>OZ001653.1:7500-17500 GCA_963924145.1 Pyrausta purpuralis | reverse complement strand
GTTAGGTTAGGTTAGGTTAGGTTAGGTTAGGTTAGGTTAGGTTAGGTTAGGTTAGGTTAGGTTAGGTTAGGTTAGGTTAGGTTAGGTTAGGTTAGGTTAGGTTAGGTTAGGTTAGGTTAGGTTAGGTTAGGTTAGGTTAGGTTAGGTTAGGTTAGGTTAGGTTAGGTTAGGTTAGGTTAGGTTAGGTTAGGTTAGGTTAGGTTAGGTTAGGTTAGGTTAGGTTAGGTTAGGTTAGGTTAGGTTAGGTTAGGTTAGGTTAGGTTAGGTTAGGTTAGGTTAGGTTAGGTTAGGTTAGGTTAGGTTAGGTTAGGTTAGGTTAGGTTAGGTTAGGTTAGGTTAGGTTAGGTTAGGTTAGGTTAGGTTAGGTTAGGTTAGGTTAGGTTAGGTTAGGTTAGGTTAGGTTAGGTTAGGTTAGGTTAGGTTAGGTTAGGTTAGGTTAGGTTAGGTTAGGTTAGGTTAGGTTAGGTTAGGTTAGGTTAGGTTAGGTTAGGTTAGGTTAGGTTAGGTTAGGTTAGGTTAGGTTAGGTTAGGTTAGGTTAGGTTAGGTTAGGTTAGGTTAGGTTAGGTTAGGTTAGGTTAGGTTAGGTTAGGTTAGGTTAGGTTAGGTTAGGTTAGGTTAGGTTAGGTTAGGTTAGGTTAGGTTAGGTTAGGTTAGGTTAGGTTAGGTTAGGTTAGGTTAGGTTAGGTTAGGTTAGGTTAGGTTAGGTTAGGTTAGGTTAGGTTAGGTTAGGTTAGGTTAGGTTAGGTTAGGTTAGGTTAGGTTAGGTTAGGTTAGGTTAGGTTAGGTTAGGTTAGGTTAGGTTAGGTTAGGTTAGGTTAGGTTAGGTTAGGTTAGGTTAGGTTAGGTTAGGTTAGGTTAGGTTAGGTTAGGTTAGGTTAGGTTAGGTTAGGTTAGGTTAGGTTAGGTTAGGTTAGGTTAGGTTAGGTTAGGTTAGGTTAGGTTAGGTTAGGTTAGGTTAGGTTAGGTTAGGTTAGGTTAGGTTAGGTTAGGTTAGGTTAGGTTAGGTTAGGTTAGGTTAGGTTAGGTTAGGTTAGGTTAGGTTAGGTTAGGTTAGGTTAGGTTAGGTTAGGTTAGGTTAGGTTAGGTTAGGTTAGGTTAGGTTAGGTTAGGTTAGGTTAGGTTAGGTTAGGTTAGGTTAGGTTAGGTTAGGTTAGGTTAGGTTAGGTTAGGTTAGGTTAGGTTAGGTTAGGTTAGGTTAGGTTAGGTTAGGTTAGGTTAGGTTAGGTTAGGTTAGGTTAGGTTAGGTTAGGTTAGGTTAGGTTAGGTTAGGTTAGGTTAGGTTAGGTTAGGTTAGGTTAGGTTAGGTTAGGTTAGGTTAGGTTAGGTTAGGTTAGGTTAGGTTAGGTTAGGTTAGGTTAGGTTAGGTTAGGTTAGGTTAGGTTAGGTTAGGTTAGGTTAGGTTAGGTTAGGTTAGGTTAGGTTAGGTTAGGTTAGGTTAGGTTAGGTTAGGTTAGGTTAGGTTAGGTTAGGTTAGGTTAGGTTAGGTTAGGTTAGGTTAGGTTAGGTTAGGTTAGGTTAGGTTAGGTTAGGTTAGGTTAGGTTAGGTTAGGTTAGGTTAGGTTAGGTTAGGTTAGGTTAGGTTAGGTTAGGTTAGGTTAGGTTAGGTTAGGTTAGGTTAGGTTAGGTTAGGTTAGGTTAGGTTAGGTTAGGTTAGGTTAGGTTAGGTTAGGTTAGGTTAGGTTAGGTTAGGTTAGGTTAGGTTAGGTTAGGTTAGGTTAGGTTAGGTTAGGTTAGGTTAGGTTAGGTTAGGTTAGGTTAGGTTAGGTTAGGTTAGGTTAGGTTAGGTTAGGTTAGGTTAGGTTAGGTTAGGTTAGGTTAGGTTAGGTTAGGTTAGGTTAGGTTAGGTTAGGTTAGGTTAGGTTAGGTTAGGTTAGGTTAGGTTAGGTTAGGTTAGGTTAGGTTAGGTTAGGTTAGGTTAGGTTAGGTTAGGTTAGGTTAGGTTAGGTTAGGTTAGGTTAGGTTAGGTTAGGTTAGGTTAGGTTAGGTTAGGTTAGGTTAGGTTAGGTTAGGTTAGGTTAGGTTAGGTTAGGTTAGGTTAGGTTAGGTTAGGTTAGGTTAGGTTAGGTTAGGTTAGGTTAGGTTAGGTTAGGTTAGGTTAGGTTAGGTTAGGTTAGGTTAGGTTAGGTTAGGTTAGGTTAGGTTAGGTTAGGTTAGGTTAGGTTAGGTTAGGTTAGGTTAGGTTAGGTTAGGTTAGGTTAGGTTAGGTTAGGTTAGGTTAGGTTAGGTTAGGTTAGGTTAGGTTAGGTTAGGTTAGGTTAGGTTAGGTTAGGTTAGGTTAGGTTAGGTTAGGTTAGGTTAGGTTAGGTTAGGTTAGGTTAGGTTAGGTTAGGTTAGGTTAGGTTAGGTTAGGTTAGGTTAGGTTAGGTTAGGTTAGGTTAGGTTAGGTTAGGTTAGGTTAGGTTAGGTTAGGTTAGGTTAGGTTAGGTTAGGTTAGGTTAGGTTAGGTTAGGTTAGGTTAGGTTAGGTTAGGTTAGGTTAGGTTAGGTTAGGTTAGGTTAGGTTAGGTTAGGTTAGGTTAGGTTAGGTTAGGTTAGGTTAGGTTAGGTTAGGTTAGGTTAGGTTAGGTTAGGTTAGGTTAGGTTAGGTTAGGTTAGGTTAGGTTAGGTTAGGTTAGGTTAGGTTAGGTTAGGTTAGGTTAGGTTAGGTTAGGTTAGGTTAGGTTAGGTTAGGTTAGGTTAGGTTAGGTTAGGTTAGGTTAGGTTAGGTTAGGTTAGGTTAGGTTAGGTTAGGTTAGGTTAGGTTAGGTTAGGTTAGGTTAGGTTAGGTTAGGTTAGGTTAGGTTAGGTTAGGTTAGGTTAGGTTAGGTTAGGTTAGGTTAGGTTAGGTTAGGTTAGGTTAGGTTAGGTTAGGTTAGGTTAGGTTAGGTTAGGTTAGGTTAGGTTAGGTTAGGTTAGGTTAGGTTAGGTTAGGTTAGGTTAGGTTAGGTTAGGTTAGGTTAGGTTAGGTTAGGTTAGGTTAGGTTAGGTTAGGTTAGGTTAGGTTAGGTTAGGTTAGGTTAGGTTAGGTTAGGTTAGGTTAGGTTAGGTTAGGTTAGGTTAGGTTAGGTTAGGTTAGGTTAGGTTAGGTTAGGTTAGGTTAGGTTAGGTTAGGTTAGGTTAGGTTAGGTTAGGTTAGGTTAGGTTAGGTTAGGTTAGGTTAGGTTAGGTTAGGTTAGGTTAGGTTAGGTTAGGTTAGGTTAGGTTAGGTTAGGTTAGGTTAGGTTAGGTTAGGTTAGGTTAGGTTAGGTTAGGTTAGGTTAGGTTAGGTTAGGTTAGGTTAGGTTAGGTTAGGTTAGGTTAGGTTAGGTTAGGTTAGGTTAGGTTAGGTTAGGTTAGGTTAGGTTAGGTTAGGTTAGGTTAGGTTAGGTTAGGTTAGGTTAGGTTAGGTTAGGTTAGGTTAGGTTAGGTTAGGTTAGGTTAGGTTAGGTTAGGTTAGGTTAGGTTAGGTTAGGTTAGGTTAGGTTAGGTTAGGTTAGGTTAGGTTAGGTTAGGTTAGGTTAGGTTAGGTTAGGTTAGGTTAGGTTAGGTTAGGTTAGGTTAGGTTAGGTTAGGTTAGGTTAGGTTAGGTTAGGTTAGGTTAGGTTAGGTTAGGTTAGGTTAGGTTAGGTTAGGTTAGGTTAGGTTAGGTTAGGTTAGGTTAGGTTAGGTTAGGTTAGGTTAGGTTAGGTTAGGTTAGGTTAGGTTAGGTTAGGTTAGGTTAGGTTAGGTTAGGTTAGGTTAGGTTAGGTTAGGTTAGGTTAGGTTAGGTTAGGTTAGGTTAGGTTAGGTTAGGTTAGGTTAGGTTAGGTTAGGTTAGGTTAGGTTAGGTTAGGTTAGGTTAGGTTAGGTTAGGTTAGGTTAGGTTAGGTTAGGTTAGGTTAGGTTAGGTTAGGTTAGGTTAGGTTAGGTTAGGTTAGGTTAGGTTAGGTTAGGTTAGGTTAGGTTAGGTTAGGTTAGGTTAGGTTAGGTTAGGTTAGGTTAGGTTAGGTTAGGTTAGGTTAGGTTAGGTTAGGTTAGGTTAGGTTAGGTTAGGTTAGGTTAGGTTAGGTTAGGTTAGGTTAGGTTAGGTTAGGTTAGGTTAGGTTAGGTTAGGTTAGGTTAGGTTAGGTTAGGTTAGGTTAGGTTAGGTTAGGTTAGGTTAGGTTAGGTTAGGTTAGGTTAGGTTAGGTTAGGTTAGGTTAGGTTAGGTTAGGTTAGGTTAGGTTAGGTTAGGTTAGGTTAGGTTAGGTTAGGTTAGGTTAGGTTAGGTTAGGTTAGGTTAGGTTAGGTTAGGTTAGGTTAGGTTAGGTTAGGTTAGGTTAGGTTAGGTTAGGTTAGGTTAGGTTAGGTTAGGTTAGGTTAGGTTAGGTTAGGTTAGGTTAGGTTAGGTTAGGTTAGGTTAGGTTAGGTTAGGTTAGGTTAGGTTAGGTTAGGTTAGGTTAGGTTAGGTTAGGTTAGGTTAGGTTAGGTTAGGTTAGGTTAGGTTAGGTTAGGTTAGGTTAGGTTAGGTTAGGTTAGGTTAGGTTAGGTTAGGTTAGGTTAGGTTAGGTTAGGTTAGGTTAGGTTAGGTTAGGTTAGGTTAGGTTAGGTTAGGTTAGGTTAGGTTAGGTTAGGTTAGGTTAGGTTCCCGTGTCGGGTTACTGGTCCCGCATCGGGCGCGTCCCCAGGTGGTGGATAGGGGAACGCCTCCCAGATATGGGGGGTACCGGCTTCGGCCGGCGCGAACCAAAACCAGAGCGCGGCAGGTTTTGTCAACTCGGCGGACCTGTCGGGCCAGAAGGGAAGGCCTTATGGCTCAAGTCCTCTTGTATTCGCCGCTCTGCCTGCTCCTCCTCGAAGGAATGGACCAGAGCGGCTTGAGTACCTGAGGCGTAGATAGGGGTGCCTAGACCGGCGGGGCGTTTGTCCGGGTCGAAGGGCATTGGGTCGTCGGGGCATTTGCCCGGATCCGTGGGTTTTTCCCGGGTTGTGGCCTGTCATCACGACAACCCGGGCAGCGCATTTGTGCCGTGCGCTGGGTCCCGTAATCCTGGGAGAAGAGGGTCCTGGACGTTGAGCCTGAGGCAGACCACCCAGGCAACACGCTGTCTTTGGCCTCGGATTCCGGGCACACGGGGGGCCCGTGGAGTAGCCGGTCCACGGGTTATTCGGCTGCGGGCGAGCGGCTTAACCCTCGTCCAACGGTGACGCGGGGGGTACGGGGGGCAGGGCAGGCGGCGGGCTCGGTGATGTTGCGCGTTCTGGTCGACGCGTGCTCACCTTGCCCCAACCGTCTCGTCAAAGATCCCGTACTAGTCTGCCCGAAAGGGAAGTGGCGTCCTCGCTATAGTCGGTGGAAAACCCTGGGGTGCCAGTGGCACCTCCCCAGATGGGGCTCCGTGGTGGGTGGGGTCACCACCGACTGAATTGAAACAGACAACGGACATGGCTTGCACAAATAATGATATAAGTAAAATTGCGACCAATCCCCGAGCGCCAGGCGCTCAAACCGCGAAAAAAGCAGTGGGTGACGGCGACGTCCTTTTCAGGACGCCCGTTGTCCGCTTGGAAAGGTGTGTTACACCACTGGCTGGACCGTCGGGTGGTCGTTTCTTCAGACCCGGGGATTTCTCCGAGTCAGAGGACGAGATCACCCTAACTGGACGTGACAAAGAGGGGACGTCACTTTGTGTTTCCCCCTCACCTGGATTTGACAACAGCCTGGAGATCGTGGACTCTTACGAGTCCGCGTCTTCGGGAATCACATCCCGATCGCCGTCTGGGACTCGCACCAGCGGCAGGACAACTAGAGCCGGCAAACGGCAGGCGGATGAGGCCTCTCCAGACCTCTCCCCTGCCAAAGTCCCGGCTGACAAGGTTACCGCTGCCCGCCGAGGCCGGGGCCGCCCACCTACGCTTGGGGAGCACGTAGGTGTTGGCAGAGCCCGCGAACAGCTGCGGGATGAAAAGCGCCGTGCGGCGATATTGGAAGCGGAGGAGGAGGCATCTCGCCTTGCAGACGGGCTTGCGCACCGGCGCAATAAGAGTGACTTCGCAGCGAGGGATCCCACCGCGGAGGAGTTGACTGGCCAGATCCGGGCTGCCACGGACACTATTATGTTCTGCGTGGCCAAGTCTGGAAACCTGAAGGGTAGCTTTCAGCGTGCCCTGAAGGAGGCTGCTAACTCCATCACGCGTGTGGTCGACATCCTCAGTGCGAGGACTACCGACGAGGAGACGCGGCGGCTGCAAGCCGCAAACAAGCGCCTGGAGCAGGACGTCGCGGACCTGAAGCGCGTCGTCCAGGAGCTGCGGGCTGAAAAGCTCGCGGACATGCGTCCTGCAACCTCCGCCCCCTTTGGGGAGGAGTTCGAGCAGCGCCTCATGCGCCAGTTCGGAGGCATGATGGATGCCAAATTGGCGTCCATCCAAGATCGGCTGCTCCCTGAGCCTCGCCTGCGCCCGCCACTTGCTGCGGACGCCCGCAGGGCTCAGGTTGAGCGCCCTTCTGCCGCCGCCGACAGGACTAAAAAGCAGCCGCCGACTGCAGCGCCGACAAAGTCGCCCAAGACTGCCGCTTCTTCCCAGATGGGCAAAGTGCCGTCCGAGGTGTCCGCCCCTGTGGCCACGACCTCGACTGCCGGCGCAGACCCCGTAGGGGAGAAGAAGAAGAGAAGGCGGAGCAAGAAGAAGAAGGCCCATAACCAGGTCCAGGAGTCCGCCCCTGCATCTGCCTCTCGAGCTTTGAATTCCCACCCGACAACCGGGTCCACAGCTGGTCCTATGGCCGAGTCGTGGACACAGGTAGTCCGGCGTGGGAAAAAGGCGAGCCCAAGTTCCGCTCCACAGCAGGCGCCTACGGCCCAGTCCAGGAAGACGACTGCCCCGAGGAAGACTCCGAACCTCCGCCCGCCGAGGACCGCCGCCATCTTGGTGGCGATGCAACCGGGAGTGCTGGAGGGAAAGGAGCATTCCTATGAATCCGTGTTGGGCCGGGCCAAACAGGCTATTGACATCGGTGCGCTGGGGATCTCCGGGGTCCGCTTCAGGGTCGCCAAAACTGGTGGTAAGGTCCTGGAGATCACCGGCGCCGATAGCGAGACAAAGGCTGACACCCTGGCAGCCAAAATGCGGGAGGTCATCCCCGACGCGATAGCGAAAGTGACCAGGCCGACCAAGAGCGTCGATGTCCGGATTTCAGGACTCGATGACTCTGCGACCAAGGTCGAAGTCGCCGAAGCTGTCGCCAAGGCGGGAGGCTGCGATCCGAAGTCGATCCAAGTGGGGTCGATCGGGCGATCTTTTCGGGGTACAGGGGCCTGCATTGTTAAGGTGCCGATCGCTGTAGCCCAGAAGGTCGTCAAAGGGAGAGTTTTAGTGGGATGGGTCTCCGCCCAGACCAGGCTAATGGACCGAAAGCCGCTTCAGTGCTTCCGGTGCCTGGAGGTGGGACACGCCCGCGAGAGCTGCCCTTCGACAGCCGATCGCAGCGACCTGTGCTACCGCTGTGGTAAGCCGGGACATGCAGCCAGGGGATGCACTGCCTCGCCGCACTGCCCTCTGTGCGCGGACGCAGGGTTGCCAGCGAACCACCGGGTGGGCAGCAAGAGCTGCAAACCGCCCAAGCATGGCAATCGAGTGGCGAAGACAGTGGCCAGGACTCCAGCCACACCGTCCGTGGCCGAAAGGCCCACTATCATGGAGGCAGAAGAAACAGCGCGCTAAGATGGCCTTCAGCGTTCTGCAGGCGAATGTGAACCACTCTGCCGCTGCGCAGGATATTCTCTTGCAGCATGCGGCGGAGTGGTCCATAGACGCCGTCCTCGTCTCCGAACCCTACTTCATACCGGCTGACCGGGAGAACTGGGTCGGGGACGGGAGCGGCCTGTCGGCCATCATGGTGTCAGGGGCACATTCCATCGACGTTGTAGCCCGGCAGAGCGGCTTCGTCGCCGCCAAGTGCAAGGAGTTTCTGCTGGTGGGGGTCTATTGCCCCCCCAGCCGAACCAGGAGCGAGTTCGAGACCGATCTGGACCGTTTCGGGTCGGTTCTCCGTCAGTCCACCTTGCCGGTGATCGTTGGCGGCGACTTTAACGCCAAGAATATAGCCTGGGGCTCACGTCACACTGACCCCAAAGGGGAGAGTCTGCTGGACTGGGCGGTGTCCAACGGACTTGTTATAGTCAATGTGGGGACCGAACCCACTTGCGTGCGACCGCAGGGGGAGTCCGTCGTGGACATAACGTTCGCGACCCCCGCGGTTGCAGCTCGAATAAGTGGCTGGAGAGTGGTCACAGAGGCGGAAGAACTGTCGGATCACCGGTACATCCGGTTTGACATCTCCGCCTCCGGTCCCGTGATCCCTCCGAGCGGTACACCCCACCCGACATACCCCCGATGGAGGCTCAGTTGCCTGGACAGAGACACAGCGCGGGAAGCTGCGGTCGTCAAGGCCTGGCTGCCTGTAGGTCCCGAGCCCGTCCAAGTGGATGCGGAAGCGGAATGGTTCCGGGAGGCCGTTACGGACGTGTGTGACGCGTCCATGCCTCGGTCCGGACCGTCCCTTCCCCGGCGAAACGTCTATTGGTGGACGGATGAGGTTGCGGAGCTGCGCCGCGTGTGTATCGCGGCGCGTCGCGCCTCCGCCAGACACCGAAGACGCAGACGCCGTGATCCGGCGCTGGACGAGCCGCTTTATCAGGCCTACAGAGAGGCGAAGCAGGCGCTCAAGATCGCCATCCTGGAGGCGAAACTCAAGGCGAGGGAGGAGCTCCTTGCATCGCTCGATGCCGATCCGTGGGGACGCCCGTACCGCACGGTGCGGGGGAAACTCCGCCCATGGGCACCCCCGGTCACGGAAAGGCTAGAACCCGAGTTCCTCCGAAGAGTCGTGTCCACCTTGTTCCCAGCTCAGGTGGAACACACCCCGCCTTCGATGTTGCCACACCCCGTGGCCTCCAGAGAGTCCCCTGACCCCGTGTCCGAGGGCGAGTTCGGCGCGGCATTAGAGCGGTTGAAGGCCAAGAACGTGGCCCCGGGTCCTGACGGGATCCCAGGTAAAATCTGGGTTCTCGTATCGGATATACTGGGTGACCGCCTTCGTAGGCTCCTTACCGCTTGCCTAGAACAGGGGCGCTTCCCGGCGCTATGGAAGGAAGGGAGGCTCGTGCTTCTGAAGAAAGACGGACGTCCGACCGACTCCCCTTCGGCATACCGTCCGATCGTGTTGCTGGATGAGGTGGGCAAGCTCTTTGAAAGAGTCGTTGCAAACCGCCTCGTTCGGCACCTGGATACGGATGGGCCGAATTTGTCGGATGTACAGTATGGCTTCAGGAGAGAGCGCTCTACGATCGATGCTATCCTGCGGGTAAAATCGCTCGCCAGCGAAGCGGTGGAGAGCGGCGGTGTGCTGTTGGCCGTGTCTATCGACATTGCCAACGCGTTCAACACGCTGCCGTGGACCACGATAAAGCAGGCGCTCCGATTCCACGGAGTGCCTGTTTACCTGCAGGACACCATCGCATCGTACCTAGAAGGACGAGAGGTTGCGTGTGATTCGGTGGACGGTCGTTTGCGGCACTTGGCCGGATGCGGCGTTCCACAGGGGTCTGTCTTAGGGCCACTCTTGTGGAACATCGGATTCGATTGGGCTCTCCGCGGCCAGTTCGTCGCGGGGGTTGGCGTGACTTGTTACGCCGACGATACCCTGCTGACAGCTCGCGGTGACTCTTTTGCCGATGCTGCACGTCGTGCGACTGCTGGGGTCGCTGTGATGGTACACCGAATCCGCCTTTTGGGGCTGCGGGTGGCGCTGGAGAAGTCTGAGGCGCTGTGTTTTCACGGCCGACGACGTGCGCCGCCTGCGGGCACTGGGTTGATGGTGGATGGGGTTCTGATCCCGGTTTCATCCACCATCCGGTACCTTGGGCTTGTGCTTGACGGAAGGTGGCGGTTCAAGGCCCATTTCCGTCAGCTCGCTACCAAGGTCAATGCGACCGCGGGTGCTTTGAGCCGGTTACTGCCAAACCTGGGTGGTCCGTCGACGGCTCCTCGACGACTGTACCTAGGGGTGGTCCGCTCGATG
>OZ001652.1:27777267-28149767 GCA_963924145.1 Pyrausta purpuralis | reverse complement strand
TAAAAGAAGCGGAGTCGGAAAGGAAAGAAGTAGGGAAGGTCACTGAAAAGGTTACCGAATTGACAGCACCGGAAAGAGTTAGCCGAGTGGAAGTGGAGATGGACAAGGAAAGTAATGGTTTAGGAAAGGAGCTCATGGAGAAGATGGTTCAGCATAGCAAACAACTAGAAGAGAATAGAAAGGAGATGGAGATACTGAAAGAAATGTTGTTAAAGAGTCAGGATATTGCAAGCAGAGGGACGTACGCGAATGTGGCCGCGGCGGCTCCGAGGAAACCATCCTCGGAGCATGAAGCGGTGCATTCGGTCGTCATACAATCCACCGACGAGACTCAGACCGGTGACCAAGTCCTGGACAAAGTGAGGGGAGTAGTGAGGGCCAGAGAAGAAGGAATTCAGATCCATAGAATTCGCAAAGCTAGGGACAGCAAAATCATCCTAGGATGTAAAACGAAGGCCGAAGTAGAGAGGGTGAAAGAAAAAATCAGGAAAGATGGAAATAATTTAAAAGTGGAAGAAATAGTTAACAAGGACCCCATGGTCATCCTTCGAGACGTCCTCGCTTATAACAAGGACGAAGACGTGCTGCACGGCCTTCGCGCCCAAAATAAGGCCCTGTTTGAAGGTGTGAAAGGAGAGGACCGAATGGAGGTGAAGTTCCGAAAAAGGACCAGGAACCCGCTCACATCACACGTGGTGGTTAAAGTCTCCCCTATGCTGTGGTCTAGACTGACTGAGGCGGGTGTCGTCCATATCGACCTGCAGCGTGTCCGGGTGCTCGATCAGTCTCCTCTGATCCAGTGCTCCCGGTGTCTGGGCTACGGCCACGGCAAGCGGTTCTGTCGCGAAACCGTGGACGTGTGCAGTCACTGTGGTGGCCCACACCTGGGAGCGGAGTGCGCTGAGCGAGCGTCCGGAAAACTGCCGACCTGCATAAATTGCCAGAGCGCCAAGATGGACCGGGCCGACCACAACGCTTTCAGTAGCGATTGCCCGGTCCGAAAAAGGTGGGAAACCCTGGCACGGTCGGCAGTGCAATACTGCTAAGGTGGTCACCGGCGCGACAAACGTCCAAACAGTAGAAAGCACAGGCCAAGTAAAGCAGTATCACGTAGTTCAGGCCAATCTCCAGCGGAGTAGGGCTGCCACGGACGAGCTCATCGTCGAGGCGGCGAGGAGGAAGATTGCCATCGCGTTGGTCCAGGAGCCCTACATTGGAGCGACAGGCGACCTGAAAAACTACCCAGGCGTGCGAATCTTCCAATGTGGCAAGACCGCGGACCAACCGACCAAGGCGGCGATTATCCTCTTCGACGACACAATCGATGTCACCCAATGTCCCACGCTCACCACTAGGAATATGGTTGCTGTAAAGCTGAGAACCGAAGCGTGGGAGATAGGGGTGATATCGGTCTATCTCGAGGGTGACAAGCCCATAGAGCCGGACGTGGAGCGGCTGAAGGAGGTGGTCGCTGGATTTGGCCTGAAAAACGTGATACTGGGAGGGGACGTAAATGCGTGGAGCATCTGGTGGGGAAGTAGGGATACTAATGCTAGAGGGGAGGAAGTTCAAGGTATGGTGGATGAACTTGGTTTCCACATACTAAACCGTGGGTCTGAGCCCACGTTTGATACCATCAGAGGTGGCAAAAGATTCTCCAGTAACGTGGATATTACGGTGTGCTCCGCGGACATTCTCGGGCGGATCGAAGGGTGGAGAGTAGACGACAGCGTCACCTGTTCGGACCACAAGGCAATCCTGTTTGAAATCAAAATTCAAAACTCATTAGGCATAGATATCAAAAGAACAACTAGGAAATATAATACAAAAAAGGCAAACTGGAGTCAATTTCGTGAGAAATTGGCCCAGTTGTGCGAAATAGAAAATATTACGAAAGCAGATATAGATAAAATAGACAATAAAGACAAGTTAGATGAAACAATTAATAAATATTTAGAATTAATAGAAAAAAGCAGCAATGCAAGCATTCCGGAAGTAAAAACCAAACATAAAACGGGATTGCCTTGGTGGAGCGACAGGCTTGCGGAAATGAAAAGGGATGTCATAAGGAAAAAAAGGAGAATAAAGTATGCAGCACCGGTCCGACGAGAATGGGTCGTGGAGCAATATACCACGGCCAAAACGGATTACCTGAAAGAGATTCAGATTGCCCAGACCACCAGCTGGAAGGAGTTTTGTGGTAGACAGGATCGGGAATCAATGTGGGACAGCATCTACAGGGTTATTGGTCGCACAACCGATAGACGGGAGGACCTGCCCCTTGTCCAAAATGAGAAGGAGCTAGAAGGAGCGGAATCAGCCGAACTCTTGGCGGGGACCTTCTACCCGGAAGATAATCAGGAGGACGACAACGCGGAACATAAGGCGGTGAGAGATGTAGCCAACAATGTGAACAAGGGGGAACATGATGATTCATGTGACCCTCCCTTCACGGCGGAGGAGCTGAAATGGTCCGCGGCGAGTTTCAACCCGAAGAAGGCCCCAGGCCTGGATGGATTCACGGCGGATATTTGTTGTGCGGCAATAACCCTGGACCCAGACCTCGTCCTGTCTATAATGAACAAGTGCCTGGCACTTTCCCATTTCCCCACCAAGTGGAAAGAGGCCGTAGTGGTGATTCTGCGGAAGCCCGGGAAAACAGACTACACCCTTCCCAAGTCTTACAGGCCGATTGGTCTTTTGCCTGTACTTGGGAAGATCCTCGAAAAAATGCTTATCAGGCGAATCAGATGGCATATCCTGCCCAAAATGTCCACTAGGCAATATGGCTTTACGCCCCAGCGCAGCACCGAGGACTCCCTTTATGCTATGATACAACATATTCGGCGAAAATTGGAAGATAAAAAATTGATGGTGGTAGTATCACTAGACATAGAGGGAGCCTTCGATAGCGCATGGTGGCCCGCCATAAAATGCCGACTCGCCGAATCAGGTTGCCCAACAAACCTGCGGCGAATGGTGGACAGTTACCTCGAGGACAGGTGCGTTCGACTAAGATACGCTGGAACGGAATGTCGCAGGGTTACCACAAAAGGGTGCGTGCAGGGATCGATAGGGGGTCCAACTTTTTGGAATCTCCTGCTGGACCCACTTCTACAGGACATTGAGGGAGAAAACGTGCGATGCCAGGCGTTCGCAGATGACGTGGTGCTGATTATTTCAGGTGACAACGGACAGACGGTACAGGAGCGGGCGAATGCGGTCCTTGATCGTGTTCAGCGTTGGGGCGTCAAAAATAAGCTGAAGTTTGCACCTCACAAAACAAATGCGATGGTTGTAACGAGGAAGCTGAAATTTGACGCACCAAGGCTGACCATGGGTGGGGTCCGTATTGATCTGTCGAGAGAGGTGAAGGTGCTGGGTTTGACGATTGACGATGGGCTGACTTTCAACACGCATGTTGGCAATGTGTGCAGGAAGGCTCTTGGCCTCTATCGTCAGTTGTCAAGGGCAGCGAAGGTGCAGTGGGGGTTGTCACCTGAAGTAATCAGGACTATCTATGTCGCGGTGGTAGAGCCGGTCATTATGTATGCCGCGAGTGCATGGGCACCAGCGGCCAAGAAACTCGGGGTGCGAAAGCAGCTCGATACTGTTCAGCGGGGTTTTGTGCAGAAACTGGTCAAGGCGTACCGGACAGTCTCCCTAAACTCGGCTCTACTACTCGCTGGGTTGCTCCCTCTGGACCTGAGGATCCAGGAGGCTGCCGCTCTTTACGAAGTAAAGAGAGGCCATTCCCAGCGGGTAGTAGGGGACCGGGAGGTTGAGGTTCCGGTACCAGTTGTCAGCACGCCACATCCCGCTGAACAGTGTGGATACGCTTTTGGAAGCGTGGTAGACGGTGCAGAAGTTGCAAATGGGGACGATTCCGTCTGTAATATTTTTACAGACGGAAGTAAAATTGACGGAAAGGTCGGAGCCGCGCTGACTCTGTGGAGGAGTGGCGTTGAGGTGGCCTCTAAAAAATTTAAACTTGAGTCCTTCTGCACCGTATACCAGGCGGAGCTACTGGCCCTAAAAATGGCATCGGAAATGGCCCTAAAGCACAAGGCGAAGACGTTTAACGTCTACTGCGACTCCAGATCAGCTCTCGAAACAGTCGCCAGTGGCACTTCTCTCCACCCAATCGCGTTCGAAATTCAGGAAAATTTGAAAAACATCAAAAAATTTGGCAAAATAATGAACATATTTTGGATTAAAGCACACGCGGGGTTGGAGGGAAATGAGAGAGCTGACATCCTAGCCAAGGAGGCCGCAGTGGGCGTTAAACGTCGTCCTGACTACGATGTGTGCCCTGTTTCATTCGTCAAGCGCCAGATTCGTCTGGATACGATTGACGAATGGAACAGGAGATACCAAACTGCAAACACAGGCGCCGTTACTCGCATGTTCTTCCCAGATGCCAAAGCGGCGTTTGGCATAGTAAAGAAAATAGAAATGAATTCGCATTTGACGCAGGTGTTCACGGGGCATGGCGGACTATCTGAGTACTTGAATCGCTTCAAGTGCAAGGATAGTCCGGCATGCATCTGCGACCCACAGAAAATAGAGAACGTGGAGCACATTCTTTTTGATTGCCCACGTTTCTCACTCGATAGGTTAGGATTGGAGTTTGAATTAGACCAAAAATTTTCAAAAGATTTATTACCAGCATTAATCTCAGACAAAATTACTCGAAAGTTATTCATTATATTTGTAACAAAAATTATCAAAGTAGTGGTTAGAAGTAACAAAATTTAGGCCGACGAAGATCCAGACACCAGCGAGTATGATAAAGCATACTCGTCTGGTTAGGATGCGAAATTATTTTATCACCGTGTTAAAATTCAAGTTTTTAAATCAAAAATTGTTATAAAGTCTCCGCCTTAACCACGGCGGAGGATGGGAGGAGGGAGGATAAAAAAAAAAAAAAAAAAAAAAAACCTAACCTAACCTAACCTAACCTAACCTAACCTAACCTAACCTAACCTAACCTAACCTAACCTAACCTAACCTAACCTAACCTAACCTAACCTAACCTAACCTAACCTAACCTAACCTAACCTAACCTAACCTAACCTAACCTAACCTAACCTAACCTAACCTAACCTAACCTAACCTAACCTAACCTAACCTAACCTAACCTAACCTAACCTAACCTAACCTAACCTAACCTAACCTAACCTAACCTAACCTAACCTAACCTAACCTAACCTAACCTAACCTAACCTAACCTAACCTAACCTAACCTAACCTAACCTAACCTAACCTAACCTAACCTAACCTAACCTAACCTAACCTAACCTAACCTAACCTAACCTAACCTAACCTAACCTAACCTAACCTAACCTAACCTAACCTAACCTAACCTAACCTAACCTAACCTAACCTAACCTAACCTAACCTAACCTAACCTAACCTAACCTAACCTAACCTAACCTAACCTAACCTAACCTAACCTAACCTAACCTAACCTAACCTAACCTAACCTAACCTAACCTAACCTAACCTAACCTAACCTAACCTAACCTAACCTAACCTAACCTAACCTAACCTAACCTAACCTAACCTAACCTAACCTAACCTAACCTAACCTAACCTAACCTAACCTAACCTAACCTAACCTAACCTAACCTAACCTAACCTAACCTAACCTAACCTAACCTAACCTAACCTAACCTAACCTAACCTAACCTAACCTAACCTAACCTAACCTAACCTAACCTAACCTAACCTAACCTAACCTAACCTAACCTAACCTAACCTAACCTAACCTAACCTAACCTAACCTAACCTAACCTAACCTAACCTAACCTAACCTAACCTAACCTAACCTAACCTAACCTAACCTAACCTAACCTAACCTAACCTAACCTAACCTAACCTAACCTAACCTAACCTAACCTAACCTAACCTAACCTAACCTAACCTAACCTAACCTAACCTAACCTAACCTAACCTAACCTAACCTAACCTAACCTAACCTAACCTAACCTAACCTAACCTAACCTAACCTAACCTAACCTAACCTAACCTAACCTAACCTAACCTAACCTAACCTAACCTAACCTAACCTAACCTAACCTAACCTAACCTAACCAGAAACAGTACGGCTTTAAAGAGCAGACCTCGACCACCGACGCCCTACAGAGTGCAATAAACCAAATTACTGATGCCAAAGCCGCAGGCCTACAAGTCATCGCTGTGTCTCTGGACATTAGGGCAGCGTTTGACAATGCCTGGTGGCCATTGCTTCTCCACCGCCTACGCAAGCTGGACTGCCCAAACAACCTTTACCAATTAACAAAAAGCTACTTGAAGGACAGGACTGCTGTGCTGGACTTTGGCGACGCAACCTCCGCAAAGACCCTGACCAAAGGATGCATCCAGGGCTCTGTATGCGGGCCCATGTTCTGGAATATAATTCTCGACGACCTCCTGGAAAAAGAACTACCACATGGTGTCCACATGCAGGCTTTT
This sequence comes from Pyrausta purpuralis, assembly GCA_963924145.1. NCBI lineage: Eukaryota > Metazoa > Arthropoda > Insecta > Lepidoptera > Crambidae > Pyrausta > Pyrausta purpuralis. Next base: position 28,143,290 of record OZ001652.1, on the reverse strand, counting down.
GCTGACGATGTGCTTCTCATTGTAACGGCACAAACAGTTGGCCAATTACAAAACACCACCAACGAGGCTCTCAGCATCATTTACGACTGGGGCATGGAGGCCAAGTTAAACTTTGGTCCAGCAAAGACACAGGTGATCGCGTTTACGGCACCATCTAAATCCGTTAAAATACAGATGAACCAACAGCCCATCATGCTCAGCTCTGAAATCAAACTTCTGGGTGTCATATTAGACACCAGACTTACCTTCATTCCACACTCGAAATACATATTAAGTAAAGCATCGAAAATTTTCAAAAAACTCACTATGTTTGTGCGGCCGACTTGGGGAGCACATCCTGAAAATATTTCTATTATATATCGTCAAGTAATACAGCCCATGATAACATACGCAGCTGGCATTTGGGGAGGAGCGACCAAGTATTACTGCGTACGAAAATCCCTCCGAACTTTTCAAAGACAATTCGCAATTAAAGCTACTAGAGCATTCCGCACAGTGTCAGCAGCCGCAGCAATAGCCCTAGCACAATTTATGCCGCTTCATCTGGCCATCGATGAAGCGAGAGAAATCCACGAGGTCAAAGAATCTGGAACCCTTAAGGACATCCCAGCAGACATCACCCTCCGCTACAAGGTGCCGGTAAAAGACCAACTCCACCCCGCTGACAGGATGTCCATAGATTATGACGAGGCAAATACGCAAGAAGAAATCGATCGTATCACATCCGAAATACCTATAAAACTGTACACGGATGGCAGCAAATTGGAGAGCGGAGAGGTCGGCTCAGCTGTAGTTATATACCTCCCAAATGGGTCCAAACCAAAAGTAAAAAAGAAACTCGGGAGAACCACCTCTGTCTTCGTGGCTGAGCTGACAGCCATCGAAGCTGGACTCAAGTGGCTTCTGAACTCTGGCTGGAAATCAAACGCAATCATCATTACGGACAGCCTATCGGCATTAAAAGCTCTGCAGGATCGAAATAATTCAGACCCCACTATCGTTTCAATCCATGGCATGCTCCTTGAAATAAGGAAGAACCACGGCTTCCGCGTGAGCTTCACCTGGGTCAAGGCGCATGTCGGAATTGAAGGAAATGAACTGGCAGACCAAGCCGCCAAGGAAGCCGCAGTCCAACGAACCGCGACATGCGTCAACGAGTTCCCGATTTCCTTCGCTAAATACACCCTACGACAGCGATCACTGGATAAATGGCAGGAGGAATACGCAGCCGAGACCCAAAACTCAGAGATTGCCAGGTGGTTCGGCTCTGTAAAGGAGATAAGGGAGTTTCAAAAACAGGTCCCAATTTCGTTCGAGCTAACACAGGTCTTCACTGGGCACGGGTACCACAAGAGTTACCTTTGTCGATTTAAGATCACAAACGACGACCTGTGTCCATGTGATGACACCAGCGCTCAAACCATTGAACATATCATACAGAATTGTCCAATCTTTAATTCGCATAGATATGAGCACGAACAAACTTGCAGGAACCTTAGAATCGAGCCATATAAAACTAATCAATTATCAAGTAAAGAAGAACCCACCAAAACGTTCAAAAACCTTGTAAATAAAATAATTCATAGTGTAAAGATAATAAACAACACATAAAATATTTATAATTTTATTGTGTAATACTGTACATTACTCGTGTCTTCTTGTACATAATTTTGTTGTCTTTATCTTCTTGTACATAATTTACTGACATAGGCCTTAAGCTACAAGTAAAAGTTAAAAATTTTCATGAAAAACGCAAAAAAAAAAAAAAAAAAAAAAAAAAAAAAAAAAAAAAAAAAAAAAAAAAAAAAAAAAAAAAACGCGCTCACTCTGTAATATACCCCATCACTCATGAAAACTTCATCGTACACCCTAACCCTATAAAAGTGCTCACCATTTAGCCTACATGCCATGAATATTTAATATAATCTACCATGTTTGTGTAACAAACTAAATATACGCGCAATATTATAAACTTTCTCGTCCGGAACCTGTATCCATTAGCAGGACCGAACCTGAAAACAACAAAGAAACATAATATTCTAATAATGCACCCCTAAGTAAATAAAATAATAATGAACATTATTATGATAACAACTTCAAAATATCGATAAAAGCTCTACCATATATTTAAAAAAAAAAAAAAAAAAAAAAAAAAAAAAAAAAAAAAAAAACCTAACCTAACCTAACCTAACCTAACCTAACCTAACCTAACCTAACCTAACCTAACCTAACCTAACCTAACCTAACCTAACCTAACCTAACCTAACCTAACCTAACCTAACCTAACCTAACCTAACCTAACCTAACCTAACCTAACCTAACCTAACCTAACCTAACCTAACCTAACCTAACCTAACCTAACCTAACCTAACCTAACCTAACCTAACCTAACCTAACCTAACCTAACCTAACCTAACCTAACCTAACCTAACCTAACCTAACCTAACCTAACCTAACCTAACCTAACCTAACCTAACCTAACCTAACCTAACCTAACCTAACCTAACCTAACCTAACCTAACCTAACCTAACCTAACCTAACCTAACCTAACCTAACCTAACCTAACCTAACCTAACCTAACCTAACCTAACCTAACCTAACCTAACCTAACCTAACCTAACCTAACCTAACCTAACCTAACCTAACCTAACCTAACCTAACCTAACCTAACCTAACCTAACCTAACCTAACCTAACCTAACCTAACCTAACCAGTCGCAAGCTACGCGCCACCCCGAGCGTCACGATTTTAGACCGCTCCGCGCCTTAAAAATCGCAAAAGTGGGTTTTTTCGCGAAAATCATATAGTGCAATACCTTTTCGGACGCGCCGTGACGAGACGCATCTTTTGGTGAAATTACCAAATCTCCAAGTGCAACGGTCGCGAAGTTATTGCCAAAAAAGTGTATTTTTAACACTTCAAAGTGAAACGCCGCCGAATCTAAAGCGGCGACCCATACATCTTTAAGTGCAGCTGTGAGCGTCTTATTAAGATCTACAAAGTGACACCAATTTTGGATTTTTCCGGACACTGAAAACGGAAATAAAAGCAAAAAAACAACTTACCACGTGGCACGTGGTACCACTTCCGGAGGAGCGCAGTCAAATTTGGATAAGGAATCCAAAAGCAGCTCAGTAGAGGAGCCAGGCGACACATCGAAACCAGAAATCGGACAATTAGAGGTGCCAAAAATTAAGACTTTAATTTTAGGATAAGTTGTGACAGCCCTAACTTTTTATTTAAAGCGACAACCCTAGTTTTTTAAGTTATCAAAAAATCAGTTTATGTGTAATCTTTAAGTATTTTAAATTTCAACTCATTTGGTTCATAAATAACAAAGTTATTAATATTTTAAGACTTGAAAAATTAAGGGTCGCAACCCCCTACCCCTAAAAATTTTAGAAACATATTTTTTAATTAGCGTTTACTCATACCTTTAAAATACAGTAGGGGTTTTTACTATATATTATTTAATTCATAGAAATTTAAGGGCTTTATTAGTATAAATTAAGATAGAAATAAGTGTGTACCCCTAAAATTTAAGAGATTTCAACCCTTAAAGGTAAATTTAAAAATATAAGTTTTACATTGTCTGAAAGGGCTTTTTACACCCTATCTAGTGAATAAGATAAAATCCACGCGAATTTAAAAATAAACAAGTTATTAATCAGCAAAACCTCTAGACTTGTGAAATTTGAGTGGTATTCAGACAAAACATCAATTTTAGCCCCCTTTCCACCCTTAAATTAAATCATAAAAAACTTAATTTTAGTGAAATAATATATAGGCATTCTTTATTACCCTTTTTTGGATTTTTAAAATCATACTATATATCACAAAAATAACATAGAATACATTAAGAGAAAATTCACTTCAATTTTCAACCCCCCATTTAACCCCCTTTATATAAATCCTTATCCCTCTTAAATTTATATCTTTTACCTTTAAGTACAACCTATACAAAAACATTAAAATCATTTCTTAACTAAGACTGGTTAGTTAATAAATTGGAAAAAACACTAAAATTCGCATAAATTTTTAGCACCCCTCGGACAAAACCCCCTTTTTTAGGCCTAAATATATTTCCTAAATTCAAAAATTTTATACCACAAGATAGCCCTTTTTACTAGCTATCTGAAGATATAACTTAAATCCACGCGACTTTAAAGGAAAACCCGGTGGAGCCTTGCGAAAGTGCCGCCGAAGACGCGCAAAATCTTTCATCCTTTCACGAATCTCTTTCATCCTTTTATTCAGCTTTTTCTCAATTAGGTTATCAAATTAGCTGAAAGACTGAATAATACGAAATTTTAAATAGTAATCTTAAACGTAAAATTTAAAGCTTTATACCGTTAGATAGGTAATTTAACGCAGATTTAGAATATATATAGTAACCCCACGCGCACCCCTAAGGAGACTAAAATAAAAGGGAAAACTAGGCCGAGGGAGAAAAATAAAAAGGTAAACAAAGGGATCCCAACATAAAAATAGGTTTAATAAATTAAATAGGTACACTAAAATTATTGTTCAAGTAGTAAATAATAGCTTTTAATAAATTACACCAATACTGCAAAAGAAGAAAAATATTAAATTAAAATTAGGTTAAAAAACAAGTTCATTAGTAAAATCAGACAAAATTTTTCTAAGTCCTGTTAGCGTACACCAAAAACTCAAAAAATTAATTAAATTCCATAACTCCGAAACTATCAGTCGGATTTAATCGGGGTTTGGACTGTTATTCCTCAAATTAGCATAAGTATAAAATATAAAACTAGTGACGCTCTAGGTAGAGTCCTAGAGATTTTGGTTTTGTAGAGGGAAAACTATTTTGAAAAGTGGGAAAACCTCAAAATAAATCAAGTATCCCACCAAATTCCGACGTCAAATTTAGCGTTCTTTCATAGGTAATACACATTTTCAAAATTTTGATAATATAATATTTTTCACTTTTGGTAAAATTTACTAAGTCCCAGTCCCTACTAAAATCTCAAAAATTAATTAAATTCAATAACTCCGAAACTATCAGTCGGATTTTATCGGGGTTTGGACTATTACTCCTTAAATTAGCTTAAGTATAAAATATAAAACTAGTGACGCTCTAGGTAGAGTCCTAGAGATTTTGGTTTTATAGAGGGAAAACTACTTTGAAAAGTGAGAAAACCTCAAAATAAATAAAGTATCCCACCAAATCCCGACTTCAAATTTAGCGTACTTTCATAAATAATATACATTTTAAAACTTTTGTTAATATTATATTTTTCACTTTTGGCAAAATTTACTAAGTCCCAGTCCCCTCTAAAATTTCAAAAAATTAATTAAATTCTATAACTCAGGAACGAAACGACGCAGCGGGACCGGACTAAGACCTAAATACCTGGAATAGGTAGAGGTATTTAACAGTAAAACTTAGAGAGCTCTACCTAGAGCCCTAGAGATTTTGGTTCTGCAGACCAAAAAGTACCCCGAAAAGCGGCAAAAACCGATCGAAATTTACTTTTTTCGGAAACAAGGGTCACTTCCCGCCTCCACATCTTCAAACATAGCGTTGTAATACAATTTTTTTCAAAATTAATTTTTATATAACTCTTAAATTTTTCTAAGTCCCTTATAAAGGTAAAAACTAGAAAAACAGTCAAAAATCAATAACTCCGGAACAAATAGTCAGATTTGGGCCTGACTAGGACCAAAACACGTAAAATAAAAACAGGCACCTGACTAGGTAGAGTCGGGAGCTCTACGTAGAGTATTTTGGTTTTTCGCTCTACATAAGTAGAGTTTCGTCGCTAGCGTTGCAGGGGGTAAATATAAGGCCGTAGGGCACATCGCTTTGATAGAGTCCTATCCTTCATTGACAAAGCGAGCTCTTATATTAAAATTTAATTAGCTTTAACTTGTATTTTGACCCGATTACCGTGTTTATTGACCGGTAATCTTAGGATAGGTGTCTATTAGGTTCTTGTGAACCATATTTTTATAGTTTTACCGACGAGACAAAGCAGCATCTGTCTCATTCAAAATGGCGACGACGCGCACCCCCGCCAAAAAAGCCCCGACGGACGTAAACGCCCCTATCTCCCCCATCATCGTGATTGACGAGAGGGCTGGCCCCTCGCAAATGACACAGCCGGAACCCTCGAGGGTTAGGCGCAGTATTGGGGAGTGGGAGAGCGCAACAGTAGAGCCAAGGCCCTGCACCTCCTCAGCACACGCCCACTCACCGACGAAGACCGCCCCGGCGCCGGCGGCGTCGCTGAGGTCTAAGGCGAAGACGGCACAATGTGTAGAGCCGAAGACAGCGGCACGTAGAGCCTCGACCGAGGCAACAGCGGTGTCGCCGGGGCCGAGGTCGGAAACAGCCAAGCCCACCGACCGGGTGACCCAGGCCAGAAGGCTGTTAGCGAAGGCGAAGACCCACATTAGTGAGTCCCGCAATCTGCGATCAGACTTAAAGGTCGGGATCACCCAGTCGCTGGACGGGCTCTTTGCGTTGGTAAAGGAGATGGCCGCGGCATCCACACCTGAAAACGTAAACATAGTTAAAGAAAAAGTACCAATAGACAGCGGGGAAACTTTGAAAATAGGAGCTCAGACGAGCATAGGATCGGAGGGTCAACTAGAAAAAATGTTGAAAGAGCAGGGAGATAGGATAGAGAAAACCAATGCAGAAATAGCCAAGCTTAGGGAAGTCATCCTTTCCCACCAAGAGGAAACCAAGAAGGCGTCCTACGCTAACGTCGCTGCATTGCCGACCGTCAGACCAGCAGAGCGGAGGACCGCGCTTCACTCTATTGTAATAGAGTCGAAACACGAGGCCGACACTGGTGACGAAGTGCTGAAGCGGGTTAGCGACGCGGTAAACGCAAAGGATGGCTGGGTTACAGTGGAGAAGGTCCGTAAGGTTAAAGACAGGAAGGTTATCATAGGATGCAGAACAGTAGAGGAACGCGAGAAAGTTAAGGAGAGACTTAAAGGCGCAGCAAACAGTCTCCGATTCGAGGAGATGAAAAATCAAGACCCGATGGTTATCCTTAGTAATGTCATCTCTAGCCACAGCGACGAAGATCTGCTGAAGGCACTAAGGAACCAGAATGGTGTGGTTTTTCGTGGCCTCGGAGAACAGGAGAACCGAGTTGAGATTAAGTTTAGGCGCAAAGCTAGAAATCCACTTCTGAACCACGTTGTTTTGAGAGTATCTCCGCAGGTGTACAACCGGCTCATTGACCGAGGTGCAGTTCATATCGATATGCAGAGAGTGCGAGTAGCTGACCAATCGCCGTTAGTACAGTGTTCGATGTGTCTGGCTTATGGGCATGGTAGGCGCTTCTGCACACAAACTACACCTAAGTGCACGCACTGCGGAGGCCCTCACATGAGGACTGAGTGCGCCGATTGGCTGGCAGCCGCAGCACCTAGCTGCTGTAACTGCGTTTCAGCAAAATTTGAACACACGGCTCACAACGCGTTTAGCTCAGAATGCCCGGTGCGTAGGAGGTGGGAGGCACTGGCTAGAGCTAAAGTTCAATATTGCTAAAGTGGTTTCAACGCGTTCCGGGGCAGGCGCCCCTACCAGATGTTATGCAGTGGCCCAGGCGAACCTCCAGCGAAAACAACTTGCTTTGACCGAGCTCATGGCGGAGGCCAGCAAACGCAAACTCGCGTTTGCGCTAGTCCAAGAGCCTTATGTGGGTAGGGAGAGAAGGTTAAAGGACTACCGTGGGGCGAGAGTCTTCCAGAGCACTGCAGTAGGAGATGGGACTGTAAAGGCAGCTATAGTCGTCTTCGATGACGACCTTGATGTCATACAGTGCCCGAAACTCACTAGCGACAACATAGTCGCAGTGAGGATCCGAACCAGTGCCTGGGAAATCGCGGCGGTGTCCTTCTATTTTGAACCGGACCCGGAACCCATAGGGCCATACTTGGATCGGCTGAAGGAGGTCATTGAGGAGCTGGGCCCAAGATTACTGCTAGTTGGTGGAGACAGTAACGCCAAGAGTACCTGGTGGGGCAGCACAGTAGAAGACCACAGGGGCGAAGCAATGTCCGGGACCCTGGAAGAGTCAAGTTTACAGATACTTAACAGAGGTGATACGCCCACGTTTGACACCGTAAGGGGTACCAGGGTATACACCAGTCACGTAGACATTACAGCCTGTTCGGAAGATCTACTCGAACTAGTCGAAAACTGGAGGGTAGACCAGGAGATGGTGAGCTCAGACCACAACGCAATCACGTTCGACATACAACTCCGCAAATCGAAAGGACTGAAGGTCCAGCGAACGACTCGCCTCTACAACACCAAAAAGGCGGACTGGGATCACTTCGACTCCACCCTGACACAATTGAAGTCTCAGAACAACATCAACCAGCCACGAATAAATGAAATCACAAATCGTACACAACTTGAACAGCTGGCACGAGACTACACTAACACCATAACTGAAGCGTGCAAGATAAGCATGCCGACTAAGAAAAGTACTGAAGTACTCAAGATCCCTTGGTGGAATGACGAGCTCACTAGGCTGAAAAAAGTTACCACTACCTTCAGGCGTAAAATCAGGAATGCGGCACCGCACCGCAGAGAAGTAGTGGTAACCGAGTATCTGAAAAAGAAAGAAGAATACGAGTGCGAAGCCAAGAAAGCCCAAATAAACAGTTGGAAAGAGTTCTGCAGCAAACAAGATCGAGAAGGCCTATGGGAGGGAATTTACAGGGTAATAGGCCAGACCACCAGGAGAACAGAAGACGTGACCCTAACCAAAGATGGAGCACACCTTACCCCTATAGAATCGGCGAACTTACTAGCGGAGACATTCTACCCACAAGACCTGGAGGCTACTGACAACGAACACCATCGCTGGACCAGAGAGGCAGCGAAGAGAGTAAACGAGTGGAATCATGATGAACACCATGACCCACCGTTTACACAGCTAGAGCTACAGACCGCGATAGGGAGTTTCAACCCAAAGAAGGCCCCAGGTGCGGATGGCTTCACAGCAGATATCTGCAGCCGGGCTATCAACCAGGACCCGGACGCATTCCTTGCCCTGTTCAACAAGTGTTTACTGATCGGACACTTCCCGGACATCTGGAAGGAGGCCACAGTTGTGGTATTGAGAAAACCGGGCAAGGACGACTACACGAACCCCAAGGCTTACCGGCCGATTGGTCTTTTGCCGGTCTTGGGTAAGGTCCTGGAGAAGATGACAGTAGCACGGATCAAATGGCATCTAGTACCGCGGATTAGTACTCGCCAGTACGGATTCATGCCCCAGAGGAGCACCGAGGACGCCCTCTATAATCTAATACACCACATAAAGGGTAAGATTGAGCTGAAGAAGCTGGTAACCCTAGTGTCATTGGATATAGAGGGGGCCTTCGATAGCGCGTGGTGGCCAGCTATTAGAGTCCGACTGGCTGAGGAAAAGTGCCCGGTAAATATCAGGAGGCTACTGGATAGCTATCTGGAGCGCAGAAGTGTCAGAGTAAGATTCGCCGGGGAAGAAGTGAAGAAGGAGACGAGCAAAGGATGTGTGCAAGGGTCAATCGGTGGTCCGATCTTGTGGAACCTTCTTCTTGACCCTCTACTGCGGGGATTGGGACGTGAAGGACATTACGTCCAGGCTTTTGCCGACGACGTGGTCCTTGTTTTTGACGGGGATACTTCGGATGAGGTTACAGGTAGAGCTAACGCGGCACTTAAATTTGTACAGCAGTGGGGCAACGAAAACAAATTGAAATTCGCAGCACACAAGACCTGTGCTATGGTTCTCACGCGCAAATTAAAATATGACAACCCGCGCCTTACAATGGGAGGAATACATATAACTATTTCGCGAGAAATTAAAATTTTAGGTCTTATTATCGACGACAAACTAACGTTCAATTCGCACATTGTCTCCCAAACTAAAAAAGCCCTTGAAATTTATAAAAGACTTTCTCGTGCCGCGAAAGTAAATTGGGGCCTCCACACGGAGGTGATCAGGTTAATTTATACAGCGTGCGTCGAACCCATTATCATGTACGCCGCTGCAGCATGGGCCCCCTCGGCTAGAAAGATAGGTGTGCAGAAACTACTGAACGCAGTGCAGAGAGGTTTCGCCCAGAAGCTCTGTAAATCATATCGGACAGTCTCTCTACACTCGGCGCTAACTCTGGCTGGGATACTTCCTCTCGACCTCAGGATACAGGAGGCAGCCGCCCTGTATGAGACGAGGAGAGGGTCGCCCCTGCTAGAGTTAGGAGACAGAGAGACCGAAAGTCTGGTTGGGTTTGCAGAGACTCCTCACCCAGCTACGCATATGACCATAGAGTTCGAACGCCTGGAGGACCAAAGTCTAGTCGATAGACATAATGTGCAGGCGGTGCGCATCTTCACCGACGGCAGCAAAATTGAGGGGAAGGTCGGAGCCGCACTTTCCTTGTGGAAAGGCGAAGCCGAGATCCGGAACCAAAAATTTTGTCTGTCCGCGTACTGCACAGTCTATCAGGCGGAGCTATTGGCCATATGCAAGGCAACGGGCGTGATCCTTAAGGGGAGGGAGACGAGCTATGGTCTGTATAGCGATTCGATGGCCGCTTTGGAGACGATCGTTAACCATGGCTCGCTCCACCCCCTTGCTGTAGAGGCGAGAGAGAACTTGCGGGAGGCTTTTATCCAGGGCAAAGATGTATCTTTGTTCTGGATAAAAGCACATGCAGGTCTTTCTGGTAACGAGCGCGCTGACGATCTGGCGAAGGAGGCTGCTTTAGCATCGAAGAGAAAGCCGGACTATGATCGGTGCCCAGTCTCATACGCAAAGAGAGTTATACGTGAAAGGTCCATCGTAGAATGGAGCCTTCGGTATAGTACAAGCGATACAGCATCGGTCACAAAACTGTTCTTTCCAGACGCTAGGAACGCACACAGACTAGTCCGAAAAATAAACCCAGCTGGTAAATTAACCCAGATCCTAACAGGACATGGCGGATTCTCCCAATACCTGCACCGCTTCAGGTGTAGGGAGGACCCATCGTGCGCCTGTGACCCTAATGTGGAAGAAACGGTTCCCCATCTCCTAACCTCATGTCCCAAATTTGACAAATCCCGATTTGATTTTGAACAAAAGACGGGGGCTAAAATTGAAGTAGGCACCTTAAGTGATTTAATTTGCAACAAAACAACACGTGATGAGTTCATCACCTATTGTGAAAAAATCTGTAGCGAAGCTAATAAAAGAAACGCTAAATAAGATTTGCTAATATTATAATTTGTAATTATAAAACTTTAGCAAATAAGAAATTAGATAAATAAGAACTGTCATATATCATAATGTTAATACTAAGTCTCAATTGTTTACTAGTTTTAAGAATTAAAATGTAACAAAAAATAATAATAGATATATAAATAAGAACTGTTTAGACTTAAGGTGTATTAGAATAAGCAAATAAAGTGTAAAGAGCGTAAAGTGTAGCAAGAACTGTATTAAAACCATGTATTAGAATGAGCAAAATAAATGTAAAAGTTTAAAACAGTAGAATTGTACGAAAATGTGTATAAGATTTAGAAATATAAGACCACAAATAGAAATAAATAGAAGTAAGAAATATGTAAAAGATAAGAATCAATAAAGAAAGCAGCATAGTTTTTAAAAAATAAAGTAAACCACCCCATCCCTGTTGTTATGAAACCCTTGAAATGCGATCCAATCCTGGACGAAATATTCGGGGAACAGAGCTGCTGCAAAAAAAAAAAAAAAAAAAAAAAAAAAAAAAAAACCTAACCTAACCTAACCTAACCTAACCTAACCTAACCTAACCTAACCTAACCTAACCTAACCTAACCTAACCTAACCTAACCTAACCTAACCTAACCTAACCTAACCTAACCTAACCCATACATTTTCACATCTGAAAACTGAAATATTGACAACTTTTGCGCTTCTATAAAATTCTATTTGCACTATTATATTTATTTACGTTGAAAGAAGCGATAAAAAGCGTACATTTACATTTATTTTGGCCATTTTTTACATATTTTTAACTTCTTCATACAAAATTATATCGAAAAATTTCTAAGTCTTTTTTCGGTTAACAGATTTTCAAAATTTTTTGTTTCTAATTTGTAGTATCCGTCATTTAGAGCACGTCCACGTTGTTTTCAGCGCGCTGCGACGTATATTTTTGGAGTTATAAAAATTTAAAGGTACATTTCATAGTCAAATTTCGGTTTTTCAGCCCTACTGAAAACTTTTGTTCGACAACCCTGTGTGCTTTGTTCGTAGATATTGTGCGCCTTGTCGAGACCTATTCGCTGACACCCCGTTTGCACCCCTAACACCAAGGGAAGGCAAAAAATTTGCAAAACTTACGTTTTTCTTATACCGAACCGAGGTATAAAGGTGGGTCACGGTTTTCATACAAAGTATACATTTTCACATCTGAAAACTGAAATATTGACAACTTTTGCGCTTCTATAAAATTCTATTTGCACTATTATATTTATTTACGTTGAAAGAAGCGATAAAAAGCGTACATTTACATTTATTTTGGCCATTTTTTACATATTTTTAACTTCTTCATACAAAATTATATCGAAAAATTTCTAAGTCTTTTTTCGGTTAACAGATTTTCAAAATTTTTTGTTTCTAATTTGTAGTATCCGTCATTTAGAGCACGTCCACGTTGTTTTCAGCGCGCTGCGACGTATATTTTTGGAGTTATAAAAATTTAAAGGTACATTTCATAGTCAAATTTCGGTTTTTCAGCCCTACTGAAAACTTTTGTTCGACAACCCTGTGTGCTTTGTTCGTAGATATTGTGCGCCTTGTCGAGACCTATTCGCTGACACCCCGTTTGCACCCCTAACACCAAGGGAAGGCAAAAAATTTGCAAAACTTACGTTTTTCTTATACCGAACCGAGGTATAAAGGTGGGTCACGGTTTTCATACAAAGTATACATTTTCACATCTGAAAACTGAAATATTGACAACTTTTGCGCTTCTATAAAATTCTATTTGCACTATTATATTTATTTACGTTGAAAGAAGCGATAAAAAGCGTACATTTACATTTATTTTGGCCATTTTTTACATATTTTTAACTTCTTCATACAAAATTATATCGAAAAATTTCTAAGTCTTTTTTCGGTTAACAGATTTTCAAAATTTTTTGTTTCTAATTTGTAGTATCCGTCATTTAGAGCACGTCCACGTTGTTTTCAGCGCGCTGCGACGTATATTTTTGGAGTTATAAAAATTTAAAGGTACATTTCATAGTCAAATTTCGGTTTTTCAGCCCTACTGAAAACTTTTGTTCGACAACCCTGTGTGCTTTGTTCGTAGATATTGTGCGCCTTGTCGAGACCTATTCGCTGACACCCCGTTTGCACCCCTAACACCAAGGGAAGGCAAAAAATTTGCAAAACTTACGTTTTTCTTATACCGAACCGAGGTATAAAGGTGGGTCACGGTTTTCATACAAAGTATACATTTTCACATCTGAAAACTGAAATATTGACAACTTTTGCGCTTCTATAAAATTCTATTTGCACTATTATATTTATTTACGTTGAAAGAAGCGATAAAAAGCGTACATTTACATTTATTTTGGCCATTTTTTACATATTTTTAACTTCTTCATACAAAATTATATCGAAAAATTTCTAAGTCTTTTTTCGGTTAACAGATTTTCAAAATTTTTTGTTTCTAATTTGTAGTATCCGTCATTTAGAGCACGTCCACGTTGTTTTCAGCGCGCTGCGACGTATATTTTTGGAGTTATAAAAATTTAAAGGTACATTTCATAGTCAAATTTCGGTTTTTCAGCCCTACTGAAAACTTTTGTTCGACAACCCTGTGTGCTTTGTTCGTAGATATTGTGCGCCTTGTCGAGACCTATTCGCTGACACCCCGTTTGCACCCCTAACACCAAGGGAAGGCAAAAAATTTGCAAAACTTACGTTTTTCTTATACCGAACCGAGGTATAAAGGTGGGTCACGGTTTTCATACAAAGTATACATTTTCACATCTGAAAACTGAAATATTGACAACTTTTGCGCTTCTATAAAATTCTATTTGCACTATTATATTTATTTACGTTGAAAGAAGCGATAAAAAGCGTACATTTACATTTATTTTGGCCATTTTTTACATATTTTTAACTTCTTCATACAAAATTATATCGAAAAATTTCTAAGTCTTTTTTCGGTTAACAGATTTTCAAAATTTTTTGTTTCTAATTTGTAGTATCCGTCATTTAGAGCACGTCCACGTTGTTTTCAGCGCGCTGCGACGTATATTTTTGGAGTTATAAAAATTTAAAGGTACATTTCATAGTCAAATTTCGGTTTTTCAGCCCTACTGAAAACTTTTGTTCGACAACCCTGTGTGCTTTGTTCGTAGATATTGTGCGCCTTGTCGAGACCTATTCGCTGACACCCCGTTTGCACCCCTAACACCAAGGGAAGGCAAAAAATTTGCAAAACTTACGTTTTTCTTATACCGAACCGAGGTATAAAGGTGGGTCACGGTTTTCATACAAAGTATACATTTTCACATCTGAAAACTGAAATATTGACAACTTTTGCGCTTCTATAAAATTCTATTTGCACTATTATATTTATTTACGTTGAAAGAAGCGATAAAAAGCGTACATTTACATTTATTTTGGCCATTTTTTACATATTTTTAACTTCTTCATACAAAATTATATCGAAAAATTTCTAAGTCTTTTTTCGGTTAACAGATTTTCAAAATTTTTTGTTTCTAATTTGTAGTATCCGTCATTTAGAGCACGTCCACGTTGTTTTCAGCGCGCTGCGACGTATATTTTTGGAGTTATAAAAATTTAAAGGTACATTTCATAGTCAAATTTCGGTTTTTCAGCCCTACTGAAAACTTTTGTTCGACAACCCTGTGTGCTTTGTTCGTAGATATTGTGCGCCTTGTCGAGACCTATTCGCTGACACCCCGTTTGCACCCCTAACACCAAGGGAAGGCAAAAAATTTGCAAAACTTACGTTTTTCTTATACCGAACCGAGGTATAAAGGTGGGTCACGGTTTTCATACAAAGTATACATTTTCACATCTGAAAACTGAAATATTGACAACTTTTGCGCTTCTATAAAATTCTATTTGCACTATTATATTTATTTACGTTGAAAGAAGCGATAAAAAGCGTACATTTACATTTATTTTGGCCATTTTTTACATATTTTTAACTTCTTCATACAAAATTATATCGAAAAATTTCTAAGTCTTTTTTCGGTTAACAGATTTTCAAAATTTTTTGTTTCTAATTTGTAGTATCCGTCATTTAGAGCACGTCCACGTTGTTTTCAGCGCGCTGCGACGTATATTTTTGGAGTTATAAAAATTTAAAGGTACATTTCATAGTCAAATTTCGGTTTTTCAGCCCTACTGAAAACTTTTGTTCGACAACCCTGTGTGCTTTGTTCGTAGATATTGTGCGCCTTGTCGAGACCTATTCGCTGACACCCCGTTTGCACCCCTAACACCAAGGGAAGGCAAAAAATTTGCAAAACTTACGTTTTTCTTATACCGAACCGAGGTATAAAGGTGGGTCACGGTTTTCATACAAAGTATACATTTTCACATCTGAAAACTGAAATATTGACAACTTTTGCGCTTCTATAAAATTCTATTTGCACTATTATATTTATTTACGTTGAAAGAAGCGATAAAAAGCGTACATTTACATTTATTTTGGCCATTTTTTACATATTTTTAACTTCTTCATACAAAATTATATCGAAAAATTTCTAAGTCTTTTTTCGGTTAACAGATTTTCAAAATTTTTTGTTTCTAATTTGTAGTATCCGTCATTTAGAGCACGTCCACGTTGTTTTCAGCGCGCTGCGACGTATATTTTTGGAGTTATAAAAATTTAAAGGTACATTTCATAGTCAAATTTCGGTTTTTCAGCCCTACTGAAAACTTTTGTTCGACAACCCTGTGTGCTTTGTTCGTAGATATTGTGCGCCTTGTCGAGACCTATTCGCTGACACCCCGTTTGCACCCCTAACACCAAGGGAAGGCAAAAAATTTGCAAAACTTACGTTTTTCTTATACCGAACCGAGGTATAAAGGTGGGTCACGGTTTTCATACAAAGTATACATTTTCACATCTGAAAACTGAAATATTGACAACTTTTGCGCTTCTATAAAATTCTATTTGCACTATTATATTTATTTACGTTGAAAGAAGCGATAAAAAGCGTACATTTACATTTATTTTGGCCATTTTTTACATATTTTTAACTTCTTCATACAAAATTATATCGAAAAATTTCTAAGTCTTTTTTCGGTTAACAGATTTTCAAAATTTTTTGTTTCTAATTTGTAGTATCCGTCATTTAGAGCACGTCCACGTTGTTTTCAGCGCGCTGCGACGTATATTTTTGGAGTTATAAAAATTTAAAGGTACATTTCATAGTCAAATTTCGGTTTTTCAGCCCTACTGAAAACTTTTGTTCGACAACCCTGTGTGCTTTGTTCGTAGATATTGTGCGCCTTGTCGAGACCTATTCGCTGACACCCCGTTTGCACCCCTAACACCAAGGGAAGGCAAAAAATTTGCAAAACTTACGTTTTTCTTATACCGAACCGAGGTATAAAGGTGGGTCACGGTTTTCATACAAAGTATACATTTTCACATCTGAAAACTGAAATATTGACAACTTTTGCGCTTCTATAAAATTCTATTTGCACTATTATATTTATTTACGTTGAAAGAAGCGATAAAAAGCGTACATTTACATTTATTTTGGCCATTTTTTACATATTTTTAACTTCTTCATACAAAATTATATCGAAAAATTTCTAAGTCTTTTTTCGGTTAACAGATTTTCAAAATTTTTTGTTTCTAATTTGTAGTATCCGTCATTTAGAGCACGTCCACGTTGTTTTCAGCGCGCTGCGACGTATATTTTTGGAGTTATAAAAATTTAAAGGTACATTTCATAGTCAAATTTCGGTTTTTCAGCCCTACTGAAAACTTTTGTTCGACAACCCTGTGTGCTTTGTTCGTAGATATTGTGCGCCTTGTCGAGACCTATTCGCTGACACCCCGTTTGCACCCCTAACACCAAGGGAAGGCAAAAAATTTGCAAAACTTACGTTTTTCTTATACCGAACCGAGGTATAAAGGTGGGTCACGGTTTTCATACAAAGTATACATTTTCACATCTGAAAACTGAAATATTGACAACTTTTGCGCTTCTATAAAATTCTATTTGCACTATTATATTTATTTACGTTGAAAGAAGCGATAAAAAGCGTACATTTACATTTATTTTGGCCATTTTTTACATATTTTTAACTTCTTCATACAAAATTATATCGAAAAATTTCTAAGTCTTTTTTCGGTTAACAGATTTTCAAAATTTTTTGTTTCTAATTTGTAGTATCCGTCATTTAGAGCACGTCCACGTTGTTTTCAGCGCGCTGCGACGTATATTTTTGGAGTTATAAAAATTTAAAGGTACATTTCATAGTCAAATTTCGGTTTTTCAGCCCTACTGAAAACTTTTGTTCGACAACCCTGTGTGCTTTGTTCGTAGATATTGTGCGCCTTGTCGAGACCTATTCGCTGACACCCCGTTTGCACCCCTAACACCAAGGGAAGGCAAAAAATTTGCAAAACTTACGTTTTTCTTATACCGAACCGAGGTATAAAGGTGGGTCACGGTTTTCATACAAAGTATACATTTTCACATCTGAAAACTGAAATATTGACAACTTTTGCGCTTCTATAAAATTCTATTTGCACTATTATATTTATTTACGTTGAAAGAAGCGATAAAAAGCGTACATTTACATTTATTTTGGCCATTTTTTACATATTTTTAACTTCTTCATACAAAATTATATCGAAAAATTTCTAAGTCTTTTTTCGGTTAACAGATTTTCAAAATTTTTTGTTTCTAATTTGTAGTATCCGTCATTTAGAGCACGTCCACGTTGTTTTCAGCGCGCTGCGACGTATATTTTTGGAGTTATAAAAATTTAAAGGTACATTTCATAGTCAAATTTCGGTTTTTCAGCCCTACTGAAAACTTTTGTTCGACAACCCTGTGTGCTTTGTTCGTAGATATTGTGCGCCTTGTCGAGACCTATTCGCTGACACCCCGTTTGCACCCCTAACACCAAGGGAAGGCAAAAAATTTGCAAAACTTACGTTTTTCTTATACCGAACCGAGGTATAAAGGTGGGTCACGGTTTTCATACAAAGTATACATTTTCACATCTGAAAACTGAAATATTGACAACTTTTGCGCTTCTATAAAATTCTATTTGCACTATTATATTTATTTACGTTGAAAGAAGCGATAAAAAGCGTACATTTACATTTATTTTGGCCATTTTTTACATATTTTTAACTTCTTCATACAAAATTATATCGAAAAATTTCTAAGTCTTTTTTCGGTTAACAGATTTTCAAAATTTTTTGTTTCTAATTTGTAGTATCCGTCATTTAGAGCACGTCCACGTTGTTTTCAGCGCGCTGCGACGTATATTTTTGGAGTTATAAAAATTTAAAGGTACATTTCATAGTCAAATTTCGGTTTTTCAGCCCTACTGAAAACTTTTGTTCGACAACCCTGTGTGCTTTGTTCGTAGATATTGTGCGCCTTGTCGAGACCTATTCGCTGACACCCCGTTTGCACCCCTAACACCAAGGGAAGGCAAAAAATTTGCAAAACTTACGTTTTTCTTATACCGAACCGAGGTATAAAGGTGGGTCACGGTTTTCATACAAAGTATACATTTTCACATCTGAAAACTGAAATATTGACAACTTTTGCGCTTCTATAAAATTCTATTTGCACTATTATATTTATTTACGTTGAAAGAAGCGATAAAAAGCGTACATTTACATTTATTTTGGCCATTTTTTACATATTTTTAACTTCTTCATACAAAATTATATCGAAAAATTTCTAAGTCTTTTTTCGGTTAACAGATTTTCAAAATTTTTTGTTTCTAATTTGTAGTATCCGTCATTTAGAGCACGTCCACGTTGTTTTCAGCGCGCTGCGACGTATATTTTTGGAGTTATAAAAATTTAAAGGTACATTTCATAGTCAAATTTCGGTTTTTCAGCCCTACTGAAAACTTTTGTTCGACAACCCTGTGTGCTTTGTTCGTAGATATTGTGCGCCTTGTCGAGACCTATTCGCTGACACCCCGTTTGCACCCCTAACACCAAGGGAAGGCAAAAAATTTGCAAAACTTACGTTTTTCTTATACCGAACCGAGGTATAAAGGTGGGTCACGGTTTTCATACAAAGTATACATTTTCACATCTGAAAACTGAAATATTGACAACTTTTGCGCTTCTATAAAATTCTATTTGCACTATTATATTTATTTACGTTGAAAGAAGCGATAAAAAGCGTACATTTACATTTATTTTGGCCATTTTTTACATATTTTTAACTTCTTCATACAAAATTATATCGAAAAATTTCTAAGTCTTTTTTCGGTTAACAGATTTTCAAAATTTTTTGTTTCTAATTTGTAGTATCCGTCATTTAGAGCACGTCCACGTTGTTTTCAGCGCGCTGCGACGTATATTTTTGGAGTTATAAAAATTTAAAGGTACATTTCATAGTCAAATTTCGGTTTTTCAGCCCTACTGAAAACTTTTGTTCGACAACCCTGTGTGCTTTGTTCGTAGATATTGTGCGCCTTGTCGAGACCTATTCGCTGACACCCCGTTTGCACCCCTAACACCAAGGGAAGGCAAAAAATTTGCAAAACTTACGTTTTTCTTATACCGAACCGAGGTATAAAGGTGGGTCACGGTTTTCATACAAAGTATACATTTTCACATCTGAAAACTGAAATATTGACAACTTTTGCGCTTCTATAAAATTCTATTTGCACTATTATATTTATTTACGTTGAAAGAAGCGATAAAAAGCGTACATTTACATTTATTTTGGCCATTTTTTACATATTTTTAACTTCTTCATACAAAATTATATCGAAAAATTTCTAAGTCTTTTTTCGGTTAACAGATTTTCAAAATTTTTTGTTTCTAATTTGTAGTATCCGTCATTTAGAGCACGTCCACGTTGTTTTCAGCGCGCTGCGACGTATATTTTTGGAGTTATAAAAATTTAAAGGTACATTTCATAGTCAAATTTCGGTTTTTCAGCCCTACTGAAAACTTTTGTTCGACAACCCTGTGTGCTTTGTTCGTAGATATTGTGCGCCTTGTCGAGACCTATTCGCTGACACCCCGTTTGCACCCCTAACACCAAGGGAAGGCAAAAAATTTGCAAAACTTACGTTTTTCTTATACCGAACCGAGGTATAAAGGTGGGTCACGGTTTTCATACAAAGTATACATTTTCACATCTGAAAACTGAAATATTGACAACTTTTGCGCTTCTATAAAATTCTATTTGCACTATTATATTTATTTACGTTGAAAGAAGCGATAAAAAGCGTACATTTACATTTATTTTGGCCATTTTTTACATATTTTTAACTTCTTCATACAAAATTATATCGAAAAATTTCTAAGTCTTTTTTCGGTTAACAGATTTTCAAAATTTTTTGTTTCTAATTTGTAGTATCCGTCATTTAGAGCACGTCCACGTTGTTTTCAGCGCGCTGCGACGTATATTTTTGGAGTTATAAAAATTTAAAGGTACATTTCATAGTCAAATTTCGGTTTTTCAGCCCTACTGAAAACTTTTGTTCGACAACCCTGTGTGCTTTGTTCGTAGATATTGTGCGCCTTGTCGAGACCTATTCGCTGACACCCCGTTTGCACCCCTAACACCAAGGGAAGGCAAAAAATTTGCAAAACTTACGTTTTTCTTATACCGAACCGAGGTATAAAGGTGGGTCACGGTTTTCATACAAAGTATACATTTTCACATCTGAAAACTGAAATATTGACAACTTTTGCGCTTCTATAAAATTCTATTTGCACTATTATATTTATTTACGTTGAAAGAAGCGATAAAAAGCGTACATTTACATTTATTTTGGCCATTTTTTACATATTTTTAACTTCTTCATACAAAATTATATCGAAAAATTTCTAAGTCTTTTTTCGGTTAACAGATTTTCAAAATTTTTTGTTTCTAATTTGTAGTATCCGTCATTTAGAGCACGTCCACGTTGTTTTCAGCGCGCTGCGACGTATATTTTTGGAGTTATAAAAATTTAAAGGTACATTTCATAGTCAAATTTCGGTTTTTCAGCCCTACTGAAAACTTTTGTTCGACAACCCTGTGTGCTTTGTTCGTAGATATTGTGCGCCTTGTCGAGACCTATTCGCTGACACCCCGTTTGCACCCCTAACACCAAGGGAAGGCAAAAAATTTGCAAAACTTACGTTTTTCTTATACCGAACCGAGGTATAAAGGTGGGTCACGGTTTTCATACAAAGTATACATTTTCACATCTGAAAACTGAAATATTGACAACTTTTGCGCTTCTATAAAATTCTATTTGCACTATTATATTTATTTACGTTGAAAGAAGCGATAAAAAGCGTACATTTACATTTATTTTGGCCATTTTTTACATATTTTTAACTTCTTCATACAAAATTATATCGAAAAATTTCTAAGTCTTTTTTCGGTTAACAGATTTTCAAAATTTTTTGTTTCTAATTTGTAGTATCCGTCATTTAGAGCACGTCCACGTTGTTTTCAGCGCGCTGCGACGTATATTTTTGGAGTTATAAAAATTTAAAGGTACATTTCATAGTCAAATTTCGGTTTTTCAGCCCTACTGAAAACTTTTGTTCGACAACCCTGTGTGCTTTGTTCGTAGATATTGTGCGCCTTGTCGAGACCTATTCGCTGACACCCCGTTTGCACCCCTAACACCAAGGGAAGGCAAAAAATTTGCAAAACTTACGTTTTTCTTATACCGAACCGAGGTATAAAGGTGGGTCACGGTTTTCATACAAAGTATACATTTTCACATCTGAAAACTGAAATATTGACAACTTTTGCGCTTCTATAAAATTCTATTTGCACTATTATATTTATTTACGTTGAAAGAAGCGATAAAAAGCGTACATTTACATTTATTTTGGCCATTTTTTACATATTTTTAACTTCTTCATACAAAATTATATCGAAAAATTTCTAAGTCTTTTTTCGGTTAACAGATTTTCAAAATTTTTTGTTTCTAATTTGTAGTATCCGTCATTTAGAGCACGTCCACGTTGTTTTCAGCGCGCTGCGACGTATATTTTTGGAGTTATAAAAATTTAAAGGTACATTTCATAGTCAAATTTCGGTTTTTCAGCCCTACTGAAAACTTTTGTTCGACAACCCTGTGTGCTTTGTTCGTAGATATTGTGCGCCTTGTCGAGACCTATTCGCTGACACCCCGTTTGCACCCCTAACACCAAGGGAAGGCAAAAAATTTGCCCGCCCGCCCTCCCTTAGTGCATCTATCATCAAGGCTCGGTGCGGCTATAGGGGAAATCGAAGTCTTTATTTTAAAATATTTACTTTCGCATAGGGAATTAGGTTTGAGTGCCGGGTTTATTGACCCCCATTCGCCCGTTTTAGTATAGTCGTATTAGTTTACAGTGAATCTGTATTTTAAAGTTATTACTTTAGGGACAATAGCGATACTATTGTGTCGATTTTATTAGGTTAAGACATCGGTATACTTTTTCATACCCAATTTTAAATTAATTTTAGTATTTTAATCTAGATTTACAATTTTAATCTCTTTTGAGTCATTTTATTCTATATTTTCGCTATTTAATCATAATTTAATTTTATTGCTATATTTATTCCATATTGACTATTTGTACTCATTTGAGTAATTTTATTAATGTTATAAATCCAATCGTATTTATCAATCTCATTTCATTTTACTGTGACAACTATACTCTATTGAGTCATTTGAATTTTACTTTTGACAATCCTTCACGCGAAATGTTTGGCATACACACACCTGTGAAAAAGGCGACCGGAGGACAGAGGACGGCAGGCCCTAGCAGCCCGCATGGCAATGGACAGATGGCGGGCCCCTCTAAAGCACCAGCTCGGACACAGGACTCGTTGGTCCGGCGGCTCACTGGCGAATGGGAGGCAGGGAAGGTGGATGCACTACCCCCATCCCCAAGCTCGCCGAAGAAGGCGAACCCTGCAGCCCGGCCGGTCAAGGCTAAGGCCTTATCACAGCCGGCGGCCGCCCGCGGGGCTACAACGGAGGCACTCAGTGTCTCCCCGCGGGTTGAGCCGAAATATATCAACAGGACCAGCGAGGCCAAAGCTATGCTGACGAAGGCCAAGCTTCACCTTAAAAATTCAAAAAATATCAAAACTGATATAAAGGTTGAAGTCACACATGCCCTTGACAGACTCTACCAATTGGTAAAAGAAGCGGAGACAGAAAGGAAAGTTGATGTGAGAGGAACTGATAGGGTCACCGAGTCAACAGAACAGGAAAAGGAAAATAGAGTAGACGTTGAGATGGAAAAGGAGAGAATCGGTTTAGAAAATATGCTTATAGAGAAAATGACGGAACATAGTAAGCATATTGAAGAAAACATGAGAGAAATGCAGATACTCAAAGACGAGTTAGTAAAGAGCCACGAAAGAGAGATAAAAGGGTCGTACGCAAGTGTAACCGCGGCTTCTCCGAGGACACGATCCGCGGAGCATGCCGCGGTGCACTCCGTAGTCATACAATCAACCGACGAGACCCAGACTGGTGACCAAGTCTTGGACAAAGTGAGGGGAGTAGTGAGGGCCAGAGAGGAAGGATTCCAAATTCATAGGATTCGTAAAGCTAGGGACAGCAAAATTATCCTAGGATGCAAAACAAAAGCCGAAGTGGACAGGGTCAAAGAAAAACTCAGGAAGGACGGGAACAATTTGAAAGTAGACGAGATCATAAACAAGGACCCTATGGTCATCCTCCGAGACGTCCTCAATTACAATAAGGATGAAGACGTGCTGCACGGCCTTCGTGCCCAAAATAAGGCCCTTTTTGAAGGTGTAAGCGGAGAGGCCAGGATGGAGGTTAAATTCCGGAAAAGATCGAGGAACCCGCTTACATCTCACGTGGTGCTTAGAGTCTCCCCTATGCTGTGGTCTAGACTGACCGAGGCGGGTGTCGTCCATATCGACCTGCAGCGAGTCCGGGTGCTCGACCAGTCTCCCCTGATACAGTGCTCCCGGTGTTTGGGCTACGGCCACGGCAAGCGGTTCTGTCGCGAAACCGTGGACGTGTGCAGTCACTGTGGGGGCCCACACCTGGGAGCGGAGTGCGCTGAGCGAGCGTCCGGAAAACTGCCGTCCTGCACAAACTGCCAGAGCGCCAAGATGGACCGGGCCGACCATAACGCTTTCAGTAGCGATTGCCCGGTCCGAAAAAGGTGGGAAACCCTGGCACGGTCGGCAGTGCAATACTGCTAAGGTGGTCACTGGCGCGACAAACGTCCAAACAGCAGAAGGCAAAGACCAAGTTAAACAGTATCGCGTAGTTCAGGCCAATCTCCAGAGGAGTAGAGCCGCCACGGACGAGCTCATCGTCGAGGCGGCGAGGAGGAAGATTGCCATCGCGTTGGTCCAGGAACCCTACATTGGAGCGACAGGCGACCTGAAAAACTACCCAGGCGCGCGAATCCTCCAATGTAGCAAGACCGCGGACCAACCGACCAAGGCGGCGATCATCCTTTTCGACGACACGATCGATGTCACCCAGTGTCCCACGCTCACCACTAGGAATATGGTTGCTGTAAAGCTGAGAACCAAAGCGTGGGAGATAGGGGTGATATCGGTCTATCTCGAGGGCGACAAGCCCATAGAGCCGGACGTGGAGCGGCTGAAGGAGGTGGTCGCTGGATTCGGCCTGAAAAACGTGATACTGGGAGGGGACGTCAATGCGTGGAGCATCTGGTGGGGAAGTAGGGAGACTAACGCTAGGGGGGAGGAAGTCCAAGGCATGGTGGACGAGCTTGGATTTCACATCCTCAACCGTGGATCTGAGCCCACGTTCGATACCATCAGAGGCGGTAAAAGGTACTCAAGCAATGTGGATATCACGGTGTGCTCCTCAGACATTTTCGGGCGGATCGAAGGGTGGAGGGTAGACGACAGTGTGACTTGTTCGGACCACAGGGCAATTCTATTTGAAATTAAAATTAAGAACTCATTAGGCACAGATATTAAAAGGACTACTCGAAAATTTAACACAAGAAAGGCAAACTGGAGTCAATTTCGTGAGAAATTGACACAGCTATGCGAAAAAGAAAACTTAAATAAAACAGAAATTGATAAGATAGATACTAAAAACAAATTAGACGAAGAAATTAATAAATATTCAAAAATTATAGAAAACAGTTGTAAAAATAATATTCCGGAACTAAAAACTAAAAAACAAGTAGGATTGCCCTGGTGGAACGACAGGCTCGCTGAAATGAAGAAGGAAGTAATAAGGAAGAAGAGGAGAATAAGGTGTGCATCATCGGTCCGTCGAGAATGGGTCGTGGAGCAATATACCACGGCTAAATCTGAGTACCTAAAAGAGGTAGTGATGGCTCAGACCGCAAGCTGGAAGGCTTTTTGTGGTAGACAGGATCGAGAGTCAATGTGGGACAGCATTTACAGGGTTATTGGGCGCACAACAGATAGAAGAGAAGACCTGCCCCTTGTCCAAAACGGACAGGAGCTAGTGGGTGCAGAATCAGCTGAACTTCTGGCGGGGACCTTCTACCCGGAAGATACAAAGGAGGACGACAACGCGGACCATAAGGCGGTGAGAGAGTTAGCCAATAAAGTGAACAAAAGGGAACATGATGAGTCATGTGACCCTCCCTTCACGGCGGAGGAGCTAAAATGGTCCGCGTCGAGTTTCAACCCGAAGAAGGCCCCAGGCCTAGACGGCTTTACAGCCGATATTTGTTGTGCGGCAATAACCCTGGACCCCGATCTCGTCCTGTCTATCATGAATAAGTGCTTGGCGCTCTCCCACTTCCCCACCAAGTGGAAGGAGGCCGTGGTGGTGATCCTGCGAAAGCCGGGGAAGGCAGACTACACTCTTCCCAAGTCATACAGGCCGATTGGTCTTTTGCCTGTACTTGGGAAGATTCTCGAAAAAATGCTCATCAGGCGAATTAGATGGCACATCCTGCCCAACATGTCTGCCAGGCAATATGGCTTTACGCCCCAGCGCAGCACCGAGGACTCCCTCTATGCCTTGATACAATATATAAGAACAAAATTGGACAACAAAAAATTGATGGTGGTAGTATCATTAGACATAGAGGGAGCCTTCGATAGCGCGTGGTGGCCCGCCATAAAATGCCAGCTCGCCGAATCAGGTTGTCCATCAAACTTGCGGCGAATGGTAGACAGCTACTTAGAGGGCAGGTGTGTTCGCCTGAGGTATGCCGGTACGGAGTGTCGTAGGGACACCACAAAAGGGTGTGTGCAGGGTTCGATAGGAGGTCCAACTTTCTGGAACCTCCTGCTGGACCCACTGCTCAAAGAAATCGAAGGAGAGGATGTGTTGTGTCAGGCGTTCGCGGATGACGTGGTGCTGGTTATCTCAGGCGACAACGGACAG
Source organism: Pyrausta purpuralis (assembly GCA_963924145.1). Lineage (NCBI taxonomy): Eukaryota > Metazoa > Arthropoda > Insecta > Lepidoptera > Crambidae > Pyrausta > Pyrausta purpuralis. The sequence continues at coordinate 28,116,719 of OZ001652.1, read as the reverse complement.
AAGGTGCAGGAGCGGGCCAATGCTATCCTCGATCATGTCCAGCGTTGGGGCATCAAAAATAAGCTAAAGTTTGCACCTCACAAAACAAGCGCGATGGTGGTAACGAGGAAGCTGAAGTTTGATGCACCAAGGTTGGCCATGGGCGGGGTACGCATTGATCTGTCGAAGGAGATGAAGGTGTTGGGCTTGACAATTGACGATGGACTGACCTTCAACACGCATGTTGCCAATGTGTGCAGAAAGGCTCTTGGCCTCTATCGTCAATTGTCAAGGGCAGCGAAGGTGCAGTGGGGGTTGTCGCCTGAGGTGATCAGGACTATTTATGTCGCGGTGGTCGAGCCAGTAATAATGTACGCAGCGAGTGCATGGGCACCGGCGGCTAAAAAACTCGGGGTGCGAAAGCAGTTCGACACTGTTCAGCGGGGTTTTGTGCAGAAATTGGTCAAGGCGTACCGGACAGTTTCCCTAAACTCGGCCCTACTACTCGCTGGATTGCTCCCCCTGGATCTGAGGATTCAAGAGGCTGCCGATCTTTACGAAGTAAAGAGAGGCCATTCCCAGCGCGTAGTAGGGGACCGGGAGGTTGAGGTTCCGGTACCAGTTGTCAGCACGCCACATCCCGCTGAACAGTGTGGATATGCTTTTGGCAGCGTGGTGAACGGTGCAGAAGTGGCTCATGGGGACGATTCCGTCTGTAATATTTTTACAGACGGAAGTAAAATTAACGGAAAAGTTGGGGCCGCGCTGTCCCTGTGGAGGAACAACGTGGAAGTTACTTGTAAAAAATTTAAGCTGGAGTCCTTCTGCACTGTATTCCAGGCGGAGTTACTGGCCCTAAAAATGGCAACAGAACTGGTCCTCAAGCACAAGGCCAAGGTGTTTAATGTGTACTGCGACTCTAGGTCGGCTCTTGAGTCCGTCGCCAGTGGCACTTCCCTTCACCCCATTGCGTTCGAAATTCGTAAAAATTTAAATAATATCAAAAATTTTGGCAAAATATTGAATCTATTTTGGATTAAAGCTCACGCGGGGTTGGAGGGGAACGAAAGGGCTGACGTCCTAGCCAAAGAGGCCGCAATGGGCATTAAGCGCCGGCCCGACTACGATGTGTGTCCTATTTCATTCGTCAAGCGCCAGATCCGTCTGGATACGATTGACGAATGGAATAGGAGATACCAAAGCGCGAACACAGGCACCGTGACCCGCATGTTCTTTCCCGATGCCAAAGCAGCGTTCTGCGTAGTGAGAAAGTTAGAGTTATGCCCTCTTTTGACGCAGGTGTTCACGGGGCATGGCGGACTCTCTGAGTATTTGAATCGCTTCAAGTGCAAGGAGAGTCCGGCGTGCCTCTGTGACCCGCAGCACGTAGAGAACGTGGAGCACATATTGTTCGACTGCCCACGTTTCTCACTAGATAGGTTAGGTTTAGAGTATAAATTAGATAAGACATTTAAAAAAGCTATATTACCAGAATTAATAAAAGACAAAATTACAAGGAATTTATTGATTATATTTGCAACTAAAATTATGAAAGTAGTGGTTAGTCAAAACAAAATTTAGGCCGACGAAGATCCGGACACCAGCGAGTATGGTTAAGCATACTCGTCTGGTGAGGATACAAAATTTTTATATAATTGTATTAAAATTCAAGCTTCAAAATTACACATGTTAAAAAGTCTCCGCTTTAACCACGGCGGAGGATGGGAGGAGGGAGGTTAAAAAAAAAAAAAAAAAAAAAAAAAAAAAAAAAAAAACCTAACCTAACCTAACCCCGAGCGTCACGATTTTAGACCGCTCCGCGCACAAAAATTCGTAAAAGTGGGTTTTTTCACGAAAAACACCAAGTGTTATACATCGTTGAGTTCGCGCTGACGAGACGCATCCAATAGTGAAAGTGCCATCTCGATACCTCAACTGGTTCAGGATTTAACCTCAAAAAAGTGACTTTTGAAATCTTCAAAGTGAAACGCCGCTCGATTGAGATCGGTACCCCACCATTTTGAAAGTGCAGCAGGAACGGCCTTGACAAGACCTACAAGACGACACCTCATTTGGATTTTTCGGACCACGTATTCGTGAGAAATCACGAAAAAAACAACCGACCACGTGTCACGTGGTCCCACTTCCGGAGGAGTACGGCTGCAGCAGGTCATCGGGTTCGACGGCAACACGGACGAGGAGCCGGGAGCCGTTTTCAGAAAAATTTTTGGACGAAGCTAAGTCTAGATTTTAGCATTTTAAATTCGGACATTTTTGTGGCAACCCTAGCTCTTAAAGTAAAGCGACAACCCTAGTTTTTTAGTATCTGTAAAAATAGTTTAGCATAAGATCTGTGTATATTTTGAATTTGAATCAAATCCGTCCATAAATAAAAAAGTTATTAAAGTTAATATATATTAAAAATTAAGAAGGGTGCAAAAAACCACCCCTAAAAATAAAATTTTATATACATTTTAGTTAAGACGCTGTAAGTTATCTTGTGTAAATTAATTAGAATTTTAAAATTGTTTTTTATCAGGAAATTAGAACATTTACTGTTAAATTTATAGAAAAATAGTACATTTTTAGTTTTTAAAACAAAATTTCTCCCCAAAGGGGTTGTTTGAAAATTTTATAATTTGTACCATTAGAAAGGGCACTTTACACCCTAACTAACGGTATCGACAAAACCCACGCGTCTTAATAAACCTAGGAGATAAAAAAGGTTATAAATTAACTTATTATATTATACGTGCGACTACCACTACTTACTTGGTCGAAATTTAGCCCCCCTTTCTTTTTGTAAATTCAAAGTGAAAGTTATTTTCTTTTAAGACTACATCTAGGCCTATATAAATACGTTTTTAAAATCTTTTAAAACTAATTAAACACAATACTAATTCCATATAAACTTAAAATTAAGCTGTAAATAGACTAAATTTTCGCGTTCACCCCCTATTATAAAAACCAAAAATCAACCCTTATCCCTTAAAATAGTTTCTTTTAGTATATTATTATAGCCGCAACACACAATCAAAAATCCAGATTTTTTGGACAAGTTATCTCCCCTAAATTAATATTTTTTATCTATTTACTAGGTAAAAATCGCCCTTAGGAATATAAAAACTTACCCCCAGGGTGAACCATTTGGCCAAAAAATCTAGAATTTTGTGCTTTAGATAGCCCAAAACACCACCTTTCCAACGACGTATCGCAATCCCACGCGTCTCATATAGGGTAGTGTTGGGAACGACCCCAAAGTTAGGAGGTACATAGGAAAGCGCCACCCCCTGAAAACCACCCCCACCCTACACGACTCCCACCACCCGGAAAAAACTTGTTACAACTAGGCGAGTAAACTTCATTACCAACGCGAAATTTTCCGGGCTATATTCGTCGTTGCAACCGGTTAGGCGATTTGGTCAGGGTTTTCAACAAATAGCACAAAATAAAGAGGAGTATCTGGTTAAGTTGAGATTAAAGCTCTACGTAGAGCAATTAAGAAGTTGGCTCTACGGACCAAAAAGGCGCCTAAAAAACGCATAAATAATAAAAATAATTTAATTTATCCACCAGAATCGTAATACTTTCTGCCCACTCTTTCGGAATATAAACAAAAAATATCAATTTTCAAAATTTTATTTTTCAAAATATTAAAAATTTTTCTAAGTCCTGACCACAGCGAGTAAAATTATTCTAAGTCCCAACACCGTATAAAATTAGGAAAAACTCGCTAAATTCAATAGCTCAGGAACCAGTTATGATATCTCGACTGGGCTAAGACCTAAGGACCTAGGATCAAAAGGGGCACCTGACAAGATAGAGTCGAGAGCTCTAGGTAGAGTTCCTAGATTTTTCACTCTACATAAATTGACTACCAGTACTAGCTTGTAGGGAGTTGGGTCTAGAGGCGCTAGGCACCCCCAGATTGATAGAGCCCCACTCTACACCAACTCTGCTAGTAATTAAATATTTATTTTTATTATTTTAGTGTATACTTTTGTGCGTTTAGACTGATTACCGTGTCTATTGACCTGTAATCCTAGTATAAGTTTGAATAAGGTTCACTTGAACCGAAAAATTTTCTTTTTTTTATTTTACCAACTAGACAAAGCTCTGTACAAAGCAATGGCGACAACGCGCACCCCGGCAAAGAAACCGATAGGGACAAACTCTCCCATCTCACCGATAGTAATAGTTGACGAGAGGGCCGGCCCCTCGCAAACCACGCCGCCCCAGCCATCCAGGGTGAGGCGTAGCATAGGAGAGTGGGAGAGCGCAATAACGGAGCCTACGCCCTGCACCGTGGCAGCGCACGGGCATGCTCGCTCACCGGCGAAGCCTGCCGCGGCACCGCCGGCACCGGTGAAGCCCAGAACGAGGACAGAGCCGAAGATCGCGGCACGTAGAGTCTCGACTGAGGCTGCGGTGGTGTCGCCGGGGCCGGGACAGGAACAGACCAAACCCACCGACCGGGTGACCCAGGCCAGGAGGCTCCTGGCGAAGGCGAAGACTCACATTAGCGAGTCGCGTAACCTCCGCTCGGACCTGAAGGTCGGGATCACCCAGGCGCTGGACGGCCTATTCGCCTTGGTGAAGGAGCTAGCAGTAGTTACTGGACCTACAACAGAAAAAAGAGTTAGTGAGAAGTTAGAAGTTGAAACCAGAGAGGGGGAATTAGTCCGGGAGGGGATAGGATCGGAGAGAAAGGAACTGGTAAAAATGATGCGGGAGCAAGGGGAGAAAATAGATAAAACCAACAGGGAGCTGGAGAGGCTAAGAGAGGCCATCGCTTCACAACAGGAGGCAGCGAAGACCCAGACATATGCGAACGTCACAGCAGCAGCGTCACTCAGCAGAGCACCCGTGAGGAAGAGCGCACTGCACTCCATTGTAGTGGAATCAAAGGATGAAGCTGCAACAGGAGACGAGGTCATGCAGCAAGTTAGGGACGCAGTCAATGCTAAGGACGGCTGGGTGACCGTAGAAAGGGTCCGAAAAGTAAAGGACAGAAAGGTTATCTTGGGCTGCAAAACAATCGAGGACCGCGAAAGAGTAAAACAACGCCTCCAAAGCGCAGCCAATTGCCTTCGGTTCGAGGAAATGAAGAACCAGGACCCTATGGTTATACTCAGGGATGTTATATCCAGTCACTCAGACTCGGATATACTCACGGCCCTGAAAAACCAGAACGGGGCGGTGTTTCATGGCCTCGAACCGAAGGACAGCCGCATGGAGGTGAAGTTCAGGCGTAAGGCCAGGAACCACCTTATGAGCCACGTCGTGCTGAAGGTTTCACCACAGATATATAACCGACTGATGGAAAGAGAAGCGGTCCACATCGATATCCAGAGGGTGCGGGTTGCAGATCAGTCCCCACTAGTGCAGTGCTCCATGTGCTTGGCGTACGGGCATGGGAGAAGATTCTGCAAGGAGACTACACCCCGATGCACACACTGTGGAGGCCCCCACATGAGGACCGAATGCTCAGACTACAAAGCGTCCATAGCACCAACGTGTTGCAACTGTGTGGCAGCAAAGCTAGATACCACCGAACACAACGCATTTAGCTCAGAGTGCCCGGTGCGTAGGAAGTGGGAGGCACTGGCACGAGCAAAAGTTCAGTATTGCTAAGGTGGTCTCAATGCGCTCAGAGGTAGACAACCCAACCAGAAGCTACGCAGTGGCCCAGACGAACCTCCAGCGCAAGCAGCTTGCAACGACTGAACTCATGGTGGAGGCCAGCAGACGCAAACTCGCGTTTGCGCTGATCCAGGAGCCGTACGTGGGCCGGATAAAGAGGATGAAGGACTACCGTGGGGCGAGAGTCTACCAGAACGCCATAGTAGGAGATGGGACGGTAAAGGCAGCGATAGTCGTCTTTGATGGCGATCTCGATGTCATACCGTGCCCGAAACTCACTTGCGACAACATAGTCGCAGTGAGGATCCGAACAAGCGCCTGGGAAATCGCGGCGGTGTCCTTCTACTTCGAACCGGAGCAACCCATTGGGCCATACCTGGAGCGGCTGAGGAAGGTCGTAGAGGAGCTGGGCCCAAGAAAACTGCTTATTGGTGGAGATAGCAACGCCAAGAGTACCTGGTGGGGCAGCGCCGTAGAGGACCTTAGGGGAGAAGATATGTCGGGGACCCTCGAGGAGTCTAACTTACAGGTGCTCAACAGAGGCGATACACCCACCTTCGATACCGTGAGGGGTACGAAGGTGTATCAAAGCCACGTTGACATTACTGCCTGCTCCGAAGATCTCTTAGATCTGGTCGATGATTGGAGAGTAGACCAAGGCATGACAAGCTCCGACCATAATTCTATTGTCTTTGAAATAAGTCTCCGAAAAAGCAAAGGTATGAAGATCCACAGAACAACAAGGCTGTATAATACAAGAAAAGCGAACTGGGACCTCTTCACCACCACATTTCACGAGACCAAGCAGCAGGATAACCTTACCACCGAGACAATAAATAGTATAGAAAGTGCAGAACACCTAGACCAACTGGTTAGTAAGTATGAAGCAGCCATAACATCAGCCTGTAAAGCAAGTATGCCGGCAAAGAAGACCACAGAACTGATTAAGATCCCATGGTGGAACGAGGAGCTTGCAAGGCTTAAAAGGATTGCCACTACTTACAAACGAAAAATTAGAAATGCAGCTCCGTACCGAAGAGACATAGTGGTGTCTGAGTACTTAAAGAAGAAAGAAAAATATGAGTCCGAAGCCAAGAAAGCACAGATCGAAAGTTGGAAGGAGTTTTGCACTAAGCAGGATAGGGAGGGCCTGTGGGAAGGAATTTATAGGGTGATAGGACGGACCACCAGAAGACCAGAGGACTTGACCTTAACCAAGGATGGAGTTCACCTGAACCCCAAGGAATCAGCGAATTTACTAGCAGACACATTTTACCCACAAGATCTAGAGGCCACTGATAACGAACATCACTACACAGTCAGGAAGACAGCGGAAACGGTAAACGAGCGGAAGCATGGTGAGTATCATGATCCGCCGTTTACGCAGTTGGAGCTTGAGACCGCGATGGGGAGCTTCAATCCAAAAAAGGCCCCGGGGGCAGACGGCTTCACAGCGGACATCTGCAGCCGGGCCATTCATCAGGATCTGGACGCTTTTCTCGCACTGTGTAACAAGTGCCTACTGATCGGCCACTTCCCGGACACCTGGAAGGAAGCCACGGTGGTGGTACTCCGTAAACCAGGGAAGGACGACTACACGAACCCCAAAGCTTACCGACCGATTGGTCTACTGCCGGTATTGGGGAAAGTCCTAGAGAAGATGCTAGTAGCGCGAATGAAATGGTATCTTGTACCGCGGTTTAGTACTCGCCAGTACGGATTCATGCCCCAGCGTAGCACCGAGGACGCCCTCTATAATCTAATACACCGCATTAAGGGTAAGATTGAGCTGAAGAAGCTGGTAACCCTAGTGTCATTGGATATAGAGGGGGCCTTCGATAGCGCCTGGTGGCCAGCTATCCGAGTCCGTCTGGCTGAGGAAAAGTGCCCAGTCAATATAAGAAGACTGCTAGATAGCTACCTGGAATGCAGAAAAGTTAAAGTAAGATTCGCTGGGGAAGAAGTCAATAGGAGAACATCTAAAGGTTGCGTGCAGGGGTCTATTGGTGGTCCGATACTATGGAATCTTCTATTAGATCCTCTACTGCGGGAGTTGGAGAGGCGGGGACACTACGTCCAGGCTTTTGCCGACGACGTCGTGTTGGTATTCGACGGCAATACGGCAACAGATGTGGCCAGGAACGCTAACGCAGCACTAGACTACGTCACAGAGTGGGGAATTCAGAACAAGTTAAAATTCGCGCCGCATAAAACATGTGCAATGGTATTAACCAGAAAACTTAAATATGATACTCCACGGCTCCGCATGAGTGGCGTCGATATAGAACTATCCACGGCAGTAAAAATTCTAGGGCTCACTATTGACAATAAATTAACATTTAATATACATGTTGCACAACAAGTAAGACGGGCTCTAGAAATTTACAAACAGCTCTCGAGGGCCGCTAAAGTTAACTGGGGCTTGCACCCCGAAGTAATTCGACTCATTTATAACGCGTGTGTAGAGCCGGTCATAATGTACGCTTCAGCAGCGTGGGCGCCCGCGGCCGAGAAAATTGGAACGCAGAAGTTGTTGAACGCTGTACAAAGAGGTTTCGCCCAGAAGCTCTGCAAATCATACCGGACAGTCTCTCTACACTCGGCACTGACTCTGGCTGGGATACTTCCTCTCGACCTCAGAATACAGGAGGCAGCCGCACTGTACGAGACGAAGAGAGGGTCACCCCTTCTGGAGTTAGGAGACAGAGAGACCGAGAGTCGGGTAGGGTTTGCAGAGACTCCTCATCCAGCTACACATATGGCCATAGAATTTAAACACCTAGAAGACCAAAGTCAGGTTAATACACACAACGTGCAGACGGTGCGAATCTTCACCGACGGCAGCAAAATTGAGGGGAAGGTCGGAGCCGCCCTTTCCTTATGGAAAGGCGAAGCCGAGATCCTGAACCGAAAGTTTTGTCTGTCCGCGTACTGCACGGTCTATCAGGCGGAAATGTTGGCCATATGTAAGGCAACAGGCGAGATCCTCAGGAGGGCGGAGAAGAGTTATGGTCTATACAGTGATTCGATGGCCGCTCTGGAGACGATCACAAACCATGGCTCCCTCCATCCCCTCGCTGTAGAGACGAGAGAGAATCTGCGGAAGGCTTTTGTCCAGGGCAAAGATGTATCTTTGTTCTGGATAAAAGCACATGCAGGGCTCTCCGGCAACGAGCGTGCTGATGACTTAGCCAAGGATGCCGCGCTGACGTCGAAGAGAAAACCGGATTACGAGCTTTGCCCGGTCTCTTTCGTAAAGCGCACGTTGCGCATACGATCCATTTCAAAATGGAGTGATAGGTACAGAGAGGGATCAACAGCCTCTGTTACAAAATTGTTCCTTCCGAACGCCACAGACGCGTACAAGCTTGTTCGCAAGATAAACCCAGCGGGCTTACTAACCCAGATTCTCACGGGGCATGGTGGATTTTCCCAATACTTACATCGTTTTAAGTGTAGGGAGAGTCCATCATGTGCATGCGACCCTGACGTCGAAGAAACTGTCCCCCACCTTCTAATATCATGTCCCATCTTTAATGTACTTAGGCACGATTTTGAGCAGAAAGTAGGATGTAAAGTTGGTCTGAATAGTCTTAGTGAGCTACTAAGTGCAAAAAAGGAATGTGACGAATTTGTAAAATATTGTGAAACCATTTGTAAAATAGTAAATAAGAGAAATAAAAATTAGATAAATAAGTTTGTTATAATATATTATGTGAGATAATATATAAAATAGCAAAAATGTAATCCTAGATAAATAAGCTTGTTTAAATTAGATAATAAGGTTAAAATTGTGTTAATTATTGTTGTTGAAATTGTGACAATTTCACAGATAATAAGAAAGATAATGTTAATAAAAAGAAAGTAGGTAATAAGAAATATAGATAAGAATGTTATAATTTTAAGAAGTAAAATAAGAATGTAGAATTTAAGATGTACTTAGTTAAGCAAATAATATGTAAAGTTTTTGTTATTAAAAGTAGTAGCGTCTTTTGATGACGGAGAAAACCCAATTCCCAGCTCGCAATGAATCCTTAATTAAGAGCATCCAATCCTGGAACTCCATATTCGGGTACAGAGCAGCTACAAAAAAAAAAAAAAAAAAAAAACCACTAGACACAATGAGAAGACCAGCAGCAGCGTTGGAACCAAACACTCAGCAACAAATAGTAAACTTTGCACCCGCATTAACACTGCACGTAAACTCCTAGAAGAAACAATAGATTATGGTTTCTAGAACTCAAATCAAAATTATCCAAGCAAACCTTCAACGCTGCTACGTCTCTCAAACTGAGTTTATCCGTTTCTTCATAGCTAATGACTACGATGTGGCCCTGGTAACGGAACCTTACATAGGTCGCGCGGCATCCGTGCAGAACTATCCAAACCTTGATGTGTTCCAATTCAGCACCACCGGAGTTACCAAGGCGTGTGTCATTGTCAAAAGCAAGACGGGCCTTGCCCTCGGCGTCACACAACTGTCCACTTCCAACTTGGCAGTTATACAAATGTCACTTGGTCAGAGGACGCTCTATGTCGCATCTGTGTACATCGAACCAGACGCAGACCCTAACAACACAATGATTGCCCTGGACAGGCTCCTTACTAGAACGCGTGGTTGCTATCAAATCATCGGCGGTGACCTAAATGGTAAACATCCTGAGTGGGGTGAAAGGACATCTAACGCCCGCGGCGATGACATTGTCGACCTTACATCCGCCCACGACTTGTATATATGCAACACGGACATCATTCCAACATTCGAGGCCATTCGCTCCGGAAGGCTTAGCTCGTCTATTCTCGACATCACTCTGGCTTCTAACAACCTCCAAAACCTCGTAAAAAACTGGAAAGTCAACCTGACAGCTTGCCCCAGCTCAGATCACAATGGTATCGAATTCTCCATAATCGTGCCGGGGAAACCAGCAAAACACAAGTCAACCACAACATTTAGGTACAATACCAAACGAGCAAAATTGGACGAGTTCCGTGCCGCGCTGCACGCTGCAATCCAAGACAGCAATCTACTCACTCGCTCTATAGAGAACTTGGATCAAGCTGGCATCGACTGCTTTGTCGAACTTTTAACCACAGTCGTACAGTCGGCATGCCGTGCGGTCTTCCGCAAGAGACCTCCGGCCGCTGACTTCAACCCTTGGTGGAGTGACGAGTTGGAGACCTTAAAAAAGAAATTAATTAAAGCGCACCATAAATTACACGACCTAAAAATAGCCAACAGACCCATGGAGGAAGCAATTAAAACACATAAAGACTTAAAAGACGAATATGCAAAAGCTCTATCAAAGGCCTCCACAGACCATTTCAGGGAGTTTTGCTCGATACAGGATAAAGAGAACGTGTGGAGCCTCACCAATCGTCTCATAAAAGAAGGCGCTAAGCGGCGCCCACCACAGACGCTCAAAGAAGGGGCTCATTATACAGACAGCTTTTCGAACACCGCTCAAGCCTTACTCGACCATTTTTACCCCGATGACGACCTCGTTGACACATCACGCAGACAAAGTGATCTCCGGAGTGACCTCAATGTGCCGGTTGATACGGATGACGATTTGCCATTCCAAAGGGACGAGATTCGGGATTGCTTAAAGAACATGAACCCCAACAAAGCACCTGGAATGGACAATCTCACATCCGACATCTGTCTCAACACATTTGACGTCATTCCAGAAATCATTACCGACCTCATGAACAGGTGTTTAACCTTAAATCATTTCCCCACACCTTGGAAAAAGGCCTACGTCAAAATCCTGCCAAAACCAAATAAACCGGATGCCAACGACCTGTCGTCCTTCAGGCCCATCGGGCTTCTTCCCGTCTTCGGCAAGCTGCTGGAGAAGTTGTTGTCGAGGAGAATGTCCTACCACCTAGAGCACACTCAGCAATATAACAAGAAACAGTACGGCTTTAAAGAGCAGACCTCGACCACCGACGCCCTACAGAGTGCAATAAACGAAATTACTAATGCCAAAGCCGCAGGCCTACAAGTCATCGCTGTGTCTCTGGACATTAGGGCAGCGTTTGACAATGCTTGGTGGCCATTGCTTCTCCATCGCCTACGCAAGCTGGACTGCCCAAACAACCTTTACCAATTAACAAAAAGCTATTTAAAGGACAGGACTGCTGTGCTGGACTTTGGCGACGCAACCTCCGCAAAGACCCTGACCAAAGGATGCATCCAGGGCTCTGTATGCGGGCCCATGTTCTGGAATATAATTCTCGACGACCTCCTGGAAAAAGAACTACCACATGGTGTCCACATGCAGGCTTTTGCTGACGATGTGCTTCTCATTGTAACGGCACAAACAGTTGGCCAATTACAAAACACCACCAACGAGGCTCTCAGCATCATTCACGACTGGGGCATGGAGGCCAAGTTAAACTTTGGTCCAGCCAAGACACAGGTGATCGCGTTTACGGCACCATCTAAATCCGTTAAAATACAGATGAACCAACAGCCCATCATGCTCAGCTCTGAAATCAAACTTCTGGGTGTCATATTAGACACCAGACTTACCTTCATTCCACACTCGAAATACATATTAAGTAAAGCATCGAAAATTTTCAAAAAACTCACTATGTTTGTGCGGCCGACTTGGGGAGCACATCCTGAAAATATTTCTATTATATATCGTCAAGTAATACAGCCCATGATAACATACGCAGCTGGCATTTGGGGAGGAGCGACCAAGTATTACTGCGTACGAAAATCCCTCCGAACTTTTCAAAGACAATTCGCAATTAAAGCTACAAGAGCATTCCGCACAGTGTCAGCAGCCGCAGCAATAGCCCTAGCACAATTTATGCCGCTTCATCTGGCCATCGATGAAGCGAGAGAAATCCACGAGGTCAAAGAATCTGGAACCCTTAAGGACATCCCAGCAGACATCACCCTCCGCTACAAGGTGCCGGTAAAAGACCAACTCCACCCCGCTGACAGGATGTCCATAGATTATGACGAGGCAAATACGCAAGAAGAAATCGATCGTATCACATCCGAAATACCTATCAAACTGTACACGGATGGCAGCAAATTGGAGAGTGGAGAGGTCGGCTCAGCTGTAGTTATATACCTCCCAAATGGGTCCAAACCAAAAGTAAAAAAGAAACTCGGGAGAACCACCTCTGTCTTCGTGGCTGAGCTGACAGCCATCGAAGCTGGACTCAAGTGGCTTCTGAACTCTGGCTGGAAATCAAACGCAATCATCATTACGGACAGCCTATCGGCATTAAAAGCTCTGCAGGATCGAAATAATTCAGACCCCACTATCGTTTCAATCCATGGCATGCTCCTTGAAATAAGGAAGAACCACGGCTTCCGCGTGAGCTTCACCTGGGTCAAGGCGCATGTCGGAATCGAAGGAAATGAACTGGCAGACCAAGCTGCCAAGGAAGCCGCAGTCCAACGAACCGCGACATGCGTCAACGAGTTCCCGATTTCCTTCGCTAAATACACCCTACGACAGCGATCACTGGATAAATGGCAGGAGGAATACGCAGCCGAGACCCAAAACTCAGAGATTGCCAGGTGGTTCGTCTCTGTAAAGGAGATAAGGGAGTTTCAAAAACAGGTCCCAATTTCGTTCGAGCTAACACAGGTCTTCACTGGGCACGGGTACCACAAGAGTTACCTTTGTCGATTTAAGATCACAAACGACGACCTGTGCCCATGTGATGACACCAGCGCTCAAACTATTGAACATATCATACAGAATTGTCCAATCTTTAATTCGCATAGATATGAGCACGAACAAACTTGCAGGAACCTTAGAATCGAGCCGTATAAAACTAATCAATTATCAAGTAAAGAAGAACCCACCAAAACGTTCAAAAACCTTGTAAATAAAATAATTCATAGTCTAAAGATAATAAACAACACATAAAATATTTATAATTTTATTGTGTAATACTGTACATTACTCGTGTCTTCTTGTACATAATTTTGTTGTCTTTATCTTCTTGAACATAATTTACTGACATAGGCCTTAAGCTACAAGTAAAAGTGAAAAATTTTCATGAAAAACGCAAAAAAAAAAAAAAAAAAAAAAAAAAAAAAAAAAAAATGCGCTCACTGTAATATACCCCATCACTCATGAAAACTTCATCGTACACCCTAACCCTATAAAAGTGCTCACCATTTAGCCTACATGCCATTAATATTTAATATAATCTACCATGTTTGTGTAACAAAACTAAATATACGCGCAATATTATAAACTTTCTCGTCCGGAACCTGTATCCATTAGCAGGACCGAACCTGAAAACAACAAAGAAACTTAATATTCTAATAATGCACCCATAAGTAAATAAAATAATAATGTACATTATTATGATTACAACGTCAAAATATCGATAAAAGCTCTACCATATATTAAAAAAAAAAAAAAAACCTAACCTAACCTAACCTAACCTTTTTTTTTTTTTTTTTTTTTTTTTAACGTCAGGAAATGCCAATTACGCACCGTACCTCTCCGTCGGGGAACGGAGGGGCGTGTGTGGGACTCCCCCGGATACGCCCCCGGGTATACCCACTAAAACCTGACGACGCCCGCCGCGTTTGGTGGCTTTGACAGCAGGGGCCGCGGTGTCTCAACAGTCCCGCGACCCTTGCCAGCGCAACCTCCACCCTCCATGAGGAGGGCGGATCTCCACGGAGTGGGGCGATCCCACTCCTGACGGCACACTGGCGCCTCAGAAGGGTCTCTTGTGATTGGACAGAGGTGTCCCCACACCGTCTGTCCGAGACCCTCCCGACGAGGCGAGCCACGCCCGACGGCAGATGCACGCCGAGCTCGCCCAGAGGACCGAAGTCCTCAGGACATCCCCTGCCTCCTCTGATACACCAGAGGGGTGCTGGGAGTCCAACGACTTTTAGTGAGTCGCCGCTCGATGCGAGACAGACGCGACTCACTATGGCCACTGCCGCCCGATACGGGAACAGACGCAGCGGCACTCTCCACGGAGCATCTTGGCTTCACCCGCCGCTGGATTGCGACAGGCTACTGAGCCCCCTCGCCACGACAAGGCGTGCTCCATTCGAGGGGGAACCTAACCTAACCTAACCTTTTTTTTTTTTTTTTTTTTTTTATCGCAGGAAAACCCATTTATGAGCCGTAGCCGAGACCGGGGGGCCTCAGCCGTGTGTGGGACTCCCACCGCTCAACGAAGAGCGGAGACTACCCACCAAAAACCTGCGGCTTCCCTTCCCTGTCTACAGGGCGACATGGGAGTCTAGCAAAAGCCTTGACATCCATGCACACCCTGGACATCTGCCCGCCTACACGACGGGCCCAGCGCGCCCCCCTTGCGGGGGGACCGAGGGAATAGCCGGGGACGCGGCACTATTCCCTCTCGACGGTGGTGGCGCGTGCAATGCAGGAGGAGGCACCCCCGTGCCTCCAGCCTGCATGCCACCTTGGGGGACAAGAGAGCGATCGTACAACCGCCGTCTCCTGCCCACCCTCCGTCTACGGAGCGGGGGCGCTGAGGGATCGTCCTCCCTCTCCCGCTCCGCCGCCTCCTTCTGCGAAATAACAGTCTCGCAGAAAGTGGCTACCGCCTTCCAAGACCTCTCATCGACTAGCATGGCGTTCACCATACTAGGCAATGACAGGTCCTGGCCGACTGCCGCCACTAGAACCCGGCGCTGCTCCTCCCAGCCTGGACAGACTGCGAGGGTATGCTGCGCCGAGTCCTCCGTCGCACCACACTCATGGCACGACGGGGATTCCTCTCTCCCGATCCGATGCAGGTAGTCACCGAAGCAACCATGCCCGGTAAGCACCTGCACCAGACGGTAAGTGAGGAACCCGTGGGGCCTCTCCAGCCACCGGTCCAGATTCGGACCGATGGCATCCAACGTGCGACGCCCGAACGGCGCACTCGCTAGGTCCTCCTTCCACAGACGGACCATGGCCTCGTGCGCCTCGCGCCGCACCGCTCCTCGCTCTTCGGGAGCCGGTCGCAGTTCGCGGGCCCTCTGCTCCGCCGTCCATTTGTAGACGGTGGCGAGGACCCGGGCTTCCAGCTCCCACGGTGGCGTGCCCGCAAGAGCACAGGCCGCAACACCCCCAACCGTGCGGTATGCCCTCCCCACCCGCTGTGCAATGGCCCGTTGGGGCCTGCGGAGGAGGGCGGCATTCTCCCTCTTGTTGAGGGAGTCTACCCACACGGGGGCGCCATAGAGCGCCATACTCCTTAAGACACCGGCATACAATCGCCGGCATCTCGTTCTCGGTCCCCCCAGATTAGGGAGGAGCCAGCTGAAGGCGTTGGCGGCCCTCAGCAGGCGTTCCGATAAGCCTGCGAAATGAGGGCCGAAGTGCCAACGGCCATCTAAGATTAGGCCCAGATATTTCATCTGAGCCTTCACATTGACCCTCACGCCGCCTACAATGATGTGAGCGTCGTGAGGTGCTTGCTGCCGAGGCCCCGGAAAGAAGATAGCCTCGGTCTTGTGCAGCGCCACCTCGAGTCCCAGCCGGCGGATCCTCTCAGCGACAAGGGTGCCGCCAGCCGAGGCCAGACACGCAGCCGCTCCGTAAGTCCGACCCCGAGCCGTGACAAGAGTGTCATCCGCGTAGCATATGACACTCATGCCACGGAGCAGGGCACCTCGGAGCAGCCAATTGTATCCGAGGTTCCACAGTAAGGGGCCGAGCACCGACCCCTGAGGAACCCCGGCTTCGACTTTCCGCCGCTGAAGACGGCCGTCCCTGTTGACGTAAAGCACCTCTCTGTCCGAGAGGTAGTCCGCCAACAGGGCCCGCAAATAAAGAGGCACTCCATGATAGCGGAGTGCCTCCAGAATTGTTGAGTGGGGGATGGTGTTAAATGCGTTGGCTATATCAAATGATATAGCCAGCACGCCCTCCCCCCTCTCTGCGGCCTCGCTTGTCGTCGCCTTGAGCTTTGTCAGGGCGTCGATGGTAGACCGGCCCGCCCGAAACCCATACTGGGCGTCGGATAGGTTTGGGCCGGTCCCTGCCAGGTGCTCGTTGAGGCGGGCAGCTATCAGCTTCTCAAACAGCTTGCCCGCCTCGTCCAGGAGGACTATGGGGCGGTAACCGGACGGGGAATCCGCCGGCCGGCCCTCCTTCCTAAGGAGGACCAGAAGGCCCTCCTTCCACGCTTTCGGGAACCTCCCTACCTCAAAGCATCGGTTGAAGAGGTCCCGAAAGCGACCAGCCATCTCGCTGACGGCGATGGCCACGACCCTGGCCGGGACCCCGTCTGGACCCGGCGCCGTCTTCTTGCTGCGGAGGTAGTCGGACGCTGTGTCGAACTCCTCCGCGGCAATGGGGTCAAAACCCGCGGCCGGGGGGCCGCTCCCAAAGGGAGGATCCATCTTCGGAGGGGTAAACGAAGTATTGTCCGGGAACAGGACCCGGACGACCCCCTCCAAAAGATCTGGCTGGAGAGTCTCAGTCAGTGGGGGACCTAAGGGGCGCAGTTTGTTGCGCACCGCCTTATATGGTCTCCCCCACGGATCGTCATTCAGACTCTCCAGCATCTCCTCCCGTAACCTAACCTAACCTTTTTTTTTTTTTTTTTTTTTTTTTTTTTCGCTGGGAAAAATGCATTACGCATCCCCACCCGTCGGGGGACGGATGGGGTATGTGGGACTCCCGGGAAAGGTGACTCCCGGTATACCCACTAAACGACCCAGCGGCACTCCCGCTTCGCCTTTGGTGGCGGGGTTCTGGGAATCGGCATAGCCTTTGCTTCCATTTCCCCGCCGGCGTTCGCCCGCCTTACAGCGGCGGGCCCTTCACGCCCCTCCCGCATATGGGAAGGGGCTCGAGGATGACTGTCAGTGCTCGGTCATCCTCGTTCGGCTGGGTGATAAGCGGTGCAATGCGGACGGAGGCGCCCCCGCGCCTGCCGTCCGCTGCTTATCACCGGGGGAGAAGAGGGTGGTTGACCACCCGCCTTCTCCTGCCTCTCCTTCGGCGGAGAAGTGGCGCGAGAGGATCGTCCTCCCGCGCGCGCTCCGCCTCCTCCTTCTGTGACATGATGTCTTCACAGAAGGAGGCGACCGCTACCCACGCTTCCTCGCTTCCCAACATGGCAATTACCACGGCGGGAAGCGAGAGGTCCGGCCCAATCGCCGCGACAAGACTGCGGCGCTGCTCGGCCCACGACGGGCACACCTCGAGGGTGTGCTGTGCCGTGTCCTCCGCCGCGCCACAGTCATGGCACGACGGGCTCTCTTCCCTCCCGATCCGGTGAAGGTACGACCCGAAACAGCCGTGCCCGGACAATACCTGCACCAACCGGAAGGAGAGATAACCGTGCGGTCTTTCAAGCCAGTCCTGTAGGACCGGCCCAAGCGCGTCCAGGGTGCGACGGCCGAAAACTGCCGAGGCAAGGTCCGCCATCCAATGATGGACGACGGCATTCCTCGCCTCACGTCGAACAGCCTCGCGTTCTTCAGGGGCAGGGCGCTCACCGAGTGCCCTTCGCCCCGCCGTCCATTCGTAGACTCTGGCTAGCACCCATGCCTCGAGTTCCCAAGGAGGGGTGCCAGCCAGAGCGCACGCCGCTGCGAAGCTTACCGAGCGGTAAGCCCGCGCGACCCTTTGTGCAATGGCCCTTTGGGGCACCCGCAAGGCTGTGGCATTCTCCCTTCTTTGAAGGGAGTCTGCCCAGATAGGCGCCCCGTACAGGGCTATGCTTTTCAGGATGCCGGCGTACAGCCGCCGGCATCGCCCGCCTGGCCCTCCTAAATTAGGCATCAGCCATGAGAGGGCCCCCGCTGCCTTCAGCAGGCGCGACGACAGTCCGCTGAAATGCGGGCTGAAGCGCCACCTGCTGTCGAGCGTTAGACCCAGATATTTCATCTGGGTCTTTACCTCGATTCTGACGCCCTCCACAAATATGTGGGCATCAGGTGGACGGCGCTGCCGAGGCCCGTGGAAGAAAACGGCCTCGGTCTTATGTAACGCCACCCTCAATCCAAGGCGGCGGATCCTATCAGCGACTAGTGATCCGCCCGCCGAGGCCAGACTGGCCGCCTCACCAAAATGACCTCCTCGGGCAGTGAGGAGAGTGTCATCCGCATAACAGATGACACTCGTGCCCCGGAGGAGGGTCCCGCGCAAAAGCCAGTCGAACCCGATGTCCCACAGGAGTGGTCCTAGGACTGACCCCTGCGGAACACCGGACTCAACCGGATATCGCCGGACCTGGCCAGCTTTGTCTACTAAGAGAACCGCTCTGTCCTCCAAGTAACTGGCCAGGAGGTCCCTCATATATCGGGGCACTCCGTGAAACCGGAGTGCCTCGAGGACGGTCGCATGGGGAAGGGTGTTGAAGGCGTTGGCTATATCGAACGACACAGCCAACACTCCGTCCCCAGCATCGATCGCCTCCTTCACTGTACCCTTTAATAGGGCGAGGGCGTCTATTGTCGAACGCTCAGGTCGAAAACCAAACTGAGCGTCCGACAGGTCCGGCCCAACCACCCTCAGGTGGTCTTTCAGGCGGGCGGCGATGATTCCCTCGAACATCTTACCGACCTCATCGAGCAGAACGATGGGTCGGTATGCCGAGGGAGAGTCCGCCGGGCGTCCTTCTTTTCGGAGGAGACATAAGCGCCCCTCCTTCCAAGGTTTCGGAAACCTTCTCGACGCGAAGCACGCGTCGAAGAGGTCCCGAAACCTTTCTTCCATTTCGGTGGCAGCTATTGCCACCACCCTTGCTGGGACGCCGTCTGGCCCTGGGGCCGTCTTTTTTGCACGAAGGCAAGTAACCGCCGTGCGAACCTCGAGCCCAGTGAGAGAAGGAGCCACCTGGTCCTCGTCTTCCTCCTGAACTGCACCCTGCGGAGGGTCCATTGCTGGTGGGGTAAAAGCGTCGGCCCTGCCTGGAAACAGGGACCGTACGACCCCATCCAGCACTGCCGGCTCAAGGGTCTCCGATACGGGGGGGCCGAAGGGACGCAGTTTGTTTCGCGCCGCCTTATACGGCCTCCCAAAAGGGTCTCCGTCGAGGCCCTCCAGCAGCTCAGCCTGCGCCGAGTCCTGGGCGGCGAGCATTGCCGTCCTGAGGACCCGCTTTGCCTCCACGTACAGGTCGTGAAGGCGGTCCTCATTCTCCCGGTCGCGTATTCGCCGCCGCCGGCTTCGAGCGTACTCTCTTCGAGCCGCCACGCAGGCAGTTCGAAGTGCCGCCAACTCGTCCGACCACCAATAGACGGCGCGTCGGGGAGGTGGTCGACGAGACCGAGGCATACTAGAGTTGCATACCTCGGTCAACGATTCCCTCAACTGTGCCGCGGCGGCGTCTACGTCCACGACATTTACGTCTGGCGAAAGCCAGTCCTGGACGAACGCTGCCTCCCTCGCTGCCTCCCTGTCCAGGTGAACTAAGGCCCACCGAGGGAACGGAGATTGGCCCGGAGGAGTCGTTGTCTGGGGACCTTGGGTGGAGATCTCGAACCGCACATAGCGGTGGTCCGAGAAGGTCTCCATCATGTCCACCCGCCAGTTATTCACACGTGCAGCTAGGGTGGGTGAGGCAAAAGTGACGTCCACAATTGACCCACCCCACCGCCGCACGCACGTATGGACCTCCCCTCTATTTAGAAGGGAGAGCCCGGAGGAGGCCGCCCACAGCTCGAGCGCCCGCCCGCGTGCGTCGGTGGCTGGGTTACCCCAAGCCACCGACTTGGCGTTCAGATCTCCAAGAACGGAGACCTGACGTTGCGCCACCCTTGAGATCACTGCGGTGAGGACTCCAAGAAAGTCCTCAAATTCAGAAAGTGGTCTGTTAGGGGAGAAATAGACCCCCACAAAAGCAATGTCTCCCCACGCGGCGGCCACGTATCCCGGTCCCCTCTCTAAGAGCGAGAGGGGGGGGGAGTCCGTGGAAGACCGCGCCACAAGTGCCACTAAGCCGTCTCGATCCCCTAGCCAGCGGCCAGGGACAGAGTATGGCTCAGCGACAACCGCAACATCCACCAACCACTCAGCCATGGTTTGCACTAGCAGGTCCTGGGCCACTCTGCAGTGGTTGGTGTTAGCCTGTAAGACGCGATGGACCACTGTCATTATTGGTCCATCGCATTGCCCTCTTCAGCCTGTTGCGAGGCCTCGACAGCCTCAACAGTGGCGGCAGCTGCAGTGGGTCGGGTTGACGCCTGCGCTTGTCCCTTCTTTGGGGGAGGATTGCATTGCCTACCCCCCATCACGTGGCCAGCTGGACGGCCACTGGCAGAGCACACTGCGCAGCGTGGTGTGGCAACACCGCACTCTGACGCCTTGTGCCCCGCTTCCCCGCAGCGGTAGCAGAGCTCCGACCTGTCCACTCGGGATGGGCACAGAGCTCTGGTGTGTCCTACTCCGAAGCACCTGAAACAACGGAAAGGCCGGTCCTCAAGTGCTCGGACCATAGCCACACAGAACCCCACGGGTAGCCGTCTTTTGGCCAGTACAGCCTTTGCCGCGACGACCGGGCACTCCAGGCGAATAGCGCCCAGACCACCGCGACCAGGCTTGATAGCCCCGCCCCGTATAGCTGCCGCGTCGCAGCCTCCTGTAGCGGCAACTGCCGCCACGACCTCATCTTTTGTGACCGAGTCTTCAAGATCGGTCACTTCCAATGTCGCGGTCTTTGTTGGCCTGGAAACTTTGGCCGCATCCGCTATGACCTCTTGCAGCTTAGTTGCGAAGAGGTCCGCATTGGCGCCACCCTGGGCTCCCGGAAACTCGAAGAGTCGAGCTCCGGTTTGGGTCCGGCGGCATGTCACCAGGCCAATACCCAAAGTTGCTGGGTTGGCGTTGGTACGAGCCCGTTTCAGGACGGATTCGTACGTCTCACCCTTCTCCACGGCCTCCGGAGTGAGCGTTACTACGACGGCTGCGGTTTTGGGAGGAACCAGTTTCTTCCCACTCGGCTTGGGGGCTGCTTTCCCCTTGCTCTTCTCTCCTCCTTTGCTCGTCCTTTTGGACGAGCCGCAGGGGACATTGGCAGGGGCAGCAGGCAGCACTGCCTTTTTGGCGCCTTTCTTCTTCCTCCTAACCACCTCGGTCCATTCGTTGGACGGAGTGCTGGAGGGAAGAAAGGCGTCTTCCCTCTGGGATGAGGCTGCCGCCACCTCAGTCGTAGCCGGCGGAGCCACCGTCTTTTTTCCCTTCCCTTTACCCTTTGCGGGCTTAGGGGTCGGGGGAGGAGCCATCGCGGCCGGGGCAGGGGCAGAGGCAGGAGCAGCCCTGTCTGCCGCTAACGGTGGCCTGACGCGCCTTTCGGGCAACAGCCTGTCCTCAATGCCCGCGATGCAGGCCCGTGTGAAAGCTCTCTCCTCCATCACAACCTTGCGGATGGTTTCCTCAATGTTGGAGGAGGAGAGATCCACTGTCACTGCAGCAGGCGGGGCCTGGACGGGCTGCCCAATAGCTTCAGCGAGCTTTGTGTGAAGCTCGCTGACCTCCTTTGTAAGGCAGTCCACCCTCTTTTGGAGCTGCCTTACCTCGTCAGTGGTTGTGCGCTGCACCAACTCACCGATGAAACCTAACCTAACCTAACCTAACCTAACCTAACCTAACCTAACCTACCTGTACCCACCCCCAAAAACCACCCCCGGTGAAATTTTTTGGAAAATTTGAAAAATTTTTGGGTTTCCCGATTTTCAAAATACTGTTTCTAGGGGCTGACAGTAAATTTGGACCCTGTTTTAACCCCCCACAGTTTTTTCGGGGCTGATATCTCGTTACTAAGGCCGAAACAAACCTCGCGAAGTTGGCAAATTACTACCCCTATAGTTTGGGGCAACATTAAAAATCAACCCTTACTGCAATCATCCCCCTCGTAGCTGGGCCATCTGCGCCGTCTTAGGGACAACACAACAGTCCTTTTTTGAAGGAAATCCGACGGCAAATAAGGGAGTTATAAGCGTTTTACGAAAACGCTAACCTTCATCCCCCCGGCAAAATATAAGATTGTAAAGATAAGGGTTTTTCGAAAAATCGTGAATAACTCAAAAACGGTGCGTCCTAGAGCAAATCTGACGATATTTTTGCCCCCCCTACCCTAACAACCCACCCCCCCCTCCTGGCGTCAACAATCGGACCCCCCCCGCACCTACCCCCAAAATCTCAACCCCCTACCCCCAAAAAATACGGATCGACCAGTTAAGCTAGACCCCTGACCCCTGGTCGAAATATTCTAAGTCCCAGATTTTAAAAGTTGGAAAAATTTTGTAAAATCAGTAACTTGGGAACGGGACGTCATATCGGGACGGGGTTTTCGGTCCAACGCCCGGATTAACTGTCACTACCCGACTGTTTTGGAACGGGAGCTCTACCTAGAGTTTTTTGGAAAATAGCTTTTGGCCTAAAAATTTTCTAAGTCCAGCTTGTAAAATTCAAAAAATCTTCAAAATTCAATAACTCAGGACCTAGGGCTCCTATCCGGTCGGGACTTTCAATAGGGTACTAGGCATAAGTAGAGCTAACTGTGCTCTACGTGGCAACGCTCTAGGTAGAGTCAACAAAAATTTTATTTTTAAATTAAAAACTTAAGGTGTAGGTTAAGTAGGGAGTACATAGAGACGCAGGGCTTCACTATACAATAGAGAAAACTCTACATAGAGTCAAAAATTTTATTTATTTTTATTTTAGTGTATTTAACTGTGTAGAAATTAGGAAAGCTAGAAAGGCACTAACAAGCAATTTGGTTAGTAGAGCGACTCTACTTTGTATAAATTGTGCAATTCGCTTAAATTTAACTTATTTTAGATATTGTTTAGGCCGTGCGTCCCCTACCAGCCAGTTTATTTATACATTTTAGTTTCTATATTACCGTGTTTAGTTTAGTTGCGATTACTGTGTCTATTGACCTGTAATCTTAGGATTAAACAAGGTTCTTTTGAACCCGCTTATTTTTCGTTTTATAAATAAGACAAAGCAGTTTCTGCTCCCACAAAATGGCGACGACACGCACCCCAGCCAAAAAAGCTACGGCTGACCTCAACCTCCCCATCTCCCCCATCACGACGATTGACGAGAGGGCCGGCCCCTCGCAGAAGACGCAGCCTGAACCCTCGCGGGTCAGACGCAGCATCGGGGAATGGGAGAGTGCAACAGGAGAACCGCGACCTTGCACCTCCACATCGCACGCACACTCACCGACGAAGACCGCCCCGGCGCCGGCGGCGCCGCTGAGGCCTCGGGCAAAGGCAGTTCAACCGGCAGAGCCGAAGACTGTGGCTCGCAGAGCCTCGACCGAGGCAGCAGCGGTGTCGCCGGGGCCGAGGCAGGAAACAACCAAGCCCAGCGACCGGGTGACCCAGTTCAGGAGGCTGCTAGCGAAAGCGAAAACTCACATAAGTGAGTCTCGCAATCTGCGATCGGACTTAAAGGTCGGGATCACCCAGTCGTTGGACGGGTTATTCGCTCCTGTAAAGGAGATGGCAGCGGTTTCCACACTTGAAAAAGAAAACGTAGGCTTGGAGAAAGTAGACGCCGTTAGCGGGGTTAACACAAGGTTAGAAGCTCAGATGAGCACGGGATTGGGAGACAGTCAACTTCTCAAAATGATGAAGGAACAGGGAGACAGGCTAGAACAAACAAACGCAGAGCTAGGTAAGCTTAGGGAGGTCATCCTTTCTCACCAAGAAGAAACCAGGAAGGCGTCATACGCTAACGTCGCTGCAATGCCGACCGTCAGACCAGCAGAGCGGAGGACCGCGCTTCACTCTATAGTTATAGAGTCGAAGGACGAGGCCGCCACTGGTGACGAAGTGCTGAAGCGGGTTAGCGACGCGGTAAACGCGAAGGATGGCTGGGTGACAGTAGAGAAGGTCCGCAAAGTGAAGGATAAGAAGGTCATCATTGGTTGCAGAACAACAGAGGAACGCGACAAAGTCAGAGAAAGACTTCAAGGCGCTGCGAATCATCTCCGCTTCGAGGACATGAAGTATCAGGACCCGATGGTCATACTCAGTAACGTTATTTCCAGCCACAGCGACCAAGATCTGCTGACGGCACTGAGGAACCAGAACGGGCTGATCTTTCGTGGTCTCGAAGAACGAGATAACCGCGTTGAAATCAGATTTAAGCGCAAGGCGAGGAACCCACTACTAAACCACGTAGTACTGAGAGTGTCCCCACAAATATATAATCGGCTCTTAGAGAGAGGTACAGTGCACATAGACATGCAAAGAGTGCGCGTGGCAGACCAATCGCCACTAGTACAATGCTCGATTTGTTTGGCGTATGGGCACGGTAGGCGCTTTTGCAAAGATACAACACCCAAGTGCACCCATTGTGGAGGACCTCATATGAGGAACGAATGTGCTGACTGGCTAGCGGCAGAGGCACCAAAGTGCTGTAACTGCATAGCGGCCAAGATGGAACGAGTAGAGCACAATGCTTTTAGCTCAGAATGCCCAGTGCGTAGGAAGTGGGAGGCACTGGCGCGAGCTAAAGTACAATATTGCTAAAGTGGTTCCAACGCGTTCAGGGGCAGGCGCCCCAACCAGATGTTATGCAGTGGCCCAGGCGAACCTCCAGCGAAAACAACTTGCAGTGACCGAGCTCATGGCGGAGGCCAGCAAACGCAAATTGGCGTTTGCGCTAGTCCAAGAGCCTTATGTGGGTAGGGAGAGAAGGATGAAGGACTACCGTGGGGCGAGAGTCTTCCAGAGCACTGCAGTAGGAGATGGGACTGTAAAGGCAGCTATAGTCGTCTTTGATGACGACCTTGATGTCATACAGTGCCCGAAACTCACTAGCGACAACATAGTCGCAGTGAGGATCCGAACCAGTGCCTGGGAAATCGCGGCGGTATCCTTCTATTTTGAACCGGACCCGGAACCCATAGGGCCATACTTGGACCGGCTGAAGGAGGTCATCGAGGAGCTGGGCCCACGATTACTGCTAATAGGCGGAGATAGTAACGCCAAGAGCACCTGGTGGGGCAGCACGGTAGAGGACCACAGGGGCGAAGCAATGTCCGGGACCCTGGAAGAGTCGGGATTGCAGATACTCAACAGAGGTGATACACCCACGTTTGACACCGTAAGGGGTACCAGGGTGTACACCAGCCATGTTGACATAACAGCCTGTTCAGAGGATCTACTCGAACTTGTCGACAACTGGAGGGTAGACCAGGAGATGGTGAGCTCGGACCACAACGCGATATCGTTCGAAATAAGTCTCCGCAGATCAAGAGGACTGAAGGTCCAACGAACGACTCGCCTATATAACACCAAGAAGGCAGATTGGGATCAGTTCAACACCACCTTGACACAGGTAATGTCTCACAAGAATATCAACCAGCAAAAAATCGAGACCATCACCGATTTGACACAACTGGAGCAGCTGGTGCGGGACTACACTGACGCAATTACTGAAGCGTGCAAGACAAGCATGCCGGTCAAGAAAAGTACACAAGTACTTAAGATCCCATGGTGGAATGAAGAGCTCACCAGGCTGAAAAAAGTTACCACTACCTTCAGGCGCAAAATTAGAAACGCGGCACCGCACCGCAGAGATATAGTGGTAGCTGAGTATCTTGCAAAAAAAGAAGACTACGAGTGCCAAGCCAAGAAAGCCCAGATTGATAGTTGGAAAGCGTTCTGCACCAAACAAGATCGAGAGGGCCTATGGGAGGGGATCTACAGAGTGATAGGCCGGACCACTAGGAGAACGGAGGACACGACCCTTACCAAAGACGGAGCACACCTCAACCCAATAGAATCGGCGAACCTACTTGCGGAGACGTTCTACCCACAAGACCTGGAGGATTCTGACAACGAACACCATCGCTGGACCAGAGAGGCAGCGAAGAAAGTAAACGAGCGGAACCATGATGAACACCATGACCCGCCGTTTACTCAACTAGAGCTACAGACCGCGATAGGGAGTTTTAATCCAAAGAAGGCCCCAGGGGCGGATGGCTTCACATCAGACATCTGCAGCCGAGCTATCAACCAGGACCCGGACGCTTTCCTTGCCCTGTTCAACAAGTGCTTACAGATAGGGCACTTCCCGGACATCTGGAAGGAGGCCACAGTAGTGGTATTAAGAAAACCGGGCAAGGAAGATTATACGAACCCCAAGGCTTACCGGCCGATTGGTCTTTTGCCGGTCTTGGGGAAGGTCCTGGAGAAGATGTCAGTAGCACGGATCAAATGGCACCTAGTACCGCGGATTAGTACTCGCCAGTACGGATTCATGCCCCAGAAGAGCACCGAAGACGCCCTCTATAATCTAATACACCACATTAAGGGTAAGATTGAGCTGAAGAAGCTGGTAACCCTAGTGTCATTGGATATAGAGGGGGCCTTCGATAGCGCGTGGTGGCCAGCTATTCGAATCCGTCTGGCTGAGGAAAAGTGCCCGGTAAACATCAGGAGGCTACTGGATAGCTATCTGGAGCGCAGATGTGTCAGAGTAAGGTTCGCCGGGGAAGAAGTGAGAAGAGTCACGAATAAGGGATGTGTGCAAGGGTCTATCGGTGGTCCGATCTTGTGGAACCTTCTTCTTGACCCTCTACTGCGGGGTTTGGGATGTAGGGGACATTATGTCCAAGCCTTTGCCGATGATGTTGTCCTCGTCTTTGACGGAGACACAGCAGACGAGATAGCGAAAGTAGGTAACGCAGCTTTAGATTTTGTCCAACGGTGGGGGACACAAAATAAACTTAAATTTGCGCCACACAAGACCTGTGCGATGGTCCTCACCCGAAAATTAAAGTTTGACAATCCGCGTCTTACCATGGGTGGAATCCCCATAGGCATATCTCGGGAAATAAAAATACTAGGGCTCACCGTCGATAACAAGTTAACTTTTAACTCGCACGTTGCTATCCAAACAAAGAAAGCCCTAGATTTATATAAGCAACTTTCGCGCGCCGCAAAGGTAAACTGGGGGCTTCACACAGAAGTGATTAGGTTGATTTACACGGCATGTATAGAACCAGTCATCATGTACGCCGCGGCAGCGTGGGCTCCTTCGGCTGAGAAAATCGGTACGCAGAAATTGCTCAATGCGGTCCAAAGGGGTTTCGCCCAGAAGCTCTGTAAATCATATCGTACAGTCTCTCTACACTCGGCGTTAACTCTGGCAGGGATACTACCTCTTGACCTCAGAATACAGGAAGCAGCTGCTCTGTTCGAGACGAAGAGAGGGTCATCTCTGCCGGAGTTGGGAGACAGAGAGACCGAGAGTATGGTTAGGTTTGCAGAGACTCCTCACCCAGCTACGCATATGGTTATAAGATTCGAACGCCTAGAGGACCAAAGTCTAGTCGATAGACACAACGTGCAGGCGGTGCGCATCTTCACCGACGGCAGCAAAATTGAGGGGAAGGTCGGAGCCGCCCTTTCCTTATGGAAAGGCGAAGCCGAGATCCGGAACCAAAAGTTTTGTCTGTCCGCGTACTGCACAGTCTATCAGGCGGAATTATTGGCCATATGCAAAGCAACGGGCGTAATCCTTAAGGGGAGGGAAAGGAGCTATGGTCTATACAGTGATTCGATGGCCGCTTTGGAGACGATCACTAACCATGGCTCCCTCCATCCTCTCGCAGTGGAGACGCGGGAGAACCTGCGTAAGGCTTTTATCCAGGGCAAAGATGTATCTTTGTTCTGGATCAAAGCACACGCGGGGCTACTTGGCAATGAACGCGCTGACGATCTGGCAAAGGAGGCCGCGCTTGCGTCCAAACGGAAGCCTGATTACGATCGTTGTCCGATCTCGTACGCGAAAAAGACTATTCGTGCTCGTTCCATTGTGAAATGGAACGAGAGGTATAAAAAAGGTAGTACGGCATCCACAACCAAACTGTTCTTCCCGGACGCCAGCATCGCGTATAAACTGGTTCGAAAAATTAAACCAGCTAGCTTGATCACTCAAGTCTTGACAGGGCATGGTGGATTTTCCTCCTACTTGCACCGTTTCAAGTGCAAGGACAGTCCATCATGCACCTGCGATCCCGAAGTCGACCAAACCATTGCCCACCTCCTCACCTCCTGTCCTGTATACAATAACCTTCGTTTTGAGTTCGAACAAAGAACGGGGGCTAAAATATGTCCTAACAACTTGCACGAATTTTTACTAGATAAAAGCTGTCGAGACCAATTTATCTCTTTTTGCGAGCAAATCTGTTTGAAAGTAAACAATTTAAATAAAAGTTAGAATAAGTTTTGCTATTATCATTAAATTGTTAATGAAAACATAGCAAATAATTTAAATTAGATTAAGAAAATAACAAAATGTATAATTAGAGATAAGAAAATCAGTATGTATAATAAATTGTTTTAGGACTAAGATGTAATAGTAATAAGATAAACAAATGTTAGTATAAGTAATCTGATAAAAACTGTTAAAAAGTACACTGTTAGTTAGATATAAGATATTAAAGGCATAAATATATAGAAGCATATTATAAGTTAAAATAAGAAAATGTAAAGAATTGAAATAAAGAAAGCAGCATAGCTTTTATAAATAAAGGAAACCAAACCCCTCCCTGTTGTTATGACCCTTGAAAGCGATCCAATCCTGGACGAATATTCGGGGAACAGAGCTGCTGCAAAATAAAAAAAAATAAAAAAAAAATAAAAAAAAAAAACCTAACCTAACCTTTTTTTTTTTTTTTTTTTTTTTTTTTTTTTTTTTTTTTTTTTTTACGTCAGGAAATGCAATTACGCACCGTACCTCTCCGTTGGGGAACGGAGGGGCGTGTGTGGGACTCCCCCGGATACGCCCCCGGGTATACCCACTAAAACCTGACGACGCCCGCCGCGTTTGGTGGCTTTGACAGCAGGGGCCGCGGTGTCTCAACAGTCCCGCGACCCTTGCCAGCGCAACCTCCACCCTCCATCGGGAGGGCGGATCTCCACGGAGTGGGGCGATCCCACTCCCGACGGCACCCTGGCGCCTCAGGAGGGTCCCTGGTGATTGGACAGAGGTGTCCCCACACCGTCTGTCCGAGACCCTCCCGACGAGGCGAGCCACGCCCGACGGCAAATGCACGCCGAGCTCGCCCAGAGGACCAAAGTCCTCAGGACATCCCCTGCCTCCTCTGATACACCAGAGGGGTGCCGGGAGTCCAACGACTTTTAGTGAGCCGCCGCTCGATGCGAGACAGACGCGACTCACTATGGCCACTGCCGCCCGATACGGGAACAGACGCAGCGGCACTCTCCACGGAGCATCTTGGCTTCACCTGCCGCTGGATTGCGACAGGCTACTGAGCCCCCTCGCCACGACAAGGCGTGCTCCATTCGAGGGGGAACCTAACCTAACCTAACCTAACCTAACCTAACCTAACCTTTTTTTTTTTTTTTTTTTTTTTGGTTTCGCTGGAAAATGCTTTACGCATACCTGTCGCCCTCGGGGGAAGGCAGCAGGTTATGTGGGACTCTCCCCGATTGGGGCATACCCACTAAAAACCAGCGGCGTTCTCGGGAGCCATGAGTTCGGGGCCACGAGTCAGCGCCATAAGCACACATCCGCGGCCCCTCACTGACTAGACCGACACACGGTCTCACCCGATCTGAAGAGGGCAAGTGCCCCTGCCTTCAGCGCCAGAGAAGGTTATTCTCTGGCTTGATGTCCCGACGATGCGTAGAACGCATTACACACCATCGCACCTCGTAGTGGGAAGCGGACGCCCCCGCGTCCACGACCCGAGGCACAGGGAGGGGCATGTGCAGGTGGTGGAGGTTCCTCCTGCGCCCAGTACGCCTTCGGCGCATAAGGAGTGCGTCAGCCGCAGCCTCTCGCTCTCGCTCCGCGCTCTCCTTTTCGGCGATCACCCGCTCGCAAAATGCGGCCATGGCTCGCCAAGCCTCCCTGTCTTCGACCATACGCCGGACTATAGAGCCCAGGCTGAGGTCGGTCCCCACGTGTGCTCGGAGGGCACGGCGGTCAGCGACCCACGCCGGGCACACCTCAAGGGTGTGCTGTGCCGTATCCTCCGGAGCTAACCTAACCTAACCTAACCTAACCTTTTTTTTTTTTTTTTTTTTTTTTTTTTTCGCTGGGAAAAATGCATTACGCATCCCCACCCGTCGGGGGACGGATGGGGTATGTGGGACTCCCGGGGACTCCCGGTATACCCACTAAACGACCCAGCGGCACTCCCGCATCGCCTTTGGTGGCGGGGTTCTGGGAATCGGCATAGCCTTTGCGTCCAGTTCCCCGCCGGCGTTTGCCCGCCTTGCAGTGGCGGGCCCGTCACGCCCCTCCCGCACATGGGAAGGGGCTCGAGGATGACTGTCAGTGCTCGGTCATCCTCGTTCGGCTGGGTGATAAGCGGTGCAATGCGGACGAGGGCGCCCCCGCGCCTGTCGCCCGCTGCTTATCACCGGGGGAGGAGAGAGTGGTTGACCACCCGCCTTCTCCTGCCTCTCCTTCGGCGGAGTATTGGCGCGAGAGGATCGTCCTCCCGCGCGCGCTCCGCCTCCTCCTTCTGTGACATGACGTCTTCACAGAAGGAGGCTACCGCCACCCACGCCTCCTCGCTCCCCAACATGGCAATTACCACGGCGGGAAGCGAGAGGTCCGGCCCGATCGCCGCCACAAGACTGCGGCGCAGCTCGGTCCACGACGGGCACACCTCAAGGGTGTGCTGGGCCGTGTCCTCCGCCGCGCCACAGTCATGGCACGACGGGCTCTCCTCCCTCCCGATTCGGTGAAGGTACGACCCGAAACAGCCGTGCCCGGACAGCACCTGCACCAATCGGAAGGTGAGGAATCCGTGCGGTCTGTCAAGCCAGTCCTTTAGGACCGGCCCAAGCGCGTCGAGGGTGCGACGGCCGAAAACTGCGGAGGCAAGGTCCGCCATCCAGTGATGGACGACGGCATCCCTCGCCTCCTGCCGAACAGCCTCGCGTTCTTCAGGGGCAGGGCGCTCACCGAGTGCCCTTCGCCCCGCCGTCCATTCGTAGACTCTGGCTAGCACCCACGCCTCTAGCTCCCAAGGAGGGGTGCCAGCCAGAGCACACGCTGCTGCGAAGCTTACCGAGCGGTAAGCCCGCGCCACCCGTTGCGCAATGGCTCTCTGGGGCACCCGCAAGGCTGTGGCATTCTCCCTTCTTTGAAGGGAGTCTGCCCAGATAGGTGCCCCGTACAGGGCTATGCTCTTCAGGATGCCGGCGTACAGCCGCCGGCATCGCCCGCCTGGCCCTCCCAAGTTAGGCATCAGCCATGAGAGGGCCCCAACCTAACCTTTTTTTTTTTTTTTTTTTTTTTTTAACGTCAGGAAATGCCAATTACGCACCGTACCTCTCCGTCGGGGAACGGAGGGGCGTGTGTGGGACTCCCCCGGATACGCCCCCGGGTATACCCACTAAAACCTGACGACGCCCGCCGCGTTTGGTGGCTTTGACAGCAGGGGCCGCGGTGTCTCAACAGTCCCGCGACCCTTGCCAGCGCAACCTCCACCCTCCGTGAGGAGGCCGGATCTCCACGGAGTGGGGCGATCCCACTCCCGACGGCACACTGGCGCCTCAGGAGGGTCCCTGGTGATTGGACAGAGGTGTCCCCACACCGTCTGTCCGAGACCCTCCCGACGAGGCGAGCCACGCCCGACGGCAAATGCACGCCGAGCTCGCCCAGAGGACCAAAGTCCTCAGGACATCCCCTGCCTCCTCTGTTAAATCAGAGGGGTGCCGGGAGTCCAACGACTTTTAGTGAGCCGCCGCTCGATGCGAGACAGACGCGACTCACTATGGCCACTGCCGCCCGATACGGGAACAGACGCAGCGGCACTCTCCACGGAGCATCTTGGCTTCACCTGCCGCTGGATTGCGACAGGCTACTGAGCCCCCTCGCCACGACAAGGCGTGCTCCATTCGAGGGGGGCCCCAACCTTTTTTTTTTTTTTTTTTTTTTTTTTTTTTTTTTTAACGTCAGGAAATGCAGATTACGCACCGTACCCCTCCGTCGGGGAACGGAGGGGCGTGTGTGGGACTCCCCCGGATACGCCCCCGGGTATACCCACTAAAACCTGACGACGCCCGCCGTGTTTGTTGGCTGTGACAGCAGGGGCCGCGGTGTCTCAGCAGTCCCACGACCCTTGCCAGCGCAACCTCCACCCTCTATCAAGGGCGGATCTCCACGGAGTGGGGCGATCCCACTCCCTACGGCACACTGGCGCCTCAGGAGGGTCCCTTGTGATTGGACAGAGGTGTCCCCACACCGTCTGTCCGAGATCCTCCCGACGAGGCGAGCCACGCCCGACGGCAAATGCACGCCGAGCTCGCCCAGAGGACCAAAGTCCTCAGGACATCCCCTGCCTCCTCTGCTAAATCAGAGGAGTGCCGGGAGTCCAACGACTTTTAGTGAGCCGCCGCTCGATGCGAGACAGACGCGACTCACTATGGCCACTGCCGCCCGATACGGGAACAGACGCAGCGGCACTCTCCACGGAGCATCTTGGCTTCACCTGCCGCTGGATTGCGACAGGCTACTGAGCCCCCTCGCCACGACAAGGCGTGCTCCATTCGAGGGGGAGGGGGGGCCCCAACCTAACCTAACCTAACCTAACCTAACCTAACCTTGACGAGAGGGCCGGCCCCTCGAAAACCACGCCGCCTCAGCCCTCCAGGGTGAGGCGTAGTATAGGAGAGTGGGAGAGCGCGATGACAGAGCCCACGCCCTGCACCGTAGCAGCGCACGGACACGCTCGCTCACCGACGAAGCCAGCCCCGGTACCGGCGGCGCCGCCGAAGCCGAGGACGAAGGCAGTGCACCAGCCAGAGTTGAAAACCGCGCCACGTAGAGCCTCGACCGAGGCAGCCGCGGTGTCGCCGGGGCCGGCGCCGGAAGCGGCCAAACCCACCGACCGGGTGACCCAGGCCAGGAGGTTCCTAGCGAAGGCAAAGACCCACATTAGTGAGTCGCGCAACCTCCGCTCGGACCTCAAGGTCGGGATCACCCAGGCGCTGGAAGGCCTATTCACCATAGTTAAGGAGATGGCAGCGGCATCAGCACCTGTAAAAGAAACAGATATTAAAAAAGGGGTGCAAATAGACGAAGTTCAGGAGAGCACAGAAAAAAAGGAGAGGGACATCATGACTGAGTTAATAAAAGAACAGACCAAAAAAATAGATAGGAACTATGAAGAGCTAAAGAAACTTAGGGACTCGGTCATGGAGCACCAGGAAGCAGCACGGCAGCAGCTCACCTATGCCTCAGCAGTGGCGACATCCCCTCGTAGAATACCTTTGGAAAGAAAGAGCGCTCTACACTCTATCTTGATAGAATCCAAAGATGAAAAGACTACTGGAGACGAGGTTATGAAACAAGTTAGAGAAGCGGTGAACGCCAAGGATGGGTGGGTCACTGTCGAAAAGGTGCGGAAGACTAAGGACAGGAAGGTCATTTTGGGATGCAGGACAGTACAGGAGAGAGACAAGGTCAAGGAGCGGCTCCAGAACGCGTCGAGCAACCTCAAATTCGAGGGAATGAAAAATCATGACCCGATGGTTATACTCAGAGACGTCATGTCCAGCCACTCCGATAAGGAGATACTATCGGCACTGAGAAACCAAAACGGGGTGATTTTTCATGGCCTCGAAGGAAAGGATGTTCGAATGGAGGTTAAGTTTAGGACAAAAGCCCGGAACTCTCTTATGTCCCACGTAGTCCTGCGAGTGTCTCCTCATATTTACAACCGCATGATCGAAAAAAGTACAGTGAACATTGACATGCAGAGGGTACGAGTAGCGGATCAGTCACCATTAGTACAATGTTCCATGTGTCTGGCATACGGCCATGGTAGGAGACTCTGCACGGAGACAGAACCAAAATGTACACACTGCGGTGGACCTCACACGAGGAATAAATGTGCGGACTGGCTAGCAGCGGAACCACCCAAGTGCATAAATTGCACGGCTGCTAAGCTGGACCCCACTGACACCCCAGGGTTTCCCACCGACCATAGCAGGGACGCCACTTCCCTTTCGGGCAGACTAGTACGGGATCTTTGACGAGACGGTTGGGGCAAGGTGAGCACGCGTCGACCAGAACGCGCAATATCACCGAGCCCGCCGCCTGCCCTGCCCCCCGTACCCCCCGCGTCACCGTTGGACGAGGGTTAAGCCGCTCGCCCGCAGCCGAATAACCCGTGGACCGGCTACTCCACGGGCCCCCCGTGTGCCCGGAATCCGAGGCCAAAGACAGCGTGTTGCCTGGGTGGTCTGCCTCAGGCTCAACGTCCAGGACCCTCTTCTCCCAGGATTACGGGACCCAGCGCACGGCACAAATGCGGTGCCCGGGTTGTCGTGATGACAGGCCACAACCCGGGAAAAACCCACGGATCCGGGCAAATGCCCCGACGACCCAATGCCCTTCGACCCGGACAAACGCCCCGCCGGTCTAGGCACCCCTATCTACGCCTCAGGTACTCAAGCCGCTCTGGTCCATTCCTTCGAGGAGGAGCAGGCAGAGCGGCGAATACAAGAGGACTTGAGCCATAAGGCCTTCCCTTCTGGCCCGACAGGTCCGCCGAGTTGACAAAACCTGCCGCGCTCTGGTTTTGGTTCGCGCCGGCCGAAGCCGGGAGGGGGAACCTTTTTTTTTTTTTTTTTTTTTTTTTGTTTGGTTTCGCTGGAAAATGCTTTACGCATACCTGCCGCCCTCGGGGGAAGGCAGCAGGTTATGTGGGACTCTCCCCGATCGGGGCATACCCACTAAAAACCAGCGGCGTTCTCGGGAGCCATGAGTTCGGGGCCACGAGTCAGCGCCATAAGCACACATCCGCGGCCCCTCACTGATTAGACCGACACACGGTCTCACCCGATCTGAAGAGGGCAAAAGCCCCTGCCTTCAGCGCCGAAGGAGGTTATCCTCCGGCTTGATGTCCCGACGATGCGTAGAACGCATTACACACCATCGCGCCTCTTAGTGGGAAGCGGACGCCCCCGCGTCCACGATCCGAGGCACAGGGAGGGGCATGTGCAGGTGGTGGAGGTTCCTCCTGCGCCCAGTACGCCTTCGGCGCATAAGGAGTGCGTCAGCCGCAGCCTCTCGCTCTCGCTCCGCGCTCTCCTTTTCGGCGATCACCCGCTCGCAAAATGCGGCCATGGCTCGCCATGCCTCCCTGTCTTCGACCATACGCCGGACTATAGAGCCCAGGCTGAGGTCGGTCCCCACGTGTGCTCGGAGGGCACGGCGGTCAGCGACCCACGCCGGGCACACCTCGAGGGTGTGCTGTGCCGAATCCTCCAGAGCATCGCAGTGCCAGCATCGGGTTGTGGGTTCCCTGCCTATGCGGCAGAGGTATGACCCAAAGCACCCGTGGCCTGTAAACACCTGCGACATCCGGTATGTCACTTGGCCGTGTGGTCGCTCGACCCATTCTTTGAGAACGGGGAGTACGGCTTCAATGACCCGGACGCCAAAGTGGCTACTGGCCAATCTACGGCGCCACTGCTCGTGGGCTAGCTCTGTGAGCTGTGTGTCCTTTCCGATTCCACCTCCGTCGGTGCGGGCCTATTGCCCTGAGATCTTTGGTCTCCCCGCCACTGGTATAACGCGGCGAGGACCAGGGAGTCGAGATCCCAGGGGAGGCTGCCGGCCAGGACCAGCGCAGCATCGGTGGAGGTGGTGCGGTAGGCTCGCGCTAAACGCAGGGCTAACACCCTTTGAGCCTTCCGCAAGACAGTCACGTTCTCGGACGAGAGGGCGTCATGCCACACCGGGGCACCGTAAAGTGCCATCGAGCGGACCACCCCTAGGTACAGTCGTCGAGGAGCCGTCGACGGACCACCCAGGTTTGGCAGTAACCGGCTCAAAGCACCCGCGGTCGCATTGAGTTTGGTAGCGAGCTGACGGAAATGGGCCTTGAACTGCCACCTTCCGTCAAGCACAAGCCCAAGGTACCGGATGGTGGATGAAACCGGGATCAAAACCCCATCCACCATCAACCCAGTGCCCGCAGGCGGCGCACGTCGTCGGCCGTGAAAACACAGCGCCTCAGACTTCTCCAGCGCCACCCGCAGCCCCAAAAGGCGGATTCGGTGTACCATCACAGCGACCCCAGCAGTCGCACGACGTGCAGCATCGGCAAAAGAGTCACCGCGAGCTGTCAGCAGGGTATCGTCGGCGTAACAAGTCACGCCAACCCCCGCGACGAACTGGCCGCGGAGAGCCCAATCGAATCCGACGTTCCACAAGAGTGGCCCTAAGACCGACCCCTGTGGAACGCCGCATCCGGCCAAGTGCCGCAAACGACCGTCCACCGAATCACACGCAACCTCTCGTCCTTCCAGGTACGATGCGATGGTGTCCTGCAGGTAAACAGGCACTCCGTGGAATCGGAGCGCCTGCTTTATCGTGGTCCACGGCAGCGTGTTGAACGCGTTGGCAATGTCGATAGACACGGCCAACAGCACACCGCCGCTCTCCACCGCTGCGCTGGCGAGCGATTTTACCCGCAGGATAGCATCGATCGTAGAGCGCTCTCTCCTGAAGCCATACTGTACATCCGACAAATTCGGCCCATCCGTATCCAGGTGCCGAACGAGGCGGTTTGCAACGACTCTTTCAAAGAGCTTGCCCACCTCATCCAGCAACACGATCGGACGGTATGCCGAAGGGGAGTCGGTCGGACGTCCGTCTTTCTTCAGAAGCACGAGCCTCCCTTCCTTCCATAGCGCCGGGAAGCGCCCCTGTTCTAGGCAAGCGGTAAGGAGCCTACGAAAGCGGTCACCCAGTATATCCGATACGAGAACCCAGATTTTACCTGGAATCCCGTCAGGACCCGGGGCCACGTTCTTGGCCTTCAACCGCTCTAATGCCGCGCCGAACTCGCCCTCGGACACGGGGTCAGGGGACTCTCTGGAGGCCACGGGGTGTGGCAACATCGAAGGCGGGGTGTGTTCCACCTGAGCTGGGAACAAGGTGGACACGACTCTTCGGAGGAACTCGGGCTCTAGCCTTTCCGTGACCGGGGGTGCCCATGGGCGGAGTTTCCCCCGCACCGTGCGGTACGGGCGTCCC
Organism: Pyrausta purpuralis; assembly: GCA_963924145.1. Classification (NCBI taxonomy): domain Eukaryota; kingdom Metazoa; phylum Arthropoda; class Insecta; order Lepidoptera; family Crambidae; genus Pyrausta; species Pyrausta purpuralis. The sequence goes on along the minus strand of OZ001652.1, from coordinate 28,079,121 downwards.
CACGGATCGGCATCGAGCGATGCAAGGAGCTCCTCCCTCGCCTTGAGTTTTGCCTCCAGGATGGCGATCTTGAGCGCCTGCTTCGCTTCTCTGTAGGCCTGATAAAGCGGCTCGTCCAGCGCCGGATCACGGCGTCTGCGTCTTCGGTGTCTGGCTGAGGCGCGACGCGCCGCGATACACACGCGGCGCAGCTCCGCAACCTCATCCGTCCACCAATAGACGTTTCGCCGGGGAAGAGAAGGTCCGGACCGAGGCATGGACGCGTCACACACGTCCGTAACGGCCTCCCGGAACCATTCCGCTTCCGCATCCACTTGGACGGGCTCGGGACCTACAGGCAGCCAGGCCTTGACGACCGCAGCTTCCCGCGCTGTGTCTCTGTCCAGGCAACTGAGCCTCCATCGGGGGTATGTCGGGTGGGGTGTACCGCTCGGAGGGATCACGGGACCGGAGGCGGAGATGTCAAACCGGATGTACCGGTGATCCGACAATTCTTCCGCCTCTGTGACCACTCTCCAGCCACTTATTCGAGCTGCAACCGCGGGGGTCGCGAACGTTATGTCCACGACGGACTCCCCCTGCGGTCGCACGCAAGTGGGTTCGGTCCCCACGTTGACGATTACAAGTCCGTTGGACACCGCCCAGTCCAGCAGACTCTCCCCTTTGGGGTCAGTTTGACGTGAGCCCCAGGCTATATTCTTGGCGTTGAAGTCGCCGCCAACTATCACCGGCAAGGTGGACTGACGGAGAACCGACCCGAAACGGTCCAGATCGGCCTCGAACTCGCTCCTGGTTCGGCTGGGGGGGCAATAGACCCCTACCAGCAGAAACTCCCTGCACTTGGCGGCGACGAATCCGCTCTGCCTGGCTACCACGTCAATTGGATGCACTCCTGATACCATGATGGCCGACAGGCCGCTCACGTCCCCGACCCAGTTCTCCCGGTCAGCCGGTATGAAGTAGGGTTCGGAGACGAGGACGGCGTCTATGGACCACTCCGCCGCGTGCTGCAAGAGGATATCCTGCGCAGCGGCAGAGTGGTTCACATTCGCCTGCAGAACACTGAAGGCCATCTTAGCCCGCTGTTATTTCTGCCTCCATGGATGTGGGCCTTTCGGCCGCGGACGGTGTGGCTGGAGTCCTGGCCACTGTCTTTGCCGCTCGATTGCCACGCTTGGGCGGTTTGCAGCTCTTGCTGCCCACCCGGTGCTTAGCTGGCAACCCTGCGTCCGCGCACAGAGGGCAGTGCGGAGGGGCAGTGCATCCCCTGGCTGCATGTCCCGGCTTACCACAGCGGTAACAAAGGCCACTGCGGTCGGCTGTCGAAGGGCAGCTTTCGCGGGCGTGTCCCACTTCCAGGCACCGGAAGCACTGAAGCGGCTTCTGGTCTAAAAGCCTGGTCTGGGCGGAGACCCATCCCACCAAAACTCGCCCTTTGATGACCTTTTGGGCCACAGCGATCGGCACCTTTACGATGCAAGCCCCTGTGCCCCGAAAAGATCGCCCAATCGACCCCACCTGGATCGATTTGGGATCACAGCCCCCTGCCTTAGCGACAGCTTCGGCGACTTCGACCTTGGTCACAGAGTCGTCGAGTCCCGAGATCCGGACATCGACGCTCTTTGTCGGCCTGGTCACCTTCGCTATCGTCTCGGGGATGACCTCCCGCATCTTGGCTGCCAGGGTGTCAGCCTTCGTCGCACTATCAGCACCGGTGATCTCAAGGACCTTGCCGCCAGTCTTGGCGACCCTGAAGCGGATCCCGGAGATCCCCAACGCACCGATGTCTATTGCCTGCTTGGCACGGCTCATCACCGATTCGTAAGAGTGCTCCTTGGCCTCCAGCACTCCCGGTTGCATCGCCACCAAGATGGCGGCGGTCCTCGGCGGGCGGAGGTTCGGAGCTTTCTTCGGGGCAGTCGGCTTCTTCGACTGGGCCGTAGACGGCTGCTGTGGGGCGGAACGCGATTTGGTCCTATTCCCACGCCGGACCACCTCTGTCCACGACTCGGCTCCAGAGCCAACTGCGGACTGAGCTGTCGGGCGGGCATTCCCGGCTTGAGAAACAGAAGCGGGCGCAGACTCCTGGCCCTGGTTCCGGGCCGTCTTCCGCTTGCTTCGTTTTCTTTTCTTTTTCTCCCCGATAGGGACCGCACTGGCAGTCGAGGTCGTGGCCACAGGGGCGGACACCTCGGACGGCGCTTTACCCGACTGGGGAGAGGCGGCTTTCTTAGGCGACGGTGCTGCGGTCGGCGGCTGCTTCTTCGCCTTCTCTCCGGCGGCAGAAGGGCGCTCGACCTGAGCCTTGCGGGCGTCCGCAGCAAGTGGCGGGCGCAGGCGAGGCTCAGGGAGCAGCCTATCTTGGATGGACGCCAATTTGGCATCCATCATGCCTCCAAACTGGCGCATGAGGCGCTGCTCGAACTCCTCCCCAAAGGTAACGGAGGTTGCAGGACGTGTGTCCGCGAGCCTTTCAGCCCGGAGCTCCTGGACGACGCGCTTCAGGTCCGCGACGTCCTGCTCCAGGCGCTTGTTTGCGGCTTGCAGCCGCCGCGTCTCTTCATCGATGGTCCTCGAGCTGAGGACCTCAACCGCGCGCGTTATCGAGGTGGCAGCCTCCTTCAGGGCACGCTGGAAGCTACCCTTCAGGTTTCTGGACTTCGCCACGCAGAACATAATAGTGTCCGTGGCAGCCCGGATCTGGCCACTCAGCTCTTCCGCGCTGGCATCCCTTACCGAGAACTCGCTCTTGTTGCGAGTGTGCTCAAGCCGCACTGCAAGTCGCGAAGCTTCCTCCTCGGCTTCCACGATTGCCAGACGGCGCTTCTCGTCAGTCAGCTGCTCGCGTGCTCTGCCTACACCTACATGCTCTCCATGGGCAGGTAGGCGGCCCCGGCCTCTGCGGGCAGCAGTGATTTTGTCTGCCGGTACCTTGGCAGGGGAGAGGACTGTGGAGGCCTCATCCGCCCGCCGTTTTCCGGCTCTTGTCATTCTGCCGCTGGTGCGAGACCCAGACGGCGATCGTGATGTCATGCCCGAAGACGCAGACTCGTAAGAGTCCACGATCTCCAGGCTGCTGGTATTGTCATATCCGGTGGAGGGGGGAACACAAAGTGACATCCCCTCTTTGTCACATCGAGTCAGGGTGACCTCGTCCTCAGACTCGGAGAAATCCCCGGGCCTAAAGAATCGGCTACCCGATGGTCCAGCCAATGGTGTAACACACCTTTCTAAGCGGACAACGGGCGTCCTGAAAAGGACGTCACCGTCACCCTCTGCTCTTTTCACTCTTTGAACGCCTTGCGCTCGGGGTTTGGTCGCAAAATTAGATTTTTCTGAGTTGTTGCAAGCCATTTCCTCTATCCTTATATATTCAGTCGATGGTGACCCCACCCACCACGGAGCCCCATCTGGGGAGGTGCCACTGACACCCCAGGGTTTCCCACCGACCATAGCAGGGACGCCACTTCCCTTTCGGGCAGACTAGCACGGGATCTTTGACGAGACGGTTGGGGCAAGGTGAGCACGCGTCGACCAGAACGCGCAACATCACCGAGCCCGCCGCCTGCCCTGCCCCCCGTACCCCCCGCGTCACCGTTGGACGAGGGTTAAGCCGCTCGCCCGCAGCCGAATAACCCGTGGACCGGCTACTCCACGGGCCCCCCGTGTGCCCGGAATCCGAGGCCAAAGACAGCGTGTTGCCTGGGTGGTCTGCCTCAGGCTCAACGTCCAGGACCCTCTTCTCCCAGGATTACGGGACCCAGCGCACGGCACAAATGCGCTGCCCGGGTTGTCGTGATGACAGGCCACAACCCGGGAAAAACCCACGGATCCGGGCAAATGCCCCGACGACCCCAAAGCCCTACGACCCGGGCAAACGCCCCGCCGGTCTAGGCACCCCTATCTACGCCTCAGGTACTCAAGCCGCTCCGGTCCATTCCTTCGAGGAGGAGCAGGCGGAGCAGCGAATACGAGAGGTCTTGAGCCATAAGGCCTTCCCCTCTGGCCCGACAGGCCCGTCGAGTTGACAATCACGTATCACCGGGGGAGAAGAGGGTGGTTGACCACCCGCCTTCTCCTGCCTCTCCTTCGGCGGAGTATTGGCGCGAGAGGATCGTCCTCCCGCGCGCGCTCCGCCTCCTCCTTCTGTGACATGACGTCTTCACAGAAGGAGGCTACCGCCACCCACGCCTCCTCGCTCCCCAACATGGCAATTACCACGGCGGGAAGCGAGAGGTCCGGCCCGATTGCCGCGACAAGACTGCGGCGCAGCTCGGTCCACGACGGGCACACCTCAAGGGTGTGCTGTGCCGTGTCCTCCGCCGCGCCACAGTCATGGCACGACGGGCTCTCCTCCCTCCCGATTCGGTGAAGGAACGACCCGAAACAGCCGTGCCCGGACAGCACCTGCACCAATCGGAAGGTGAGGAATCCGTGCGGTCTGTCAAGCCAGTCCTTTAGGACCGGCCCAAGCGCGTCGAGGGTGCGACGGCCGAAAACTGCGGAGGCAAGGTCCGCCATCCAGTGATGGACGACGGCATCCCTCGCCTCCCGTCGAAACGCCTCGCGTTCTTCAGGGGCAGGGCGCTCACCGAGTGCCCTTCGCCCCGCCGTCCATTCGTAGACTCTGGCTAGCACCCACGCCTCGAGCTCCCAAGGAGGGGTGCCAGCCAGAGCGCACGCCGCTGCGAAGCTTACCGAGCGGTAAGCCCGCGCTACCCGTTGCGCAATGGCCCTCTGGGGCACCCGCAAGGCTGTAGCATTCTCCCTTCTTTGAAGGGAGTCAGCCCAGATTGGCGCCCCGTACAGGGCTATGCTTTTTAGGATGCCGGCGTACAGCCGCCGGCATCGCCCGCCTGGCCCTCCCAAGTTAGGCATCAGCCATGAGAGGGCCCCCGCTGCCTTCAGCAGGCGCGACGACAGTCCGCTGAAATGCGGGCTGAAGCGCCACCTGCTGTCGAGCGTTAGCCAAGTGCCGCAAACGACCGTCCACCGAATCACACGCAACCTCTCGTCCTTCCAGGTACGATGCGATGGTGTCCTGCAGGTAAACAGGCACTCCGTGGAATCGGAGCGCCTGCTTTATCGTGGTCCACGGCAGCGTGTTGAACGCGTTGGCAATGTCGATAGACACGGCCAACAGCACACCGCCGCTCTCCACCGCTTCGCTGGCGAGCGATTTTACCCGCAGGATAGCATCGATCGTAGAGCGCTCTCTCCTGAAGCCATACTGTACATCCGACAAATTCGGCCCATCCGTATCCAGGTGCCGAACGAGGCGGTTTGCAACGACTCTTTCAAAGAGCTTGCCCACCTCATCCAGCAACACGATCGGACGGTATGCCGAAGGGGAGTCGGTCGGACGTCTGTCTTTCTTCAGAAGCACGAGCCTCCCTTCCTTCCATAGCGCCGGGAAGCGCCCCTGTTCTAGGCAAGCGGTTAGGAGCCTACGAAGGCGGTCACCCAGTATATCCGATACGAGAACCCAGATTTTACCTGGAATCCCGTCAGGACCCGGGGCCACGTTCTTGGCCTTCAACCGCTCTAATGCCGCGCCGAACTCGCCCTCGGACACGGGGTCAGGGGACTCTCTGGAGGCCACGGGGTGTGGCAACATCGAAGGCGGGGTGTGTTCCACCTGAGCTGGGAACAAGGTGGACACGACTCTTCGGAGGAACTCGGGCTCTAGCCTTTCCGTGACCGGGGGTGCCCATGGGCGGAGTTTCCCCCGCACCGTGCGGTACGGGCGTCCCCACGGATCGGCATCGAGCGATGCAAGGAGCTCCTCCCTCGCCTTGAGTTTCGCCTCCAGGATGGCGATCTTGAGCGCCTGCTTCGCTTCTCTGTAGGCCTGATAAAGCAGCAGGGGCCGCGGTGTCTCAACAGTCCCGCGACCCTTGCCAGCGCAACCTCCACCCTCCATCAGGATGGCGGATCTCCACGGAGTGGGGTGATCCCACTCCCGACGACACACTGGCGCCTCAGAAAGGTCTCTTGTGATTGGACAGAGGTGTCCCCACACCGTCTGTCCGAGACCCTCCCGACGAGGCGATCCACGCCCGGCGGCAAACGCACGCCGAGCTCGCCCAGAGGACCGAAGTCCTGGGACATCCCCTGCCTCCTTTGCTTAACCAGAGTACGAGAGATACGGGAACAGACGCAGCGGCACTCTCCACGGAGAATCTTGGCTTCACCCGCCGCTGGATTGCGACAGGCTACTGAGCCCCCTCGCCACGACAAGGCGTGCTCTATTCGAGGGGGAACCTAACCTAACCTTTTTTTTTTTTTTTTTAACGTCAGGAAATGCAGTTTACGCACCGTACCTCTCCGTCAGGGAACGGAGGGGCGTGTGTGGGACTCCCCCGGATACGCCCCCGGGTATACCCACTAAAACCTGACGACGCCCGCCGCGTTTGGTGGCTTTGACAGCAGGGGCCGCGGTGTCTCAACAGTCCCGCGACCCTTGCCAGCGCAACCTCCACCCTCTATACTGCCCCCGATAGTTAAAAGGGCGCATATAGCACAAAGTCAAAACGGAGATAAAAAAGGTTAAAAAAATGAAACGGGAAATCATTTGCTGTCTTTGAGGTAATTAAAATAATTATAACTAAAAATATGGAAAAAATAGGTAAGACTATAGAGTTTAACCTCAATTAATAAAAAATACAAATATGTTTGAATTTATTTTTAAAAAAATAAATAAAATGTTTCATCTTAGTATAAAAAAATTGAAAAATTACTACACCCTAAATTTAAAAGACGCAAATAGCCATATGCGCCCTATATACTTCAAATGCTTATTGAAGTACTATTGTGCTAAGTATCTAGGTGTAAAGCAGTCTTAATTTACCTAAGGAAAATAGGCGCATTTGGTTATATACGTCTTTTTACTTAAGTATTCAAAACTGTTTATATAATCATCAGCTAAGATAAAAATTGCATACAATTGTCTACTTATCCTTTTACCTGAGCCTATAACTTGAAAATTTTTCATTGATGTGCTGTACTGCGTAGTTTTATGTAAAATATCTGATTTATTTTAGAAAATAAATATAAAAACATCAGTGCTAGTAGGAAAGAATTTATTAACAATTGGTTGTAGAATCAAATGACAAAAAATACTTAACTATGGCACAGTTATTAAAAATCTTAATCATATCAAACATCTTTTATTTATGCAATGCATCTGCAAATTACCTAATTTTCCTTATACAGTCTTTACAAAAATGTTGCGATCCTTTCATGGGATGATTCTCGTTACTATCCAAATAGAATAACTTTTGTTTCGGGTCTAATATAGATATGTCAACTTCTTGATACACGCTAATATCAATTAATATAGGTCATTGAGATCATGCATGCAGTTCAGCACTGGTTCACTAAACTGTGAACTTACATAATTATGTAGAAGTAATATGACTTAACATAATTTTTACCCAAGCAGTCTTAATAACAGTCTTTAATTCTCATACTTTTAAATATTAACAAATACAATTCTTAATAACTTAAACTTTAACAGCTAGCTAAACAAGTATCTGAATACTCACTAATAGAAAAAAAAACCTTGTGTAACCAAATAACAAAATAATAAATCATGGAATTACAACCTAGTAATCATTGTAGTATCACTCTTACTCAACATTTGAAAAAAATATTAGTGTACTTCTAAAATAAGGCATTCTTAGAATCTAACATGAACGGTAGTTGTATCACAGTAATCAGTTTCTGGACATATTTTAAAACTAGGTAATAACTTTTTTATAAAACAAATTGTTATCAAAAATTATTATTAAATAACAGCATAAGCAACAAAGTCTAAAAACAACACCAAAAATTAGGAACTTTGTTATCTTTGTAAAATATTGACTATTCCTCATCTTCATTAATCAAATCGACAGAGTTATAATGACATAGCAAATTGTACCAAAATGCCCTACGGTTTTCTGGCATGAGATGAAGTAGCTGAATGATTATATCAGATTTGCGCTTTTCATTCACTCCTCTAAAGTGAGTGTTGATGACTGGTCTTGGTATTCCAATTTTAATGTTTTTCATTCTTAGGAAGTCCAGTTCTTTATCTGCTCCATCGAAATCAGTTTTGAACACTAGCTTATTAAATCATCTTCGAAAAGTAACTTCACTCATCATATTGAGGTAGACTCGTGGTGTCGTGTTTTGAAGTTTATATTGAGAAGAGCAATCTTCAAATCTACAAAAGTCGCTGACAGCCATACTCTTTACAGTGATATTACGATGTGTGTCAGAGACAGCACGATGGAAGTCATCGAAGTCATATACTCTTTTCTTCTTTTTGAGTGAGAGCTCGACTTGATGATAGAACTCATCAGTAGACATGTACGTGTGTCCTACTTCCAAATATTTTAGAGTAATTGTTTCCAAATTGACATCGCTGGAGTTAACAAGAAACAGCAAATAGGAAAAATGTGTCCAGTTCTTGTTTTGTGCGGCGCAGTTATCTAACCACAGTGTGATATGCTTGAGATCGGTAGTGAAAAAGGCTCTGAAACAACTTGCAATGTCGTCTTTTTTCCTGCCTGAAATAGCTTCGTGCCATATACACCCAAATGTGTCTCTCGCTCTCGAACTTTTTTGTCTCCGAGAGGCACAAAACTCTCATTGAATAATATCAGTCGTAATAATATCAAAACATGACAACCTTAAATTCATCTAGACGTGGTAACATTATAACCTTTTCAAGATCCACTGAGTAATACATGGTGTCGCTGTTCTCGTCTTGAATGTTCATTGTTCTTGAATGAACATTCAAGACGAGAACAGCGTTATATTATATTTTCTTAATTTATATTACCCATATTCTCGGTATTTTCCACTGTAGTAATATTTGTGTCTTGCGTAGAAGATAACGCTCTTGAAATTAAATAAAGCTACGACCTTTCTTCATGTTGGCTTTTTCTGTAACGACAGTAAACAGAACTTATATGTCTATTAATTTTGTATTTTAAATGAAATTTTGCCATAATTTTGTTAATGTTAATGTTTATAAATCTTAATGAAGTGATTATGTTATGTTTTAATTTATCTTCATTTTTATTAAATTATTACTACGATCATTTTATTTATATGAACTTTAATGAAGCTGATTTATATTATTTTTATTGATTACTATATATAAAAACATGAAATGTATAAGTGTAAATTTGCATGAATAAAAATGAATTTAATTGATTCAATTTAATAACTTATTGGGTCAGCATTTTTTACAACAAATGCTGGCGAAACTAATATTACTTTAATACAAATGATATTATTCTTCCCATGAAACCTTGCTTTACTCACCTTAAACGAAAGAAATATAACTAGTTATATTATTCTATTACAAAATGTTTAAATGCTTACCTTGTTAGTAATTACGTGACGAGAAACTGCACAACCGCGCGACTCGGGCGCAACTGACGCTGTAGCTGGCTAGTCACCCTACTAACTAAGCCCCGGGCGCCCCCCTCTGGATTAAAGATACTAAGTAAAAAAGGCGTGTCTGGATGCTTGCGCCTGTTTTATTAAGTACCACTGTTATTTTTCATAACCAAAATAAGGTAATAAGACGCATTTGGCAAATACGCCTAGGTAAAAAATAATTTTGCGACATAGAAAGGGCGCAAGTGGCAGATGTGGACTTTTATTCTCAGTATGAAAAAAAATAAATAATTACTTCGTTAGGCGCAAATGGTTACTTGCGCCTTTATAATTTCGTATAAAAAGAAGAGCTTAATAAGCGCCTTTTAAAATACCGAAGTAAAGTAAATAATTTAGAGCATTAAGGCACATCTACCCAAATGCGACTCTTCAATTAAGTTTAAGCTAAAAACGTCTTTTCATATTAAACTCGTTGTAAAAAAGTATGCAGAAGCGTCTTATTTAATTGTGCTAATATCGCAACGACGAGTGTTAGAAAAATATAAAAAATATAGGCAGATGCGCCTTTTTTTCCTGATTCCAGCAATAAATATAACTCAAATTCGGAGAAAATGTTAGATGCGCCCTTTTAACTATCGGGGGCAGTATAAGGAAGGCGGATCTCCACGGAGTGGGGCGATCCCACTCCCGACGGCACACTGGCGCCTCAGGAGGGTCTCTTGTGATTGGACAGAGGTGTCCCCACACCGTCTGTCCGAGACCCTCCCGACGAGGCGAGCCACGCCCGACGGCAAATGCACGCCGAGCTCGCCCAGAGGACCAAAGTCCTTAGGACATCCCCTGCCTCCTCTGCTAAACCAGAGGGGTGCCGGGAGTCCAACGACTTATAGTGAGCCGCCGCTCGATGCGAGACAGACGCGACTCACTATGGCCACTGCCGCCCGATACGGGAACAGACGCAGCGGCACTCTCCACGGAGCATCTTAGCTTCACCCGCCGCTGGATTGCGACAGGCTACTGAGCCCCCTCGCCACGACAAGGCGTGCTCCATTCGAGGGGGAACAACCTTTTTTTTTTTTTTTTTTTTTTACGTTGGAAAATGCATTACGCATACTCGCCGCCCGGGGGACACGGCGAGTTATGTGGGACTCGAACTCAAACGCCCATACCCACTAAAAACCAACGACACTCCGTCAGTCACCTGGCCGTTCAAAAGTCGTAGCAAGCCAGTCGTCGTCGTCCGAGAAATCGGACGGCGACGACTCGCTCGACGACTCGTGAGCGGCGGACGGAGCTGCGGGAAGCCGGTCGGATACTACCGCTGCCCCGTCGGTGATTGCCCGCCGTAGCAGGCCCGGCAATCCCACCCCATGAGGGGGGGCAACGGGAATGGCCCGGAGTGTGCGGACATTCCCGTCAGGCGGCGGTGGAAGCGCGTGCAATGCCGGCGCGGGTACCCCCGTACCCGACGCCGGCTGGCCTCCACCGGGGTGATCAGGCGGTTATAACGCCGCCGTCTCCGCCCCGTTCGTCGCCTTCAGATCGGGGCGGCAAGAGGATCCTCCTCCCGCACCCTCTCCGCTGCCTCCTTCTGTGAGATAACGTCCTCGCAGAAGGAGGTGACGGCCTTCCAGGCTCTGTCACTCCCGAGCATGGCCTCCACCACGCTGGGGAGGGAGAGGTCCTGGCCGATCTCCGCGACCAGAGTGCGGCGCTGCGACTCCCACGCTGGGCACGACACAAGGGTGTGCTGAGCCGTGTCCTCCGCAGCACCGCACTCGTGACACGCGGCGGTCTCCTCCCGTCCGATCCGGTGCAGATAGGCGCCGAAGCATCCGTGTCCGGTAAGGACCTGCACCAGACGGTAGGTGAGGGAGCCGTGCCGTCTCTCTAGCCATCGGGTCAGGACCGGGGTCAGGGCGTCGAGGGTGGCTCTACCCGACTCCGAAGAGTTTAGGACCCCGGTCCAGGCCCGAATCAGCAGCTCTCGGGTCTGGCGCTCGAAGGCGCGCTCCTCCTCTAGGGAGCCGCGCTCTCCCCGAGAACGCTGCTCCGACCGTCGTGCGTATGTCCAGGCTAGGACTCGGGCCTCGAGCTCCCAAGGCGGAGTCCCAGCCAGGACACACGCCACTGCACCCGCCACTGTGGAGTAGCAGCGGGCCGCCCTCTGCGCGATGACTCGCTGGGGCCGCCTGAGCTGAGACACGTTGTCCCGACTCAGACGGTCCGCCCAGATGGGGGCACCGTATAGCGCCATGCTCTTGAGTATGCCGGCGTAGAGACGCCGGCAGTGAGCGCTTGGCCCACCCAAATTCGGGAGCAGCCACCCCAGCGAGTCCGCCGTCTTTAGCAGCCGGGGTGACAGTTCGGCGAAGTGTCGGCCGAACCGCCACCGGCTGTCGATGATTAGTCCCAGATATTTCATCTGGGGCTTAACGTCGATGGCCACGCCGTCGACCATCAGGCTGATGTTCGGCGGGTGGCGTTGCCTCGGGCCGTCAAACAAGACGGCCTCCGATTTCTCCAGAGCGACCCTGAGGCCCAACAGGCGAATCTGTTGGACCACAAGGTCGCACGCCGCGGAAGCCAACTGGAGGACCCGCGCTATATCCCAGGCCCGGGCAAGCACGAGAGTGTCGTCCGCGTAGCAGACGACCCTCACGCCCGGGGGGAGTGCGCCCTTCAACATCCAGTCGAATCCGATATTCCACAGGCATGGTCCGAGGACTGATCCCTGTGGAACACCGGACTCCACGCGGTGACTCCTCAGCGAGCCGCTCTGGTCCACGTACGTTACCATCCTGTCCCGGAGGTAATCAGACAGGAGGCGGACCAAGTAGGGCGGCACACCGTGGGGGCGCAGGGCCTCGACAATGGTGGTGTGGGGAATGCTGTTGAATGCGTTGGCGATATCGAGGGATATCGCCAACAGCCTTTCCCCACTATCGGCAGCACCCTTCACCATTTCCCCCAAAAACCCCAGCGCGTCCAGTGTCGAGCGGCCAGCTCGGAAGCCAAACTGGGCCTCCGCCAGGTCAGGGCCGGTAGTGTTTAAGTGTCGGACGATGCGGGTTGCTAGAATCCTCTCGAAAAGTTTTCCCGCCTCGTCCAGCAACACAATCGGCCGATAGGCAGAAGGAGAGTCCATCGGCCGGCCCGGCTTGGCGAGAAGGCAGAGGGCGCCTTCCTTCCACACCTTCGGGAACCTTCCGACAGAAAGACAGCTGTCGAAAAGTTCCCGAAGTTTCCCCTCCAGGTAGCCCGCCGCGATGAACAACACCCGAGCGGGCACACCGTCCGGTCCTGGTGCCGTGGGCTAGCTCTGTGAGCTGTGTCCTTTCCGATTCCACCTCCGTCGGTGCGGGCCTATTGCCCTGAGATCTTTGGTCTCCCCGCCACTGGTATAACGCGGCGAGGACCAGGGAGTCGAGATCCCAGGGGAGGCTGCCGGCCAGGACCAGCGCAGCATCGGTGGAGGTGGTGCGGTAGGCTCGCGCTAAACGCAGGGCTAACACCCTTTGAGCCTTCCGCAAGACTGTCACGTTCTCGGACGAGAGGGCGTCATGCCACACCGGGGCACCGTAAAGTGCCATCGAGCGGACCACCCCTAGGTACAGTCGTCGAGGAGCCGTCGACGGACCACCCAGGTTTGGCAGTAACCGGCTCAAAGCACCCGCGGTCGCATTGAGTTTGGTAGCGAGCTGACGGAAATGGGCCTTGAACCGCCACCTTCCGTCAAGCACAAGCCCAAGGTACCGGATGGTGGATGAAACCGGGATCAAAACCCCATCCACCATCAACCCAGTGCCCGCAGGCGGCGCACGTCGTCGGCCGTGAAAACACAGCGCCTCAGACTTCTCCAGCGCCACCCGCAGCCTCAAAAGGCGGATTCGGTGTACCATCACAGCGACCCCAGCAGTCGCACGACGTGCAGCATCGGCAAAAGAGTCACCGCGAGCTGTCAGCAGGGTATCGTCGGCGTAACAAGTCACGCCAACCCCCGCGACGAACTGGCCGCGGAGAGCCCAATCGAATCCGATGTTCCACAAGAGTGGCCCTAAGACAGACCCCTGTGGAACGCCACATCCGGCCAAGTGCCGCAAACGACCGTCCACCGAATCACACGCAACCTCTCGTCCTTCCAGGTACGATGCGATGGTGTCCTGCAGGTAAACAGGCACTCCGTGGAATCGGAGCGCCTGCTTTATCGTGGTCCACGGCAGCGTGTTGAACGCGTTGGCAATGTCGATAGACACGGCCAACAGCACACCGCCGCTCTCCACCGCTTCGCTGGCGAGCGATTTTACCCGCAGGATAGCATCGATCGTAGAGCGCTCTCTCCTGAAGCCATACTGCACATCCGACAAATTCGGCCCATCCGTATCCAGGTGCCGAACGAGGCGGTTTGCAACGACTCTTTCAAAGAGCTTGCCCACCTCATCCAGCAACACGATCGGACGGTATGCCGAAGGAGAGTCGGTCGGACGTCCGTCTTTCTTCAGAAGCACGAGCCTCCCTTCCTTCCATAGCGCCGGAAAGCGCCCCTGTTCTAGGCAAGCGGTTAGGAGCCTACGAAGGCGGTCACCCAGTATATCCGATACGAGAACCCAGATTTTACCTGGAATCCCGTCAGGACCCGGGGCCACATTCTTGGCCTTCAACCGCTCTATTGCCGCGCCGAACTCGCCCTCGGACACGGGGTCAGGGGGCTCTCTGGAGGCCACGGGGTGTGGCAACATCGAAGGCGGGGTGTGTTCCACCTGAGCTGGGAACAAGGTGGACACGACTCTTTGGAGGAACTCGGGCTCTAGCCTTTCCGTGACCGGGGGTGCCCATGGGCGGAGTTTCCCCCGCACCGTGCGGTACGGGCGTCCCCACGGATCGGCATCGAGCGATGCAAGGAGCTCCTCCCTCGCCTTGAGTTTCGCCTCCAGGATGGCGATCTTGAGCGCCTGCTTCGCTTCTCTGTAGGCCTGATAAAGCGGCTCGTCCAGCGCCGGATCACGGCGTCTGCGTCTTCGGTGTCTGGCTGAGGTGCGACGCGCCGCGATACACACGCGGCGCAGCTCCGCAACCTCATCCGTCCACCAATAGACGTTCCGCCGGGGAAGGGAAGGTCCGGACCGAGGCATGGACGCGTCACACACGTCCGTAACGGCCTCCCGGAACCATTCCGCTTCCGCATCCACTTGGACGGGCTCGGGACCTACAGGCAGCCAGGCCTTGACGACCGCAGCTTCCCGCGCTGTGTCTCTGTCCAGGCAACTGAGCCTCCATCGGGGGTATGTCGGGTGGGGTGTACCGCTCGGAGGGATCACGGGACCGGAGGCGGAGATGTCAAACCGGATGTACCGGTGATCCGACAATTCTTCCGCCTCTGTGACCACTCTCCAGCCACTGATTCGAGCTGCAACCGCGGGGGTCGCGAACGTTATGTCCACGACGGACTCCCCCTGCGGTCGTACGCAAGTGGGTTCGGTCCCCACGTTGACGATAACAAGTCCGTTGGACACCGCCCAGTCCAGCAGACTCTCCCCTTTGGGGTCAGTGTGACGTGAGCCCCAGGCTATATTCTTGGCGTTGAAGTCGCCGCCAACGATCACCGGCAAGGTGGACTGACGGAGAACCGACCCGAAACGGTCCAGGTCGGCCTCAAACTCGCTCCTGGTTCGGCTGGGGGGGCAATAGACCCCCACCAGCAGAAACTCCCTGCACTTGGCGGCGACGAAGCCGCTCTGCCGGGCTACAACGTCAATGGGATGCGCCCCTGATACCATGATGGCCGACAGGCCGCTTACGTCCCCAACCCAGTTCTCCCGGTCAGCCGGTATGAAGTAGGGTTCGGAGACGAGGACGGCGTCTATGGACCACTCCGCCGCGTGCTGCAAGAGGATATCTTGCGCAGCGGCAGAGTGGTTCACATTCGCCTGCAGAACACTGAAGGCCATCTTAGCCCGCTCTTACTTCTGCCTCCATGGATGTGGGCCTTTCGGCCGTGGACAGTGCGGCTGGAGTCCTGGCCACTGTCTTCCCCGCTCGATTGCCACGCTTGGGCGGTTTGCAGCTCTTGCTGCCCACCCGGTGCTTAGCTGGCAACCCTGCGTCCGCGCACAGAGGGCAATGCGGAGGGGCAGTGCATCCTCTGGCTGCGTGTCCCGGCTTACCACAGCGGTAACACAGGTCGCTGCGATCGGCTGTCGAGGGGCAGTTCTCGCGGGCGTGTCCCACCTCCAGGCATCGGAAGCACTGAAGCGGCTTCCGGTCCATCAGCCTGGTCTGGGCGGAGACCCATCCCACTAAAACTCTCCCTTTGACGACTTTCTGGGCTACAGCGATCGGCACCTTAACGATGCAGGCCCCTGTGCCCTAATAAGATCGCCCGATCGACCCCACTTGGATCGACTTCGGATCGCAGCCTCCCGCCTTGGCGACAGCTTCGGCGACTTCTACCTTCGTGACCGAGTCGTCAAGTCCCGATATCCGGACATCGACGCTCTTGGTCGGCCGAGTCACTTTTGCGATCGCCTCGGGGATGACCTCCCGCATTTTGGCTGCCAGGGTGTCAGCCTTTGTCTCGCTATCGACGCCGGTGATCTCCAGGACCTTGCCACCAGTTTTGGCGACCCTGAAGCGGATCCCGGAGATCCCCAGCGCACCGATGTCAATTGCCTGTTTGGCCCGGCCCATCACAGATTCATAGGAATGCTCCTTAGCCTCCAGCACTCCCGGTTGCATCGCCACCAAGATGGCGGCGGTCCTCGGCGGGCGGAGGTTCGGAGTCTTCCTCGGGGCAGTCGGCTTCCTGGACTGGGCCGTAGGCGCCTGCTGTTGAGCGGACCTTGGGCTCGCCTTTTTCCCACGCCGGACTACCTGTGTCCACGACTCGGCCCTAGGGCCAGCTGTAGGCTCAGTTGTCGGGTGGGAATTCCCAGCTCGAGAGGCGGATGCAGGTGCGGACTCCTGGCCCTGGTCATGGGCCTTCTTCTTCTTGCTCCGCTTTCTCTTCTTCTTCTCCCCTACGGGAACTGCGCCGGCAGTCGAGGTCGTGGCCACAGGGGCGGATACCTCGGACGGCGCTTTGCCCGTCTGGGAAGAAGCGGCAATCTTTGGCGACTTTGGCGGCGCTGAGGTCGGCGGCTGCTTTTTAGTCCTGTTGGCGGCGGCAGAAGGGCGCTCAACCTGAGCCTTGCGAGCGTCTGCAGCAAGTGGCGGGCGCAGGCGAGGCTCAGGGAGCAGCCGATCTTGGATGGACGCCAATTTGGCATCCATCATGCCTCCGAACTGGCGCATGAGGCGCTGCTCGAACTCCTCCCCAAAGGGGGCGGAGGTTGCAGGACGCATGTCTGCGAGCTTTTCAGCCCGCAGCTCCTGGACGACGCGCTTCAGGTCTGCGACGTCCTGCTCCAGGCGCTTGTTTGCGGCTTGCAGCCGCCGCGTCTCCTCATCGATGGTCCTCGAGCTGAGGATCTCAACCGCCCGCGTTATCGAGGTGGCAGCCTCCTTCAGGGCGCGCTGAAAGCTGCCCTTCAGGTTTCCGGACTTGGCCACGCAGAACAGAACTGTGTCCGTGGCAGCCCGGATCTGGCCGCTCAGCTCTTCCGCGGTGGCATCCCTCACGGAGAACTCGTTTTGGTTTCGCCTGTGTACAAGCCGCTCCGCTAGGCGAGAAGCCTCCTCCTCGGCTTCTACAATCGCGGCACGGCACTTCTCGTCCACTAACTGCTCGCGGGCTTTGCCTACACCTACGCACTCCCCACGGGTAGGTGGGCGACTCCGGCCTCTGCGGGCAGCGGTGACCTTGTCTGTGTTAAAATATGAACGCTGCCATTGCTTATAAATATTTAATGTACTGAATGCATTCTTATCATATTTTTTTAATCTGTGACAGCCTGACAGCTCTACTGTTAATTTTGTCTTCTGTCTTACCTCCTCGGCTCGCTAGACTAATTTATAATTTTATTTTAATTTAATAATGTAATTACTATTTGACGATGTATTGCAACTTTATTTCATGAAGAAATAAATGCTTGTAATAATCAGCGTGCGGTCTTTTCAATTCCACGAATCCTGCTGCGCCACTTCCACTCGCCCCTGGATCAGCTCTCGCAACAGGTTATGGGCCCAGTTTCGAAGACAGGAAACGTGGAAGGTGAAAAGGCTAAAACCAAGAAGCACGTTGGTTATCCTCAGAAGCTCATGCAAAGGAATTCCAAAGCGGTGAGATTTTTTTTTGAGAAAAAGTGACCTGCTTTTACCCTCTAAAAGTCACTTCACAAAACCGCATGGTCATGGAGAATTCTTCGAGTACATCTGCAGGAAGTTATGTAATCAGCGGCGGCTTTAATTTTGCGAAACTAGAAGGCGTCTCAAATTATGTCAGCTGGAAGTTTGCAATCAAAAACGCTTTGATTCTAGAAGGATTATGGAATGCCGTCCCGCCCCGCCGGCTGTGTGCCCAGACCTTAAGTGTCCGGCCTTCGGTCCTCGGTCCTCGGTCGTCGGTCCTCGGTCCCCGGTCCTCGGTCCACGGTCCTCGGTCCTCGGTCCTCGGTCCCCGGTCCCCGGCCATCGGTCCTCGGTCCTCGGTCCTCGGTCCCCGGTCCCCGGTCCTCGGTCCTCGGTCCTCGGTCCTCGGTCCTCGGTCCTCGGTCCTCGGTCCCCGGTCCCCGGCAATAAAATATTTCTAAGTGTCCGGCCTTCGGTCCTCGGTCCTCGGTCCTCGGTCCTCGGTCCTCGGTCCTCGGTCCTCGGTCCTCGGTCCCCGGTCCCCGGCAATAAAATATTTCTAAGTGTCCGGTCCTCGGTCCCCGGTCCCCGGTCCTCGGTCCTCGGTCCTCGGTCCTCGGTCCTCGGTCCTCGGTCCTCGGTCCTCGGTCCTCGGTCCCCGGTCCCCGGCAATAAAATATTTCTAAGTGTCCGGCCTTCGGTCCTCGGTCCTCGGTCCTCGGTCCTCGGTCCTCGGTCCTCGGTCCTCGGTCCTCGGTCCTCGGCCCCCGGTCCGCGGTGAGGATTTTTCTGAGTCTTTGCCGCGGTCGGTCCTCGGTCCTCGGTCCTCGGTCCTCGGTCCTCGGTCCCCAGTCCCCGGCAATAAAATATTTCTAAGTGTCCGGCCTTCGGTCCTCGGTCCTCGGTCCTCGGTTCTCGGCCCCCGGTCCGCGGTGAGGATTTTTCTGAGTCTTTGCCGCGGTCGGTCCTCGGTCCTCGGTCCTCGGTCCTCGGTCCTCGGTCCCCAGTCCCCGGCTATAAAATATTTCTAAGTGTCCGGCCTTCGGTTCTCGGTCCTCGGTCCTCGGTTCTCGGCCCCCGGTCCGCGGTGAGGATTTTTCTGAGTCTTTGCCGCGGTCGGTCCTCGGTCCTCGGTCCTCGGTCCTCGGTCCTCGGTCCCCGGTGGAAAATTTTACAAGTCCCTGGCCATCGGTCCCCGGCCATCGGTCCTCGGTCCTCGGTCCTCGGTCCCCGGTCCCCGGTCCTCGGTCCTCGGTCCTCGGTCCTCGGTCCTCGGTCCTCGGTCCTCGGTCCCCGGTCCCCGGCAATAAAATATTTCTAAGTGTCCGGCCTTCGGTCCTCGGTCCTCGGTCCTCGGTCCTCGGCCCCCGGTCCGCGGTGAGGATTTTTCTGAGTCTTTGCCGCGGTCGGTCCTCGGTCCTCGGTCCTCGGTCCTCGGTCCCCGGTGGAAAATTTTACAAGTCCCTGACCATCGGTCCTCGGTCCTCAGCCCTCGGTCCCCGGTCCACGACGAAAATGTTTCCAAGTCCCCGGCCATCGGGCCTCGGTCCTCGGTCCTCGGTCCTCGGTCCTCGGTCCCCGGTCCCCGGTCTTCGGTCCTCGGTTCTCGGTCCCCGGTCCTCGGTCCTCGGTCCTCGGTCCTCGGTCCTCGGTCCTCGGTCCTCGGTCCTCGGTCCTCGGTCCTCGGTCCTCGGTCCCTGGTCCTCGGTCCCCGGTCCCCGGTGAGAAAACCTAAAGGTCTGGTCACACAGCCGGCGGGGCGGGACGGCGACGCGACGCCGGCGGAACGCCAGCGCTATGAGGCAGTCACACTGCCGGCGTGACCGTCCCGCTGGCGTCGCGCCGGCCGTTCCGCCCGCGGTGTGACGTGATGGCAAGATTGCAGGCAAGAATTGGCAGATTTCAGAGAATCTTTTTTATATTCTTTGTGGCTAAGGTCGTTTATCAGTGTGTAACCTCTGACTCATTCTATCAGACGTTCAATTGTTTCAACATCTTTTATTTGGTACTAAAAGTTGTATAAAAATACAAAACTCCGTCCCGCCGAGCGCGACGCGTCCACGCTCCGCCGTCTGTGTGGCTACTAAATACGAACATCATATAGAAAGAAAGAAAGAAAGAAAAAGTATTTATTGGAAGGACATCACAAACACACACATACACAAGATTATACATAACTAACAAAAAAAGAAAACTAAAGACAAAAAAGCAAAAATGAGAGGAAAAATAATATACGATGTATATGTACTACGATGCATAAAAGTATCCATGCCAGCCAATCAGTGCATGCTGCAGTGTGTGTGTGTGTGTGTGTGTGTGTGTGTGTGTGTGTGTGCGTGTGTGTGTCTATGACGCCTATACCCAAGAGGACCTCACTCAGCATAAGCCAGGTCTCCTGGAGAACCTGACGCTGGTTTTCAGTGGGCCCCTACTGAGTGAAGCACACAGAAGTTGGCGCCAACAGTGCGTTTATAAACTACTTAAATTAATATAAAAGTAAAATAAGTTTATGCATATACTACATAAAGATTATAATAAAAGAAAATTAAGTAATGTATTAATGGGAGCTGCAACAACAACATTGCTTGAGTATCCTCGTGAGTCATCATCATGGTCATAGCGAGCGCGGGCACTGCGCACGGCGTACCTACCTACCATTCCGCTAGATTAAACGATACAATGACATATGCTTAAAAGAAAGTGACTTGGACCGTAAAATAATAACAATAATAATCTTAATATAAAAAATCAGAGTCATATTAAAATGTTAATAGTAAATGTCAGTCAACGTACATATTACGAATATGATCAATCCATAAAAAGAAAAAAAACGAAACTTTGTGACGTGAGTAGTCGACTGGGATCGACTCGTCCTTCCGCCGCGCCCAGAGTTGCAAAAAATGTGAATATGTTCGTGTTTTGTCGTTCACCTTAACTACTCCTGTTGTCTGGAACCTGTTGGTAAGTTATTAAGGAGTATTCTTTTGTTCATTTAGTACATATTCTTTATACGACTTTTTAAACGTAAAAATTGATTTTTCCAGACACCGTAATGGAGGTGGAAGATCATTCCAGCACTTGGACGCGGCAAACTTGAAGCAGCCTTTAAATGCTACAGTTCGATGAGGTGGCAGGACCAGGGAAAAGCTGAAGCGACGAGTTTTGTGAGACTGCACATTGCGCCGCCACTCCAGCCTTTCCACCAGATAAATTGGAAAGTTATTTTTTATTATGCCGAACAATAACGTACCGTAATGTAATTTTCTGCGAGAATTCATTTTTAATATATTGGCACCGTTTATGTATGGGGTTACGTGTGAACGAGGCGGTATTTCAAAGCAGTACCTAGCACATGCATTCTGCACCCGTTGAATGGCATATTGAGTTTTGACCAGCAACCGCGGACCATAAACAACATCCATATAATTAAATCTAGACAGCACTAGCGAGTCACATAGCATAATGCGGTTTTGCAGACTTAAGTACTTTCTTATTTGGTACAAAACCTTCAACCTATAAAAACAGCTGCCAATAATAGTATTAATATGTGTTTCAAAACGTAGATTCTCATCCATGATAAGCCCTAAATTTCTAGCTTCGGATACACGTTGCACAGGTTGACCCTCAATCGCTACATTAACCCCTTCTCCAGAAATTTTCTTGACCTGATCCCTTGAGCCTAAGATGAGATATTTGGATTTGCTCCCATTGAGGACCAAAGAGTTAGCTTTCGCCCACTTTGCTATACGGTCCAGGTCTTCATTTAGACTTTGAGTTGCTGTTGCTGTATTCTGGGGTTTATGTGAGATATAGACCTGTAAATCATCGGCGTACATGTGATATTTACAGTTAAGAATATGTGCTGTCACATCCGCACTGTATATTGTAAACAATATAGGCCCCAAAATTGAGCCTTGAGGAACACCTCTGCTCACTGGTCTGGATTCTGATAATTTGACATTCCCCCCTTCATCCCTTATCTCGACTCTTTGCTTCCTGTGCTTAAAATAACTATGAAACCACTTTATTGCGTGCGCACTAAAACCATAATAAGCAAGTTTAGATAGCAATGTCGGTACATCCATACAATCAAAAGCCCTGGAGAAGTCAAGAAGTGCAAGCAGAGTACCTTCACCATTATCTTGAGCTGTAAGAATGTCATCTATAACACATAGCAAGGATGTTGATGTGCTGTGTGATTTCCTAAATCCCGATTGCTTTTGCGGTAGAATGCTGCTGTTTTCTAAATAAACTTTAAGTTGATCAGCTACTATACGCTCCAGGACCTTCGACAAGCACGGTAAGATGCTCACCGGACGCAGGTCAGCTAGCGATGAAGGCAGATTTTTCTTAGGTATCGGTTTTATTAGTGCCTCCTGCCACACTTCAGGATAAGACCCAGAAAGTATAGACATATTCATTATTGCCGTTATCGCAGACAGCGAATGTGGCAAGGTCATCATCAGCATATCCAAAGATATACCATCCAGTCCAGTGGCATTTGATTTTAGGCTCTGCAGAATTTTTAAAACCTTATCCTCCCCTACAGTTTGAATATTAAATGAATCAGCAACACTACGATGGTATTCAAAGTAAGTTAAATTAGATATACTAACGTTCTGACTTGCCGGTATATTTAGGAAGTGCTCATTGATCTTGTTTGGGTCAGTAAACATGTGTCCCGGTAGTTCCGGCTTGGCTTTTATACGCACATGCTGCTTTATATGAGTCCAGATGGTACGGGGGTCTTGAGACTTTTTATTTACATATTGATCAAAGTAAGCCTGCTTTTCTCTAAATAAAGCTTGATCAACGCAACGCTTAAGGTCTTTATAGAACTCTTTGTGTGCTATTACCCCAGACTTACGAGCCCTGACATAAGCTTCGTCCCTTTTTTTCATTAACAGCCGTATATTATACGTAACCCATGGGTACTGACGGTCCCTAACATATTTAGTTATTAAAGGAGCGTGAATATCAAATACACCTAGAACGTAACTGTTAAATAATGATACCATATCATCTATATCCGTAAGCCTATCAAAGCCACGCCAGTCTACTAGCCCCTCAATGTGAGCTTGAAATAACTTTTCATCAATGCTCCTTAATGATCGGCTTATCACTTTCGTTGGAGTCAGTTTATACTTAGGAATGTTCACACTACACACTATGAACGCATGCCGACTAAGATTGTGTACATAATCGACGACCACTGTGCAACCTTGTAAGTCCGTGCAAATTAAATCTAGCATTTTTTCACTGTGCGATGTGAAGTGTGTCGGTGTATCCACGTATTGAGCGAGTCTATATTGCAATAAAAAATCATTTAGTCTCTTTATATGATCGCTAGTGGTTAAGTTAAAATCGCCTGACAAGAACACATTATCGCACCAAGCAAATGCCTCCAATGACGCAGATAGTGCCTGGAAAAACAAGTCAACATTCAACCACTGCGGCCTGTAGGCAGTACCTATTGCTATCTTTCTTCCTCCTGCCGTAATGCATAGCCACATCTGCTCAAGATTGTCTGCGGGAGGATAAGCAAGGGTTCGCGCAGATAATCCATTGCGAACGTAATAGCCTACCCCACCACCGCGCCCGCGCACACTGCGCGACCGAGAGACGTGCCGCAGTCTATAGCCGGGAACGGCGGGAGCCCGACCCTCCTCGCCCTCATGCAACCACGTTTCGTTAATCGCGAGAATATCGACATCGTGTCGCGTAACCGCAGCAATAAGCTCATCATGTCGCGTACCGAGTGAACCCTTATTAAGGAGTCCTAACTTCATTTTCGTACGTTTAGCTACGCCTTTGCTTATGCTTGTAGTTGTGGATGAAAACAATATAATATTGAAGTTGCTCACTCTGTACTAGAATAAAACAATGCTGGCATGTGGTAAGCTCGCAAGTAGGCCTGTGGCTTGTGGCTATTATGCTAAAATAAATCATTGCTGTATGCTGACCCAATTCTTTCGTTTTGACGAGTAAATAGTGCTCGAAAATGTGTTGTGCTGTGTTTAATAGGTATAAAAAATAATACTTGTGAGCTAAATACATACTAGTATAATGATAAAATATATAAAATAAAATTCTATAATCGTGAGATTTTGACACAAAGCTGCAACATTGATCTGCTTGGCTGGCATTAGACAAAAATAGGACATTTAGAAGTACCAAACATAGTAAACAAAACCTTGTATTAGACATTAACATTACTCTAGTCTTTGTGGCCAAACTACCTCGCGGCCAAAAACCCTTTGCAGGTCATCGTTGCTTCGGATACGTATAGCTAACGCTCCGTGGTCTTGACGTACATACACTCGACCTTCGCGAGTCCAGACGAAGCGCCAGCTCAGCTTCCTTGCACCTTCCCTGGCTTGGTTGAATAGCTGCCGGTTAGTCCTTGTCAGCCTCTCGTTTACATAGACCGGTCGCGGTTCGGTGCGCAGTCCCAGTCCCTCCGTGCTGAGGCCCCGGCGGACCCTGGCCGCCTTGATAAGCTGGTCTCGTATAGAGCGACGTGCTAGCCTTACTGTTATGGCGCGTGGTCTTGGAGCTTCAGCTGATGTTAACTTCCGTACTCCCACACGCTTACAGCTGACAATATCCATGTCGTTCAAAGGGACTCCTAATTTTGTCCCACACGCAAGAACTAGATGCTGAACACTTTCATTCTCTTCTTCTGGAATGCCAGCGATGTCAACATCGTTTAGAAGCAGCTCCTGGTCCCTCTCTTCTAAATCCAGTCTAAGTTGCTTGACAGTTGCCTGCAGTGCCTTGTTAGCTTTTTCCTCGTCGTGAGTGTTATTACTAACCAGCTTTTCTATGTTTTCCACCCTTTTCTCCAGCTTGCAAAGTCTTTCCTCCATCATATTCATCGTGGACCGTAAGCCAGCTACCTCTTCTCGCCATGCCCTGCATTCCCCAACTGCCAGCTTGACCTCCTCACGGAAGTTTCTAAGGTCTTGATACAGATCAGGCATCTCTATGGTAGTGTCAGTTGCCGTGATACTACTCTTGGACTCGTCTGCCATGGATGTGTCCATGATGACATAGGCCGTGCTTGCTTCCTTAACTGGTGTGCAGTCCGCATTACTTCTAGGCCTCCTGGCTTTGCAGTCGGGACACTGCCAACTGGCAGGCACCAATGCTCCTGAAGGGATATTTACACACCCTTTGTGGCACGTAGCGCTGCATTTACCGCAGGTCACTGCCTCAGCTGCCGCCAAAAATCTCCCACAAGCGTTACATTTCGGTGCCATTATATTCAATTTAATTTTATTGCAAATTTCACAAAAGTATATTTGTATTTTATTTTGCACTAACTTGTGGGTAGATTTGTGAACACCGAAATAAATTCACTCAGTTTCAGCCACTTAATCCTTGTTTGTATTTATTTCAATTACCACTTCACATTAAGTGCACATCATACAAGCGAACCAGAACGAGGGAAACAAATTAATACAGGTAAGTCCAGTGTTATTAATATTATTCGCGCAACGATAGCGTAACGTAAGTGTCAGCGACAACGTCCGTGACGTCACTATATTCACTCAGTCACTATTGATATAACACAACGCTCGCCGTCCCACTCACGCCACGCTCGGCGCGACGGTGGCGCGCTGTGTTTTGTATTCGCGCTCGGCGCGACGGCGACGCGACGCGCCAGTTACCGCCCCGCCGAGCGTGGCGGCGCTGTCTGTCATGTCTCCTATATTTCTATATTATACAACTCGTCCAACCCGCTGGCCTTCCGCCGGCGTCGCGTCGCCGTCCCGCCACGTCTGGTCACACAGCCGGCGTCGCGTCGCCGTCCCGCCACGTCTGGTCACACAGCCGGCGGGGCGGGACGGCGACGCGACGCCGGCGGAAGGCCAGCGGGTTGGACCAGTTGTATAAAGGTCTGGTCACACAGCCGGCGGGGCGGGAATGCCCTAGTACTCCGGAATTACGTACATTTACCTTAAGTTTTTGACATACCAAATTAACATGCTCCTTCCAGTTCAAATGATTGTCCACTGTTAACCCAAGGAATTTAAAAGAAGCTACTTCACAGACGCTATCATTTTTATATTCAATGTTAAGCTAAAGCGGTTCGGTATTGTATGAATTGAATTGCATTATTTTTGTTTTATTTATATTTATAATTACGTTTTTATTGTTATCTGTCCAATTGGTTAGGTATATATACCAGAGCTATGTATAAAGTTTGTTCCGTTCCGTAGGTATACTACAGAAAAATCGAATCGAAAGCGAAGATCAGCTAAAGGTGGAGATTCAATGCCGACTCGGAAGGGTTAGGGATTTGTGAACTAACGAACAATTGAAATAAACGATTAACGATTACGTTCTTATTTAATTACTTTACATCAATCCACAGCTCTTAAGACTAAGAAAGTAAACAATATATAACAATAGTGCTAAAGGAATATCGCCCTGAAACTTGTAAAAATTAAATTAAATTACTCTTTATTTCAGATTATAATTCCATAGTATGGGAAGCCGGGGTTAAATCGATAAAATACCACCTACGGCGAATACTCACAGCACATCTGACCTTCGAAGAAATGACCACAACTCTGTGTGACATAGAGGCTTGCCTTAATTCGCGACCTTTAGTTCCGATAGACACTTCTGATCCAGACGCACCGGAACCGTTAACACCGGGTCACTTTTTGATAGGAGAGCCTCCAGTTACTGTACCTACTCCTGATTTACAAAATATTAATTTAAACCGTTTAAATCGTTGGCAAATTACTCAAAAATTGGTAAGGGATTTTTGGCAAAGATGGCAAACTGAATATTTGGCTAGATTACAAATTACACCTAAATGGCTTAAAAATGAAAGTGAATTTAATATAGGTGACATTGTATTACTTAAAGATGAACAATTACCTCCTGGCAAATGGTCATTAGGTAGAATAGTTGCCAAGCATCCTGGTCCAGATGGCTGTACCAGAGTATATGGTGTTAGGTACCGTAATGATGTTGTAAAACGTTCTATTAGTAAGTTGTGTGCGTTACCTATCAATGATAAAGATAGTTTGGTTGTTTGATTGCATACATTATTATGTTAACTTTCATGCATGTATGAATTTGTTATAATTATCAGTGTATTCTTTTGTCTAAGTTTTAATATTTTGTTAACTTTGGTCATATATGTTTGTGAGCATAAATTCTATGAAAATTTAATTGATATCAAGCTATTGTAAGTACATGCATGCGTACCATTGTCATCGACCTTTGTATTGTAAGGTTAAGGATATTTTTTGAAAGTCCTGTCGTACTTTGGTGGGCGGCATGTTATGTTTATAGTAAGCTTTATGCATTCATTCATTCTAAGTCCGAGTAAAAACAGTCGCAATAAATTCATCGTCTAAACCACACGCATTTTTCGTTGCACTCCGTACCCTGCCATTCGATAGTCAACCTAATTTTTAAACACCTAAACAACACTAAGTGTCCGGACTTCGGTCCTCGGTCCTCGGTCCTCGGCCCTCG
Organism: Pyrausta purpuralis; assembly: GCA_963924145.1. Classification (NCBI taxonomy): domain Eukaryota; kingdom Metazoa; phylum Arthropoda; class Insecta; order Lepidoptera; family Crambidae; genus Pyrausta; species Pyrausta purpuralis. Next base: position 28,051,998 of record OZ001652.1, on the reverse strand, counting down.
GTCCTCGGTTCTCGGTCCCCGATGAAAACTTTCTAAGTCTCCGGCCATCGGTCCTCGGTCCCCGGTCTTCGGTCCTCGGTCCCCGGTCCCCGGTGAGAAAACCTAAGTCTCCGGCCATCGGTCCTCGGTCCTCGGTCCTCGGTCCCCGGTCCCCGGCAATAAGATAATTTTAAGTGTCCGGCCATCGGTCCTCGGTCCCCGGTCCCCGGTGGGAAAACCTTCTAAGTCTCCGGCCATCGGTCCTCGGTCCTCGGTCCTCGGTCCTCGGTCCCCGGTCCCCGGTCCTCGGTCCCCGATGGAAACTTTATAAGTCTCCGGCCATCGGTCCTCGGTCCTCGGTCCCCGGTCCCCGGTGAAAATTTTCTAAGTCTCCGGCCATCGGTCCTCGGTCCTCGGTCCTCGGTCCTCGGTCCTCGGTCCTCGGTCCTCGGTCCCCGGTGAGAGTTTTTTAAGTCTTTGGAGAATTTTCGCCAGGGACCGGGGGCCGGGGGCTGGGGGCCGAGGTCTCCGGCCATTGGTCCTCGGTCCTCAGTGAAAATTTTATAAGTCTCCGGCCATCAGTCCTCGGTCCTCGGTCCTCGGTCCTCGGTCCCCGGTCCCCGGTGAAAGGTTTTCTAAGTCCCCAGCCATCGGTCCTCGGTCCTCGGTCCTCGGTCCCCGGTGAGGGTTTTCTAAGTCTCCGGCCATCGGTCCTCGGTCCTCGGTCCTCGGTCCCCGGTGAAAGTTTTCTAAGTCTTTGGAGAATTTTCGCCGGGGGCCGGGGGCCGGGGACCGAAGTCTCCGGCCATTGGTCCTCGGTCCTCGGTCCTCGGTGGAAATTTTATAGGTCTCCGGCCATCGGTCTTCGGTCCTCGGTCTTCGGTCCTCGGTCCCCGGTGGAAATTTTCTAAGTCTACCGCCATCGTTCCTCGGTCCTCGGTCCTCGGTCCCCAGTGAAAGTTTTCTAAGTCTTTGGAGAATTTTCGCCGGGGGCCGGGGGCCGGGGACCGAGGACCGAGGTCTCCGGCCATTGGTCCTCGGTCCTCGGTCCTCGGTGAAAAATTTTATAAGTGACTTCGGTCCTCGGCCTTCGGTCCCCGGTCCCCGCTCAAAATCAATGTGTTATTATTAAGGATACGGATTTAGGCCATTCATAACTTTGATTATTAATGATACGCATTTTGAAGCTGTGTGTGTATAATTAATGAAACATACATTGAGTATAGAAATAAGTTTAAGCGTGTGTATAATCTAGGTTTAAGTATGTAAATCAAGTTCTTAAATGTATTTAATAATAATAATTATACAAAAAAAAAACATACTACTAATAACAATAATAATTGGGAAAAAATACATATATATATATATATATGTTACGGCTAATAGCCGAAGTGCGGCTACACCTAGTTTTAGCCGGCTACAACTAGGTGCAGCCCGCCACATGCGGTTATAGTTAGGTGTATCCTACTTATCTTCGGTTACAACTAGGTTTAGCCTTCATTACAGCGGCTAGAACTAGATACAGCCGCACACTGGTGGTTAATCTTAGGTGTATCCTATTTATTATCGGCTAGAACTAGGTTTTCAGTTCAGTTAAGGATTTTGATTTTATTTTGAGATTCGTATCTTGCGTTTTCTGATTGTTTACATTTTTAGTTAAGTAGTAAAACTTTATTTTTTATGTTTATTTTTTTTTATCTTTGCGCCGAAGATGTCTAGTTCTGTTAGTTTATGAAGAGAAGATTTATAATATTTTGTGTTTTAATTACTTAAAATAACGTCTTTTTTAGTTAATAGATATTTTCCGGCGAGATAAGAAAATATGTAAAATAATTGTAAAATACTTTTCTAAAATAATAATATAATTATTATACCTAGTATTTTATATAACTCTAGTTCATGTTCAAATAAGTGATAGACATTATTGCAACATACATGAGTGATACATAGATTCATATATGAGTGTTTGTTAATTTTTGTATAAATAAAACTGAGTAAAAAACTTAACCTATTTACAAAAACTGAGTTGATTTTTTCATAGTTAAAAAGTTAAACTTTATTTTTTATGTTTATTTTGTTATGTCTTGTTCTGTTAGTATATGTTGAATTGTTAGTGTGTTTTCTGTTTGATAACTTATGATAACGCCTTTTTTGTTAAAAGAAAACTTTTGCCTGTCAAATAATAAATGTCACTTAAACATCCCTGTCTTTTATTTATTCCATGTAATCGAATCAATTGGGAAACGCAATATTAGAATCTCAAAACAACTGAACTGAAAACCTTGTTCTAGCCGATGATAAATAGGATAAACCTAAGTTTAACCACCAGTGTGCGGCTGTACCTAGTTCTAGCCGCTTAAATGAAGGCTAAACCTAGTTGTAACCGAAGATAAGTAGGATACACCTAAGTTTAACCGCATGTGGCGGGCTGCACCTAGTTGTAGCCGGCTAAAACTAGGTGTAGCCGAACTTCGGGTATTAGCCGTAACATATATATATATATATATATAAATAATAATAATAATAATAATAAAATAAAAAAATACTTAGGCTACATAGTTTTGATGTAAAGCTGTTTTGTTATTAAGGCTACACGATCACCAGCATAAAATTGTAAATTTACAAATATATTAATAAGTTAAAAAAAAAAAAAAACAGGCTACATAGTTTTGATGTATAGCTGTTTTGTTATTAAGGCTACACGATCACTAGCATGAAATTGTAAATTTACAAATATATTAATAAGTTTAAGCATGTTTCAACTAATGTTTAATAGGACTGATTGTCGGCGGCGGACCGGCGGCCTTTCGTCTCTGATCCCTGTACCAATCTACACTAATATTATAAAGCTGAAGAGTTTGTTTGTTTGTTTGTTTGTTTGTTTGAACGCGCTAATCTCAAAAACTACTGGCCCGATTTGAAATTTTTTTTTTACGTTGGATAGTCCATTTATCAAGGAAGGCTTTAGGCTATATAACATAAAGATACAACTCATAAGACCACAGCAGAAATGAAAAATGTTGCGAAAACGGGAGAAAGATATTCCTTTTGAGAGCTTCCGCTGCATACGCTGCGGAAACCGCTTAAGTTACACAAAAATTATGTATGACAGGATTGTTCAGCATTAAAAGTTCTATAATAAAGTCCGCGACAGCATATGTCTATCTTTAATGGTTGACTTACTACAACCTTTTTTATGATCATAAATTTGTAAAAAAAATATGCATTATTTTTAGAGGTGTATTATACACACAGGTATTTATTCTTATCAAAATAAATACATTCATCATCACGAGCATTTCATTTAGAACCAAGTTGCCCTTTATATCATTTGATTTCAATGAATATCTTAGGAGCTATCACAGTTTTAACATAACTCCGCACCAAAATAATGTTCGCAGCTTAAGTACAACGTGCGCTTGCGCTAATATATTATAAATCTGAAGAGTTTGTTTGTTTGAACGCGATTATCTCAGGAACTGCTAAACCGATTTGAAAAAATATTTCTGTGTTGGATAGCTTATTTATCGAGAAAGGCTTTAGGATATAAAACATGACGCTGCGACGGGAGGGGAGGGAGCAAACTCAAAACGCGTGGACGAAGTCGCGGGGGACCGCTATATATTATAAAGCTGAAGAGTTTGTTTGTTTAAACGCGCTTATCTCAGGAACTGCTGGACCGATTTGAAAAAATATTTCTGTGTTGGATAGCTTATTTATCGAGAAAGGCTTAAGGATATAAAACATGACGCTGCGACGGGAGGGGAGGGAGCAAACTCAAAACGCGCGGACGAAGTCGCGGGGGACCGCTAGTTTATCATAAAAGATGAATCAAAGTCTGAAGTTTAACTTAACCGTAACTGATACTCATTATTAATGAAACGCAACGTATATTTGTATATTTGTATGTACATAACTGCTTTTATAGCAAAAGTAACACAATACACTTATTGCCCAGATTATTTGAAATGCAATGAATAGCTGTGTGTATATAACTGTACCTGTGATTAATGCAAAACGATACACATAAGTTGTAAATTTTATATAGATATATAGATAAGTTTATAACTAAGGTTTCAGTACAACTCTTCGATCCCTGTAGTAATGAGTCACATCAGCTGAAGTGAGGCTTAATTTAGCTTTAGCTTTAGCTATAACTGTTTTTGTAATTAACGTAATAAAACTGTACACCAGCACCAAGAATTTTAAATATTAATGTAACCTAAAGTATATATTAACTACTGACTATAATTCTAATTATTAGTTAACTAATGAAACCTCACGCATACCCTATTTTAGTGTACTTCTAACGAATGTAGCACAATCCATAACTGTATAAATTATAAGAACTATAACACAAATAAGTTAACTATGTAACGAAAGTTTAAGTACTACACAGCAAAATTGACTATCAGTAGCGGACCGGCGACCTTCAGTCTCTGGTCCCGTCCTAAACACTTCAGATTTCCTCACTCATTGTGATTTTAATTAATGTAAGATTGCTATAACTGTGATAATCATTGGAAAAAAAAAGAGAGAAAAAAAATAATAAAAAAAACCAAACATTATTATTATGCTAATATAATGGAAAAAAAAACATTATACTCATATAATGGAATTAAAAAAAAAAAATTATATATATATATATTACAAACAACAACAACAACAACAGTACAACACCTTCGTAAACATCAAGCAACAAGCAGCTTATCACCCGTCGAAGCATCCCGAGTGGGCGCGACAGCTCCTATCATGGCGGCCTGGCCCTCAGCCCCTGGACCTCCAGACCACTGTGTTGGACAACTCATTCGCTGGTTTGCGACGCGCTGGTCCATCTGCCGGTGCGTTCCTGATGTGACCCGGTTCCTGGTTCCTAGCCAATTACACCAATGTGAAGGTCCACTTGCCCTTTTCCACTGAGCAAAGAAAACCAATTCCACGACTACACGGGAGCCATCTCTACCGACATGCGAGCACACGACCGATCTGCGATTGCAGACCTGCAGTCGACCACGACCCATGAGTCGCGGCTGTTCCATTATATGGATATCATCATCATGATTATGGTGGACAAGGAGCCTTTAACCAAACAGGAGTTCAGAAGTCGGATAAGCGGGGCCGAGGCTGGGGTGCTCGGGCCGAATGATGGAGTTTCTGCACCTGAGTCGGGTGGAATCCTGCTTACGCTGTAAACTGATACAAACCAATAAAGAAGAATAGAACCAGAACAAGATATTCAATAAAGAAGAACAGAACCAGACCAAGATAAAGAGCTTAGATCCGAAGACGAATAATAAGAGTTAAGAAGTTAAATATTAAGAACGTCTCAGTCATTATTAACTTTAACCAAATCTATGTCATAGTAATTAGTATAATATAAATTGTATATCTTCTAATTTCCTTTCCACACTCTGCCCTCCTTATTAACCTTCCTTCCTTTCTTTCCCTTATTGCTTTTATGTTCTATCCCCCAGTCCCCCCTGGAAGTCCTCAAATTGACGCCTCGGGGGGCATAAAGTGGAAAAGTGGTAGACTAATTCTCGGTCGCTCACTTTTTCCCCAGCCCATGTAAAAACCACCCTTCCAATAATAATTGTAACACTGCCATAACAGTAACCCAAAACGAAATAAATAAAGATATAAAAAAAAAACCTAACCTAACCTAACCTAAAAATGGTCAGGTTAGGTTAAGTAGGTTAGGTTAGGTGAGGAGAATATTAGAAAACATAATAAGCAAAAAAAAATCCTAGACAAAAAAATAGTAAAATAGATAACTAGGTGTAAGTATTGCCAAGGGCCCCCCCGAGCGCCCTGCGGGCGCATAATGTTTAAATTCGGTGTAGGGGCTGAGATATGGGGTGTGAAAGTATTGTCAAAACCTCTCCGGCCCTGAAGGGTTAAATAACATAGAATTAGCTTTTTGAGGTCCTTTGGGACATATTTTTTTGGTATATACTTTTGGATCTACAGTAATAGTTTAAAACGTTCTTGTGAAATTGTTTGCCCTATTAGTGTCAGTTAGTTTTATTAAGAACACGTCACATTAAATTTATGTTTCATATTTCATGTAACCCTGCGGAAAAACGGCATTTTTCTGCATATGCCGGAATAACCAGCACCCATTTACGGAATTACCTGGAGAGTCAAATTTTATCCCGTAATAACGGACATTTAAGAGGTCCAGAAAAATTACGGTTACTTTTATTATATAGTTATGAATATATGTATGTTTGATATAATGTATTATTAATAACAATTTGTCTTAATCCCTCAAGCGTATGTGAACGAGACACAATGCAAATTCTATTGTTATGCGGTTGCCTGCAACCGCTCGGGTGTTGAAGCATTAATTTATTATGCACATAATACCCCTTCCTATAAGCTCATTATTTCTTTACCCGAAGGTTGTCTGGAAGAGATCGCTTATAGCGATAAGACCGCCTAAATTGTACATTTTCTTGAAATTAATTTGCTATTTACCTTTCTGGTGTGCAATAAAAAGTTATCTATCTAGTTTAAACACAGTAGTGTTACATATCAATCTCTTCTCTGAAAACGTCTTTTTACGACTAAACTAACTTCAATTCGCTGATTTTTCCTGCTTTACTGGAAATTGCTAGGAAAGACAAGAATGCCCTAGTACTCCGGAATTACGTACATTTACCTTAAGTTTTTGACATACCAAATTAACATGCTCCTTCCAGTTCAAATGATTGTCCACTGTTAACCCAAGGAATTTAAAAGAAGCTACTTCACAGACGCTATCATTTTTATATTCAATGTTAAGCTAAAGCGGTTCGGTATTGTATGAATTGAATTGCATTATTTTTGTTTTATTTATATTTATAATTACGTTTTTATTGTTATCTGTCCAATTGGTTAGGTATATATACCAGAGCTATGTATAAAGTTTGTTCCGTTCCGTAGGTATACTACAGAAAAATCGAATCGAAAGCGAAGATCAGCTAAAGGTGGAGATTCAATGCCGACTCGGAAGGGTTAGGGATTTGTGAACTAACGAACAATTGAAATAAACGATTAACGATTACGTTCTTATTTAATTACTTTACATCAATCCACAGCTCTTAAGACTAAGAAAGTAAACAATATATAACAATAGTGCTAAAGGAATATCGCCCTGAAACTTGTAAAAATTAAATTAAATTACTCTTTATTTCAGATTATAATTCCATAGTATGGGAAGCCGGGGTTAAATCGATAAAATACCACCTACGGCGAATACTCACAGCACATCTGACCTTCGAAGAAATGACCACAACTCTGTGTGACATAGAGGCTTGCCTTAATTCGCGACCTTTAGTTCCGATAGACACTTCTGATCCAGACGCACCGGAACCGTTAACACCGGGTCACTTTTTGATAGGAGAGCCTCCAGTTACTGTACCTACTCCTGATTTACAAAATATTAATTTAAACCGTTTAAATCGTTGGCAAATTACTCAAAAATTGGTAAGGGATTTTTGGCAAAGATGGCAAACTGAATATTTGGCTAGATTACAAATTACACCTAAATGGCTTAAAAATGAAAGTGAATTTAATATAGGTGACATTGTATTACTTAAAGATGAACAATTACCTCCTGGCAAATGGTCATTAGGTAGAATAGTTGCCAAGCATCCTGGTCCAGATGGCTGTACCAGAGTATATGGTGTTAGGTACCGTAATGATGTTGTAAAACGTTCTATTAGTAAGTTGTGTGCGTTACCTATCAATGATAAAGATAGTTTGGTTGTTTGATTGCATACATTATTATGTTAACTTTCATGCATGTATGAATTTGTTATAATTATCAGTGTATTCTTTTGTCTAAGTTTTAATATTTTGTTAACTTTGGTCATATATGTTTGTGAGCATAAATTCTATGAAAATTTAATTGATATCAAGCTATTGTAAGTACATGCATGCGTACCATTGTCATCGACCTTTGTATTGTAAGGTTAAGGATATTTTTTGAAAGTCCTGTCGTACTTTGGTGGGCGGCATGTTATGTTTATAGTAAGCTTTATGCATTCATTCATTCTAAGTCCGAGTAAAAACAGTCGCAATAAATTCATCGTCTAAACCACACGCATTTTTCGTTGCACTCCGTACCCTGCCATTCGATAGTCAACCTAATTTTTAAACACCTAAACAACACTAAGTGTCCGGACTTCGGTCCTCGGTCCTCGGTCCTCGGCCCTCGGTCCTCGGTTCTCGGTCCCCGATGAAAACTTTCTAAGTCTCCGGCCATCGGTCCTCGGTCCCCGGTCTTCGGTCCTCGGTCCCCGGTCCCCGGTGAGAAAACCTAAGTCTCCGGCCATCGGTCCTCGGTCCTCGGTCCTCGGTCCCCGGTCCCCGGCAATAAGATAATTTTAAGTGTCCGGCCATCGGTCCTCGGTCCCCGGTCCCCGGTGGGAAAACCTTCTAAGTCTCCGGCCATCGGTCCTCGGTCCTCGGTCCTCGGTCCTCGGTCCCCGGTCCCCGGTCCTCGGTCCCCGATGGAAACTTTATAAGTCTCCGGCCATCGGTCCTCGGTCCTCGGTCCCCGGTCCCCGGTGAAAATTTTCTAAGTCTCCGGCCATCGGTCCTCGGTCCTCGGTCCTCGGTCCTCGGTCCTCGGTCCTCGGTCCTCGGTCCCCGGTGAGAGTTTTTTAAGTCTTTGGAGAATTTTCGCCAGGGACCGGGGGCCGGGGGCTGGGGGCCGAGGTCTCCGGCCATTGGTCCTCGGTCCTCAGTGAAAATTTTATAAGTCTCCGGCCATCGGTCCTCGGTCCTCGGTCCTCGGTCCCCGGTGAGAGTTTTTTAAGTCTTTGGAGAATTTTCGCCAGGGACCGGGGGCCGGGGGCTGGGGGCCGAGGTCTCCGGCCATTGGTCCTCGGTCCTCAGTGAAAATTTTATAAGTCTCCGGCCATCGGTCCTCGGTCCTCGGTCCTCGGTCCCCGGTCCCCGGTGAAAGGTTTTTCTAAGTCCCCAGCCATCGGTCCTCGGTCCTCGGTCCTCGGTCCCCGGTGAGGGTTTTCTAAGTCTCCGGCCATCGGTCCTCGGTCCTCGGTCCTCGGTCCCCGGTGAAAGTTTTCTAAGTCTTTGGAGAATTTTCGCCGGGGGCCGGGGGCCGGGGACCGAAGTCTCCGGCCATTGGTCCTCGGTCCTCGGTCCTCGGTGGAAATTTTATAGGTCTCCGGCCATCGGTCTTCGGTCCTCGGTCTTCGGTCCTCGGTCCCCGGTGGAAATTTTCTAAGTCTACCGCCATCGTTCCTCGGTCCTCGGTCCTCGGTCCCCAGTGAAAGTTTTCTAAGTCTTTGGAGAATTTTCGCCGGGGGCCGGGGGCCGGGGACCGAGGACCGAGGTCTCCGGCCATTGGTCCTCGGTCCTCGGTCCTCGGTGAAAAATTTTATAAGTCTCCGGCCATCGGTCCTCGGCCTTCGGTCCCCGGTCCCCGCTCAAAATCAATGTGTTATTATTAAGGATACGGATTTAGGCCATTCATAACTTTGATTATTAATGATACGCATTTTGAAGCTGTGTGTGTATAATTCATGAAACATACATTGAGTATAGAAATAAGTTTAAGCGTGTGTATAATCTAGGTTTAAGTATGTAAATCAAGTTCTTAAATGTATTTAATAATAATAATTATACAAAAAAAAACATATAAAAATAATAATAATAATAAAATAAAAAAATACTTAGGCTACATAGTTTTGATGTAAAGCTGTTTTGTTATTAAGGCTACACGATCACCAGCATAAAATTGTAAATTTACAAATATATTAATAAGTTAAAAAAAAAAAAAAACAGGCTACATAGTTTTGATGTATAGCTGTTTTGTTATTAAGGCTACACGATCACTAGCATGAAATTGTAAATTTACAAATATATTAATAAGTTTAAGCATGTTTCAACTAATGTTTAATAGGACTGATTGTCGGCGGCGGACCGGCGGCCTTTCGTCTCTGATCCCTGTACCAATCTATACTAATATTATAAAGCTGAAGAGTTTGTTTGTTTGTTTGTTTGTTTGTTTGAACGCGCTAATCTCAAAAACTACTGGCCCGATTTGAAATTTTTTTTTTACGTTGGATAGTCCATTTATCGAGGAAGGCTTTAGGCTATATAACATAAAGATACAACTCATAAGACCACAGCAGAAATGAAAAATGTTGCGAAAACGGGAGAAAGATATTCCTTTTGAGAACTTCCGCTGCGTACGCTGCGATAGCGTGTTTCAATTAATCCGCGCTGGGGCCGCTCACTGGCTAATTGTCTTTTTGTACGAATAAACAAAAATATTTAGGGTAATATGACACCTGGAACCAGAGCAAGTTGCAAAAAAGGAAAGACAGATAGTACAAATAGCGGCCGCAAGATGGCAGGAACAGCGACTATAGAAAGTGCTTTAAATGTAAATCGTAAGTTGACATAAAAACACTGTACAATGTTTCTCGTGCAAAAAGCGATTTGAGTTTGACTGCGAGGGCTTATCAGAAAAATTATATCGCCTGATGGAGCCGCAAAATAAGAAAACATGAAAATGCAAAATGTGTCTTCAAAAACAAAACTTAACATCACTCAATAGAAGCTCTAACTCAAATATTACCATAAGAAATAAAGCATCTGAAACGAAGTCTGGGCCGTCTTTGTCTGACAGCAACACTACTTTGGACAATATGAGTTATGTGGACTCCATATTGTCTTCCCAGCTATTCTGTCTTTGAAGCTGTCCAGAAAATACTATACACATCTGGGAGGAGCTAGAAGAGTTGAAGTCAAAGATATCCCTATTGGAGACAAAATTGGAAAGTGCTGATAATGAAATCGAAAGATTGATAAAAGAAAACTTTGAACTTCAAAACATAATTTCATGCAGAGATGCAAAAATCAACAACTTGACTCGAATCATCCAGTCCCCTTCAAGCTGTAAGAAAAAAAGGAAATCTCCAGATGAAAAGCACAGTAAGAAAAAGATACTACCAATGGAATTAAATTCTACACCTCGAAATGATTCTAAAACATTACGTCATGAAAATACAAGAGAAGTAACACAGGGAAACAATCGACAACACACAGCCTGCTCAACCTCTCCCGACATTCGTGACATCTCGTCGGATCAAACTAAGAATCACAAAATAGCAATATTAGGTGACGAGCACTTATTGGGCCTCTCAGCTGCACTCATCAAATCTCGAACTGGAAATTGGAATAACCGATATTGCCCGACTGCTCACATTGTTAGTGATGCCTCTAGTACAGAAATTCTAAAAAGCTGCAATGACGCGTTTCTTAAGGGACTATCAGAAAATGATATAGTTATCCTATGCGTGGGAGCACATGACCAAAACATTGTAAAACTGGAATCTGAACTGCACATAGCTCTTAATAAACTAAAATACCAAACAGTTTATGTATTACCTGTGTATTACAGCAAGCATTTAAATGTTAAATTGCTTAATAAGAGAATAAAGCTATGTACAAATGTATTTCCTAAATGTACCTTTCTGGACTTTGATATACATCACTGCAGAAATATTGGAGAATATTTGATCTGTTCTTGTAATAAAATTAATATAAGCATCGATTATGTTGCGTATGCCGAAAAATTTTTGAACCCGGAAAATATTGTAAAATACTCAAAAAAAATTGTTTCCCATAAAAATATACAACACTGTAAAAGTTCTGAAAAGAGGGTTAGACAAACAAATATTTTAGATTACTTTCCGTCTTTAAATAAAAATACAATAAAATTCAAAAAAATTTTTCGTTCCGAAATTAAGTAATAAATATCATAATATTGTAAGAGTATTTCACCAAAACATTCAAGGTTTACTTAATAAACTAGACATAATTGAGTTATGCTTAAATGAATTCGCTCTGAGTGATACTATATTTGATGTCTTATGTTTCACAGAAACGTTCGTAAAGAGGGGAAGTGAAAATAATATAAAATTAAAGCAATTCGAATTGGCAGCATCTTTTTGCAGATCTGATCGCAAACGCGGTGGTGTATGTATTATGGTTCATAAATCAATTGACTACAAAGTTATTGGGTGGTGCTCTGATATGGCAGTGGAAAAAGATTTTGAAGTGTGTGCTATTGAAATACCGGTTTTCAATTGTATTGTCGTGTGTGTTTACAGAATTCCTTTGGCTTCCAATATTCCTCGATTTACAAAATTCCTAGATAAACTTTTGTACCGGCTGACAAGATATGACAAAAAACGGGTTATTCTTGCCGGAGATCTGAACATAAACACTCTCGTAGAAAATAACACATCTAGGAACCTCTGGCACTTGCTTAAAAATTACAACTTAACTTTACACATTAACGAACCTACTAGACTTAAATCATGTATAGACAATTTTGCCAGCAACATCGAAAATGCTAAGGGCAACGTTCACGTTCTACACCTCTCCGATCATGATACGGGACAAACTCTTGAATTCAAATTGTCTCAGATTCGGAAAGTTCGTGCAAAATACTGGTATAAGAAAGTGCGTGACTATAGTGATGACAATAAAATAAAGTTTCATCAATGTTTATCAAGTCTAAGCTGGAACGATGTGTATGATGATACGCATGATATTGATATGGCTTTTAAGATCTTTCACGATGACGTATGCCTATTTTTTAATCTCTGCTTCCCAGAAAAAAAGGTTAAAAATAATACCAATAATTCGAAACCTAAATGGATTACTAGAGGAATTAAAAAATCTAGCGCTGTTAAAAGAGAACTGAGATCATATTATCACATGAACAAAACCTTAGATATTAAGAATAAGTTACTCCAGTACACTAGAATGCTTCGAAAATGTGTTGACAAATCAAAAAGTATTCGTAATCATAAAATTATCCAGAATTCTAATAATAAATATCGAGCAACATGGAATATTATTAAACAGAAGACTGATAATGTTAATTCACTTGATGAAATCGAAAATATAGATATAAATAATTTTACTATTAACGACCCCTTAGATATTTCAATTGCATTTAATGAGCACTTTTTAAATTATTCTAATAAAACCAATAACATCACTGAACCAAATTTATCTAACAATAGTGCTATTCGAAGAGTGGATAAATCTCTATTTTTAATGCCATGTTTTGATCAGGAGATAGTTGATATAATAAAGTCTCTAAAAAATACAAATTCTGTGGGCATAGATGGTTTGCCGACATTTGTATTTAAACTATGTGCTTCCGTTTTAGCACCTGTGTTAACGTATCTTATAAATTTATCATTTACACAGGGTAAATTCCCAAGCATCCTAAAAAAATCAATTGTTAGGCCTCTATATAAAAAGAATAATAAAAGAGACATGAACAATTATAGACCTATAACACTAATACCCATAATCTCAAAGATATTTGAAAAGGCAATGACAAAAAGAATCATTAACTTCTTAGATAAGCATAATGTTATCGCAGATGAGCAAAACGGGTTTCAAAAGAGAAAGTCAACGACTCTTGCAGCTTTCTCATTAATTAAAAGTGTTGTGACTAGCATTGACAAAAAAGCTCCAATTGTAGTAGTCTTTTTTGACATGACTAAAGCGTTTGATTTTGTGGATCACCACAAATTGCTGCAAAAATGCGAAAAATGTGGAATTAGGGGTCAAGCTTTAAACTGGATTATGAGTTATCTAACGAATCGAGAACAGTGTGTTGAGACAAATAGAATTGATCGCAATAACAACTTGATTTCCTATAAATCTCCCTTTTTACTGAACACACGGGGAGTCCCACAGGGCAGTGTCTTAGGGCCCCTGCTTTTTCTAGTTTATATAAACGATTTGCCGAGATGCGTAGATTTCCAAACAGTTCTTTTTGCAGTTGATATATCTCTCATTATAACAAATACAACTACAGGCGACTTCAACCAATTGATCAATTCGGCGATCGAACGTATTAGCACGTGGCTAGCACGGAATGATCTTAGTGTTTATGTGTCAAAAACATCTTATATACAATTTTCAAATTGCAAGACACAACGTCAGCAGCACCTGAACGTAGTTTGTCAAGGTCAAGTCATTAGTGAAGTAACTGAAACCAAGTTTCTTGGCATCACTCTTGATTGTTACTGTAGATGGACTGCACACATCTCGACTTTATGCACCAAATTGAGTCAGTTTGTCTTTGCTCTCAAGCGATTGCGTTGCTCGGCTGGAGAGAAGACTGCAATGACTGCTTATCACGGCTATGTTGTCTCAATATTAAGGTATGGCCTATTATTGTGGGGAAACTCCATCGATATTAAAAAGGCATTTATTATGCAGAAGAAATGTGTAAGGGTAGTTTGTGGAGCTGGCCCTATTCAGGAATGTCGTCCACTATTTAAGGGAAAACGATTGCTTACCCTGAGTGGGTTATATATTTTGGAGGTAGGGATGTTTGTAAGGAAGCATCCAGGTTATTTTGAACGCTATAGTGTAGTTGATCCTCGCCTGCGCCCAAGAGACACAACCCGACTATTGCCACCACTAGGTAACACCAGTGCTTTGTTCAATAGAAACAGCTATGCCATGGCCATTAAAGTATATAATAATATCCCATTGCATATCAGGGGACTGCCTACTAACATATTTATAACACGTTTACGAAATTGGCTAATAGAAAATTGTTTTTATGACCTATCAGAATTGTATGACATAAAACAATAATAATAATGATAAAATGGATTGATATAATTATATTACTAGCCTTGATACATTTATACAGCTTGACATTTATTTTTCAATTTTAATTAATTATTATGATAGGAGACAAATAATTGTATGACATTTAAATAAGTTTTTGCATGCCAAATTTTGGTAAAACATGTGAACCTGATATTAAATAAGACCTTATAATGTACCATGTTTTTCGCAAATAAATATTTGACTTTGACTTTGACTTTGACATTATGTCCCTACAAGTCCTGCAAGTGTCCCTTTCTTTTCATACAATAGGCCTAATATTACCTAAGTAAGGTGTTTCTACCCCAGAAAACAGGGTTATTCCTACATAACTCGAACAAACCAGTTTCTAGGTAAATTACCTGGTTTTTAGGGTTCTGTAGTCGAATGACAAAAAACGGAATCCCTTTAGTTTTGTCTAGTCTGTCTGTCCGTTCGTATGTCACAGTCACAGTCACAGCCACTTTATTCTGAAACTATTAACTGCCTATACGTCGGTCGATTACGTACGATTTCGGGGGCAGTGGTGCAGAATTAGCCGCTTTAAAATAATTTTATTTCATTTGATAAGTAATTTAATGTTTGTATTTTATTGTATTCAACTAACATAGTTTATAAGTTGTTACCTACTTGCAATAAATAAATTTTATTCATTCATTAACAGCACCAACCCTTAAAAAAATAATGACTTGACGGGGCATTAACCCTTTAAAAAAATAATGACTTTACGGGGGCAAAATAAAGTTGGCTAAGTGGACCCCTAATTTATTTAAAGTTGGCACGGAATTCTCAGTAAGCGAGTCCGACTCGCACATAGCCGGTTTTTTCAAGTATTACTAATGTCTATCGTCTATATCTGTGAGGTTAGAGGCTTGCGGGAGTGAAATGAGGAGGCCGCTGGGTGGTGTATCGTATAATTTATTAGTCTAGTATGTACACGCGTCACTCGTCCTCATGCAGCGCGAACAGCTTCGCCGCCTCGAACAGGTCCTCGAACTCGCCCTGCGCCAGCACCTGCAGAGAAACACATCATGCCAAAGTAACGCGCGAAAAATTATTTGCTATGGTTTAGAATGTTTTTAACACTCAGTGACATATTTTATATTGATAAAGATGAAATAAGAAACCAAAAATTTGCGCACGGGTGAAACTTATTGACTTTCATAAGTGGTATTTTGTGTCTTAGATTGAATATTTTTTTTTTTTACTTTTATCGGAGTATTCGAACGAGTCGTAAAAGTGAATGATCGCTCACCTGTCGCGCGACGTGCATGCGGTTGAAGAGGTTCCAGAGCAGCACGCCCACGACGCGCTTCTCGCGCAGGTAGAACACCACGCCGCGCTCGTAGCGCTTCGAGCGCGCGTCTTCCGCGCCCGCGCCCGCCTCCGCGCTCGCCTCCGCGCCCGCGCCCGCTGCCGCCTGTGCGCCAGACACCGACACCGCCGGCGCTTCGTCGCTGGACGCCTGAAAGTCGGACAGACGCCATACAGTAACGAGGAATAATAAAAGTTTATTTCGTTACTTCGAAACCACAACAAAGTGTTGTCGCATATTTATTTACTAATACTTTTTAGGGTCTCATATCCTTCTGACTGCGCAGCAGACATATTATGTCTGATATTAAAAAAAAAAGAAAACGTTGACTGCGGGCCAGACATAATATGTCTGCTCCGCCAGTTAACGGCAAAGTCGGTCTAAATGACGTCACCTGTGAACGAAATCGTGTAAGAATGAAACAAAACACTGTACGATAAACAAGGATGGCAAAAGGATGGCAAATATGGCAACAGCAGACCGGCAGGCATAGATTTTTTCTTAGAATTCAGCCGTTTGTGACGGAGCGTTCGGGCCGCCCAGTAGAAATGAACCTTATTTACTACATATTAGGGTTCAAAATAAAAATGGCGGAACTCAAGTGCAAATACCCACTTGAGCAAAACAAAGTGCATATTACAAATACGCATGTGTTTACGCTATAATACAACGAGATAGCTTGTGTTTCGAGGAACTCGACTTATAAATTACACGTTCACATGCCAAGTAATGTTCGCTTATCGCTGCTTTTAGTAACCGGAGTCGTCAGGGGCCATTACGGGGGGTAGGCGTAACTCAGTCGACGTCACTCGGGAATGCAAGATGGCCGAAGGATATCCAAATTTTCACGAATCATATATTTCTGTTGCCACTATGTGCTATTAAATTTTACTTAAAAACTAATAAAAAAAAGGGATCTTCATGATAAACTTGACGTTTTAATAGGTAATGGTACGGAACCTTTTGTGAACGAAAGCAATGTAGAAAAAAAAGAATAATTGAAATATTTTTAAAAAGAGGCATTGTCAATAGTGGCAAGGTTTATCGCGCAGTTTTTCTCAGCACCCGCCCACAATTGTCCCGCACCTGGAGCAGGTTCTATGTTGAGACTTGTATATAAGTGTTCCTAGCGAGTCTAAATTCATTTTTTCTCATTCTAAAATAAAAATAGCCCTTCATTAAAAACAAAGTAGATGTGATCATACCGCGAGCTGTGTATTCGCCTCGTGGCCAACCGCTTGCGCGCGCGCCGCCGCGTCCGCCACCGCGTCCGCCGAGAACACGCCCACGGTCGGCAGCCGCGAGTCTATTATGCCTATCGCCTGCAACCAATCGCCATATATCATTCATTCAACCATTGTTTTATTCTCTTTTTTTTAAGGACAACAAACAATTACATTATTCAATTAACCTTAGATTTTAGTAAGGAAATTACTTATAATGTAACCAGCACCGTTGTCCACAGATAGTGGTCTGGGTGTTTTCTATGTATATCATGTATGTATTTATAAACAAAAAGTATTTAAGTATTATATCCGTTGTCTGGCACCCATAATACAAGCTTTGAGTAGCTTACTTTGGGACTAGATGGCGATGTGTGGGAATATCCAAAGGATATTTATTTATTTATATAGTATTTAACATTAAAACATGCGACATTTGGGAAAACATAGCAATTACAGTGTAGCGTTATTGAACAAAATGTTAAACATATTTATTAGTAAACTAATCGCACTCGAGGCTGAAAGCCGAAAGCTTCACAGACAGCCATATATACAACAGAAAGTCAAATTATACAAAATAACGTTCTGCTGGCCATTTTTGGACGACATGCTTTAATTCGGCGTGTGATGGTCGTTCGAAAACTAATTAAAAAAACATGCGAAATATGGACGTGAGTACTGACTCAATTAAGTTTTCTTTTTCTTTTCAAATCCCTTATTTGTGGATTTTAATTGATTTTCATTCGAAAATTGGACTTTAATCAATGAATATCACACGCCATATGACACTATACTCAAGTCAAACAGAACAAAGCACTAAAGTGCTCAAGTGTGGGCGCATACTCAAGGGCACTCTCTGTTCCTTTAAAGCGAAACAATCCCTTCATATAAGATATTTGTGTATCTTAAACGGTTTACTACGCGTACGCAACAGAAGCTCTCAACATACATTTTTCCCCTCGTTTATGCAACATTTTCTATTTTTGCTCTGCTTTTGTAAGTCGCGTCATGTTTTATAGTTTAAAAGAAAATATATATTTTTATGCGGGCCAGTAGCTCCTGAGATTAGCGTGTTTCAACAAACAAATAAACTTTTCACATTCATAACATTAGCATAGATTTTACAAATTTCACTTGTAAAAAGCAACTGCGTCAGACAAGACAAGACACATTGGTAAACCTGATGAGTTTTGCGAGTGCTTTCTTTAACGCCTAGGCTGACTTCATCAATGTTGCGACGTTAAACTTTTATATTATTATTAAGTTTGTATAGTGACAAAACGTTATAAAAACAAAATTATAATTTATTTTGTAAGGAAAAATAAAAATGAAAAAGACATTTTTAGAAAATCATACGTCCTATTTTTATGACAAAACATACAAAATGGGTTTGCAGTCACACTAAATCGATGCTACAAGTCGCAGTGTGTTCAGGTCACGTCCTGCTGCCAACGACGACGAAGACGACTTACCTCATATCCGAGGTCGGGCCCCAGGTCGCTCCAGAACATGCTCTGGTGCGTGTAGTGGCCGGGCGGCGCGAGCGCGGCCATGTTCTCGCCGGCGAGGCGGCCCGACACGACGGCGTGGTCGTGGTGCTCCACGCGCCGGCGGCCCAGCGCCACGTCGTGGAAGCACGCCACGTCGCCGGCCGCCCACACGTCCGTGCGCGCCTGCAGCTCCGCGTTCACCTGTCGGTGTCCACTCACTGATTAACTGCACGAAACCCCCATTTATAAAAATATAAAAACCAAATGCACTAAAAAGTCTTGAATACATTTTTAAAAGGACTCAATTTTGGGCAAACCATTTCTTTTTGAAGTCGGTGCCCTTATGGATGATGCTTCGGATAGCCACCGACTCTCGAAGAAATGGAGTCCTTCTAAGAGGTTATTCATTTTATTTACAACTTTTTTTATCAGAGGGAGTAGTTTGGGATTGCACCTTTGACTCTGTTACTTAATTGAGTACAAAATACTTTACATAAGTTACGTCATAATCACTGAAGTCCTAAACGTAAAGAAGTTCGACCATCAGCTCAGGTCCACAAAATCCCATCATCAGACCCCGACATGGCAACAATAGTACCAACTAGAAGGTAAACCATTTAAATAGGTAAAAAAAAACTAATCGGTCCACAAATTACTGAGATATCATAGATAATAACATAGATATCATAGATAAACACAAAACACATCCAAATTGATAACCTCCTCTTGCCTTGTCTCAATTCGTGTGAATAAATAACTAAATATTCATTACCATAATTTAGATTAACTTTTTTTTGATCTTGAGATAAAAAAAAGTAAGAGTGCTTTATACTACCCTCACTTTTCTGATTAGGAGTGAGCCAGATAGGCTTAAAGAGTGTATATGGGGCAGAGGAAGCCCTACTCGCTAATCAACATCAAAATCTTGGCACGTTTATAAGAAAAAACTGTGATTTATAGAGGTTGATACTTGCGAGTTAATTTTGTGTAAATTAATTTAAATATTTTTTATATGTAGAAATACAACTGATGCCGGAGTAGCACTCATCAGACACATTCTTGATGCTCATGAAGACAAACATGATGCCGTAGGTGTATTCTGTGATTTATCAAAGGCGTTTGATTGTGTAGACCATCAGACACTGCTCATTAAATTAGAACACTATGGTGTCCCGGAAAACTAATCTAAGTTGTTAAGTTCGTGCTTATCAGGTAGATACAATCAGTTAACATAAATGGTACCTACTCTTCCGGAGCCCCTCTTCAAATGGGGGTCCAATATTGGGGCCTTTACTTTTCCTGATATACGTAAACGACCTGCCATTTTATTCCAAAAATCTTTGTGAGATAGTTCTGTTTGCTGATGATAATTCTTTGATTTTTAAAATGAAAAAACATGAAGAAAATTTTGACGAAGTAAACAATACTCTCTCCAAAGTATTGAATTGGTTCACCACCAATAACTTGTTGCTGAATGCTAGTAAAACTAAATGTGTAAAATTCACTTTGCCTAATGTAAAGCAACTTACACCAAATATTGTACTAAATGGTAATAATCTAGTCTTAATAGACTCCACTGTATTTCTGGGCCAGCCTGCACCGACTGATGTACTTACCTTTGATGATTTTGATTTTACGGCAGCTAGTGGTGACTGAGTTTGTTCCGGCGTTTCTTCTCAGCACTTGCCTAATTGTCTGTGTTCTGTCTCGAAGCGCTGGTAGGGCCCAAAAGATAAGGAGACATGATTCGGCCCCTTCAGGGCACATTTATTTTTATTATATTTTTCACTGTACATTTGACGTTCATAAGTGGCATATTGTGTCCTAAATTGAATAAACAATATTTGAATTTGGTGAAATACTACCGACTCCTCTCTCGACAGAGCGTTGTCCGCAGAGTAAGAAATGATCAGAATTGCCAGTAAAACGTAAAAGTTTTCTTTCAGATTTCGGTCACTTAAATTATTGTTTCAGATATTTCAGGTTTTGCACAATTAACTATCATAACACGTTGAATAATTAATGTGACACCGGCCACGCGTCCGTTAGCTGTTTGTTGCCTTCGCTATGCTATATCGCGTCCGCCGAGCTGTCCGTCGCGTCCGCTATGCTACACGTTACCAGCAAGCCGCCGAGCTCCGGGTGCCGCTCGAGCGCGGACGCGTCCGCCAGCGCGGCGTCCACCTCGCTGCCGACGCACTCGACGACCAGCTCCGCGCGCAGCATAGCGCCGTCCGCGAGCCGCAGCGTCACCGCCCCAGAGTCCGCCGAGCTGTCTATCACCTCCGCTGAAAACGATCAACGACCTTGTAGTCCAGAGGTGGAATTGGGTAAAGCAATCATATTCCTTTGACAGTATAAAACGTACGGTATCAACTGTCAAACGCTTTGTTCTTTACCGTTTGACAGATCATACCGTACGTTTTGAACTGTCAAATGAATACGATTGCTTTACACAATCGCACTCCAGACTTTTGCCTCATAATAATATTATTATTATTTTGTTTTATTACCGGCTTTCCGGCTTTATCTATAGGGACCTGTTTGAAAACCAGCGCTGAATAAATTTCAGCAATAGCTGGAACTGCTACCCATTGCCTTAAATTTATCTTTGTCACCTCTTTGTTATAATTATATATTTTTTTATTATTTAAGTGTAGATTTCATTTTGTATTTGAGATCATATTGTAGCTATGTAATTGTTCTGGCAATAAATGATTTTCAATTTCAAACTCGTCTTATTACGACCTCCGTGGTGTAGTGGCTGAGCACGCTAGGTTTCTAGGCGTCGCCGCTCCGAGGTCCCTGGTTCGATTCCTGGTCGGGCCAATGTAGAAATCATAGCTTTCTGTATTGTCCCGGGTCTGGGTGTTGTGGTACCACCGTTTTTGTCTGATTCCCATAACACAAATTCATTGGCTACTTACTTTGGGATCAGAGCAATGTATGTGATCGGTGTCCAAAAATTTATTTATTTATTATTACTTCGTCGAAAAGCTGCACTTTGTAAATAAAGCAAGCAACTTTGCAAAGTCATAGTTGAGACTAAAATACGCGATTTCACCCGCAGCAGCAACGGTTTCACCCCTTGGAAACCAAGATGGCGCCACTGTTCCAAAACACAATTGAAAAATTCTACAAGTCAATCGACGACACCGGTATTGGTAAAAAGGGTATCGAATGAAAGATAGTTACATCCCAAATGAACATAGATGGCGCCACTTTCTTTAAAAATAACAAGAAAATCTACAAGCCAAACAATTGCACCAATTTGGATGAAAATGTTGTTAAATAGAAGATAAATACAGAAAGAGATCACAGAAAGAAATAATTTCAACAGCTATCTGTGTTCCATTCGGATCAAACTTTCGCTGCTGCAGATGAAATCAAATTAAGTTTGGTTTTGCTTTTGAGGCAAACAATGTATGCGGACGCGACCATTTTCTTTTACTTTGAATATTAGACACGTATAATATTTGTTAATAGACGAACTGTTTTGCATTGAGGTTTGTATGTATTAATGAATGAATGAAATAAAAATAAAATAAATACATTATATTACTTATACAATATGAAATAAAATTAATTTAAAGCGGTCAATTCTGCACTACTCCCCTCGACACGGTACGTGATCGACTGACGTATAGGCAGTCTAGTCTGCTGGCAATCATGTTCATTAATATGTAAACGCAACAAACATTAACACAGCACAACGTAGTAAATAAACGTGAAATGACTCACTCTCTGGCAGCAGTTGCACGCCGGCGCGCTCGAGGCGGCGCGCGGCCTCCGCGGCCAGGTAGCCGGGCAGCACGCCGGCCAGCGGCGCGCCCTCGCGGCACAGCTGCGACACGCGCGCGCCCGTGCCGCGCACTGGAACACGCGACGCGGACGTCACACCACCGGACAATATACATATATGTATATTTGAAGTAAAAACTGTAAACTGCCGTAAACTGCCTCGGTGGCGCAGCGGTAACGGCTGCGCCAGAGGTCCCGGGTTCGATCCCCGGGTCGGGCGAAAAATATACCTGAGTTTTTCTGATCAGAAGTTCTCAGGGTAACCCGGAGTTTGGAAGTTGGCGGTGATTCACCCCCGTGCCTCGGAAAAGCACGTAAAGCCTGTCCTGATCTCTCTCCGGTCGTGTCAGATTGCTGTTCCATCGGGCTATGAGAGGGAACGGAATAGAGAGTGCACCTGTGTTTACGCACACACTTGTGCACTATAATATGTCCCGCGCAGTCGGCTAGTCGTTGTGACTGGTCATCGTAGTCGAAATCGGCTAGGGGGACTATTATTATATTTGAAGTAGGTGTGTTTGTCAAACAAAATACTCGAAAGTTAAAACAAGCGAAGGATTTGTATACAAGATCAACTCGAAATTATAATAGATTAGTATTAGATGTAGTCCCAAAAACTGAGAGATTTCAGAATAATTCGTACACAATGTGCAAAAATATTTACAATAAAATACCAATGAGACTTAAAGAACTTGAATTAAACGCTTTTAAAACTTCATTACGTAAATGGTGGTTAGATAATGCATTTTATAGTGTTGATGAGTTTTTAAAGAACAAAGGACCATAATGGAACTGTTGACATTGTTGCTATGACTTGAACTTAATTCATATTGATAAATAACATGTAAAACTAGTATTATTAATTGCCTGAATATTTGCATGCTGTTTTATATGGCTAAGTAGGTCATTGAACTATTTCTCTGACAAAAGACCGCATTTTCATGTATTGTACCCTACTTAATGGCAAAGAAATATACTCGTATTTGTATTTGTATAAATACACCGAATCGTACCATGACAGGGACGTGTCGGCCAAAAACTATTTGACGGTGCGTCGTTTATCAGCGCTGGTCAGTCTATTTGAGATTGGAGCTATTCAGTCTTTGACGCAATGTCAAACGCTGGTAAGCTCAAAGATCCCTTACAAACTGCGACTTTTAGCATCGATGCAGTCGCGTTTTGAAAACGCGTTTCAGTATCGCTACTCACGCAATGAACAGATTTAATTTAGCATCGATGCGATTGCGCGTTAGTATCGATGCATTTACCAAAATTCAGTACATAATTTGACAATAACCAGCTTCTGCATGCGATTGTAGCGATGCTAACGCGCGTTAGCATCGAGACTGTATCGAAACTAAAAGTAGCGCAGTGTGTAAAGGTTGACATTTTGCGACTGCATCATCGCGACTCCATCGCTGCTAAAAGAGACAGTGTGTATGTAAAGGGTCTAAGAGACAGAAGTGGTCATAATGACAGAAATAACAAAGTTACATGTTTATGTAACTTTGTTTTAAATATCGTGGTTAATTGAAAATATTTTTTATCATCTGAATGAATATTTTACTTGCTAGAAATAAATGTTTAATCCGATGGCGATGATTTCCACTTTTCACATTATCATGGTTTAATTAATACTATATTTTGCACGCTGACTAAAACGTAGCATAATTTTGGTGAACTCAAATATATTTATAAACTAAGAACTATATCGTACAACCAAAATACGCAAATAAACGCATTTATCTAATATATAAAATTCTCGTGTCACAGTTTTCGTTGCCATACTCCTCCGAAATGGCTTGACCGATTTTGATGAAATTTTTTGTGCTTATCCGGTATCTATGAGAATCGGCTAACATCTATTTTTCATCCCCCTAAATTTTAGGGGTAGTCCACCCCTAATTTTATTTTTTACACAACATTTTTAATTTCTATTTTTTTATGATACAACATACAAAAATACATACAATTTTCAATTTTCATCCTTCTACGATCAACCCTTATTTTTTATTAGCCTTTTAGTAATTTAAAGGCGAAACAAAATTCACTGGGAATGCTTAACTTTTAAAATTACGGGACTCGGCGGGACGGGGCTGGGGCGAGACGGGGCTAGGGGCGAAACAAAGTTCGCTGGGTCCGCTAGTATATTTGTAAAAAACCGGCCAAGTGCGAGTCGGACTCGCGCACTGAGGGTTCCGTGCCAACTTTAACTGAATTAGGGAATCCATTTACTTATACTTAGTAAAATACCACTATATTTTGTTGACTACAAATATAACTTTGTTTTTCATAGTGTTTGTATGAAGTACAAAGTTATGTTTGCGGTTGTTGAAAATGTGTTATATCTCAAAAACTCCTCGTTCGATCCCGTCCGAACCAATTTTTGTTGAAAGTATTTATTAAGGTCTAGATTATATATTTTTTTCAAAATTTACACGTGCTTGGTTTAGAAATTAGATGGGGGGGGACGCCCATTTTACCACTTTGGAAGCGTCTAGCTATGAAACGTTTGACTTTAAAAGAAAATGGTTTTAGGAACCTATATGTTATTTTAAAAGACCTATCCATAGACACCCCACACGCATAGGTTTGATAAAAACATTTTTTTTTGGTTTTAGTTTCATGTATGAGAGCCCCCCCTTAACTGTCATTATTTTTTATTTTTTGTATGAGAATTGGTAAGCAGTTAACAAGATACATCTTCCTAACAAATTTCAATTGTGTAATGCTTATAGTTACAGAATAAAATGGGTGTGACATACGGACGGACAGACAGACAGACAGACAGACAGACAGACAGACAGACTTGACGAAACTATAAGGGTTCCGTTTTTTGCCATTCGGCTACGGAACCCTAAAAATATGCCCTACATAATTATGAAATGTTGTCGATTAAAAAGAATCGCACTCACGTCTCTCGGCGAGCGAGGCGCTGAGCTCGGAGGCGAGGAACCCGCCTCCAACCACGGCGACGTGCAGTGTGTCGGGGCGGTCGAGCAGGCGCGCCAGCCGCGCGGCGTCCGCGGCGTCGCGCAGCGCCAGCACGCGGCCCGACGCGCGCGCGCCCTGCAGCGCGGCCGCGCGGCGCGCGCGCACGCCCGTCGCTACCAGGCACTTGTCGTAGCGCAGCGTGCCCGCCTCGCCCGACATAGACTCCACGTGCGCCAAGTGTCTGCCAACGAAACGACTACAACTAGTAACATTCATCAAAATAGGTCCTATAAGTTTTGAGATACCTAAAAGTCATGAAGTAAATGCGCAATGCCCGCGCGCTCAGAATGGCGGGTGGGCTATGATGAATGAATGACTCACACACATTATTTATTGTTTTTGTCCTGCTATATATGTAATGAAGGACTTCATTGATAAATCTTTATGGTTTTATTTCCTTTTAATAATTTGACAACTTTGACTGTATTGACACATTATGCTGTAGGGGTCACGTTGTGCATACGCAGCGATAAGTCACGGGCGACCGCGTCCGATCGCCAGTCGATCGCCGGGAACCTAGACGGACACGCGTAACTTAGATCTTAATATTATCGCATGTACTTATTGTGTGCAAAGACAATAAAACAAGTCGTTTCGTGTATAAACTGTTTCATTGAGTTCTCCCGTAGACAGGCATCCCTACAGTGGTGACCCGCGCTAATTCCCACGTTGAGGTCCTGTCACGGTTGAGAAAGTGCAAAGGTGAACGAACCGGCGGCGGCTCCCTGTACGCAAACAGGTTAAAGATGGCGGAACAAGCGAGTTTAGCAGTGATTTCAGTCGCGGCGCGTATACCGGAATTTTGGGTAGAGCTACCCAGACTCTGGTTTGCCCAGTTTGAAGCGGTGGTGAATCCACAGAAACAAAGTGACGAGGCGAAGTTCCAACTCGTCATAGCGAAATTAGGCCGTGACGTCATGCAGCAGGTGGCGGATATGGTTTATAACCCGCCAGAAGAAGACAGCTACACTAAATTGAAGG
The DNA here is from genome assembly GCA_963924145.1 of Pyrausta purpuralis. Classification (NCBI taxonomy): domain Eukaryota; kingdom Metazoa; phylum Arthropoda; class Insecta; order Lepidoptera; family Crambidae; genus Pyrausta; species Pyrausta purpuralis. The sequence continues at coordinate 28,025,542 of OZ001652.1, read as the reverse complement.
AAAAGCTGATACAAATTTATGAAGAGTCGCCGGAGCGTCAATTTCAAAGGTTAGTGGGAGAATTAGACCTGGGTACTCAGAAGCCATCACAGTTACTGCGGCGAATGCGTGATCTAGCGCGTAACTGCAAGGCTAGCCAAAACACGGTGCAGAACCTATGGATAGCACGTTTACCTAACGCGGTCAGGGCAGTGCTTGCAGCCAGCCAAGATCAAAAATTGGAGAACCTAGCGGGAATAGCAGACAAGGTTTTGGAGAGCTTAAATAATAATCAAAGCACGGCAGAAATCGCGGCTGCAGGTAATCAGAAAGCCAGCACCACAGTAAACGACACAATGACGGAGTTGCTGTCGCAGGTGAACAAGCTGGGCCTGGAGGTTGCATCATTGAGGCAGCAAGTTAGCAGCGGAGGACAACCAAACCACAGGAACAGCAGACCTCAGAACCGGGGCAGGCAGTTCAGAGCCAGATCGCCGAGCAGAACACCATCGAGCCCGGATTGGTTGTGCCGATTTCATTACAGATACGGCCCACAGGCGATCAGATGTGAGCAGCCGTGTAATTGGAAACCTACGTCGGGAAACTAAACGCGGCGGGCTCCCAGGAGACGGGAGGTAACGTAGCCGCCATCGAGAACAATCGTCTCTGTGTGTTGTGCGTAAAAAATAGGATAAACTTTTTAGTTGATACAGGCGCGAATATATCAGTGATACCGTTAAGTCAAGTGGACAAAAGGCTTGTAAGTGAAAGTGAAACGTACAAGTTATACGCGGCTAACGGCTCAGAAATAAGGACGTTTGGGACTGTAAGTTTAGAATTAAATTTAAGGTTAAGAAGGGCTTTTAAATGGAACTTTGTAATAGCCAAGGTCAGTCAACCGATAATAGGGGCTGATTTTTTAAAACATTTTGGGTTAGTAGTAGACCTAAGCGCAAAGAAATTAGTGGACAAAGTTACTAACTTGTCAACCGTGGGGTCATTGTCGAATTGTTTAGAACCATCCGTGTATACGTACGGGAAGGACCACGTGTGTCTAGACCTCCTTAAGGAGTTTCCAAATATTACGAAACCGATGAATTTCAAAACCGAACAGAAACATAACGTGTTCCACTATATAGAAACATTTGGTAAACCGGTATTTTCAAAGGCAAGGCCGTTGCCGCCAGATAGGTATAACCTTTTTAAGAAAGAATTTCAGGAAATGCAAGACATGGGCATCTGCAGGCCATCCAAGAGCGAATGGGCGAGTCCGCTCCACGTGGTGCCTAAGAAGGACGGGACACTACGTGCCTGCGGTGACTTCAGGCGGCTCAATGCAATTACAAAGCCGGATCGGTACCCCATTCCCCGAATGCAAGACTTCACGTATGGACTAGCGGGTTAGCAATTATTTTCAAGAATTGATGTAAAAAGAGCAAAAAACCCATCCGGTCGTTTTAACACCAACACGTACTTTTGCACACTCCGTCATTTTAATTCAATACAAGTGTTCTAAGGATCGTCTCTTTATAGTGCTTTATATCACCGAAAAGCCCTTTGCCGCGGCTGCATTTTGGTCGTGGTGGACACTCCGATGCAGATTGGGATTGCAAACAAACTGTGAGTTTATTCCAATAACCAAACAAGATTATGAAGCCGCAGTTATTGCTGTGTCACTGCTCCTGACCTAGGACAACCCGCAGCCGGCCCGCTGCTACGCACACATACGCGCGCGACACAGACACAACGCTCCAGACTATTGCCGCCTTTCGTGCGTCATCGCGTTCGCAGCTTTTGTTTATCGGTCTTGTACTGCGAAAAAAGATAGTCGTTTTGAGCAATGGCTCCAGGTAGTGACAGATGCAGCGGCTGTCGCCATCACATACCTAACAAAGATTTTCTCATTTGTACTGCATGTTCATCCAAATATGACCTGCTGTGCAGTAATGTTGGGCAGAAGCGTTTTAATTTAATGGACAAAGCTCAAAAAACTAGCTGGAAATGCCCTGAATGCCAAAGCCAACAGCCAAAGACGGACAATACTAACACACCAATACGTTCGTCTCAGCAAGTTCATACAAGCAGCAGTACTATCGGCGAAACCACTGCGGCTGGCACAACCCCAGACACGGACAGCTCCGCCACCTCGGGACCGGCGGCCCTCGGCTGCGGCAATGACTACGTCACCGGGGATACACTAAGAAGAATCATCAGGGAGGAAATGTCTGTTTTCGAGGAGAAGATAAGGAAAATGGTATCTACACAGCTCAAAGCTATCGATGCGCGCATAACCGAATTCTCTGACTCAATCGCTTTTATTGGCAGTCAGTTTGATGAGATTAAGTCGGGACTTCAAGAAAATTCTTTATCAATATCCGAACTAAAAAAAGACAATGAAAATCTAAAGTCAACTGTTAATGACCTATCTCAAAGACTTCATTCTGCTGAACAGAGTATGAGGGCTTCTAATTTGGAGTTGAATGGGATACCTGAGCACAAGACAGAAAATCTGGTCAATATCATCACGCAAATATCTAAAACTGTGAATTGTCCCATTTCGGCGGAGGACGTGCAGCATGTTACGAGAGTAGCTAAGTTGAACAAGGAGAGCGATCGACCGCGCACCATTATCGCGAAGCTGCGAAGCCCCCTGCAACGCGACATCATGCTGGCTGCCGTTACCAAGTTTAACAAAGAAAACCCAAAAGACAAATTATCAACTATTCATCTTGGAATGGCTGCACCACCAAAACCAGTCTATGTGGCAGAGCATCTGACTCCTTCTAACAAATCCTTGCATGCTGCAGCCCGCCTGAGAGCAAAGAAGGAATCTTACAAATTTGTGTGGGTGCGTAATGGTCGTATCTTTGTAAGAAAGGACGAGTTCAGTCAGGCTTTTATAATACGTAACTTGGACAGCTTGGAATCGATGAATCAAAGATCCTGAAAATGGTCGTTACCACAGCTCTCGAAATCTACTACCAAAACGTATGCGGCTTAAGAACCAAAACTGGCGACGTGCTGAAAAATGTCTTATTGAACCAATACGATATAATCATATTTACCGAAACTTGGCTAAACAAAGGCATAAACAGTAGCGAACTCTTTGATTCCAGGTATATTGTTTATCGTAAAGATCGGGATATTTCTAAATCCACTAAATTGGATGGCGGGGGAGTTCTGGTGGCCGTAGCGCGTCATATACCCTCTACCCGTATTGAACGATGGGAGAGTGATTGCGAAGACTTGTGGGTCTCCATACAAGTTAAATGCAATGGCAAGATGTCTACCGTCGCCATATGTGCAGTTTACCTTCCCTCGCCATTACAACTAGATAACCTTTCTCAATTTGTCCGGAATACAAACGACGTAATAAGCAAAGCTGACAAAATTATTTTGATTGGTGATTTTAATTTATGGTTTATGTCCTGGTCTAATGATTCTGAAGATTGCAATAGATTAATCCCAAGTAACTACGACTGCGCTCTTGGTCACTGTTTTATAGACTTCTTTTCTTTTAATGACCTAAGGCAGCTTAACTACGTACCCAATTGTAATAATAGACACTTAGACCTTGTAGTGACAAATATCCCCTCTCTCCATCTAACAGAACCTTTGGACCTTCTTAGCAGGCTTGATCCTAAGCATCCAGGACTGTTGGTGTCTTTGCAGCGTTCGGCAGAACCTCAACTCAAGCCTAATACGCGAACAGATCTCAACTTTTATAAGGCCAACTACGAAACCATAATTACTGAGCTAGAATGCATTGACTGGAATAACGAATTTCAAAAGTGTAATAATGTAGATGAAATGGTCGAAAATTTTTATAAGTTACTTAATAATTCTATTGAGAGGCATGTACCCAAGCGCACACCTAGGTCATCAAAATTTCCAAAATGGTTTAGCAACACTCTAATCAAAATGCTTTCGGAAAAAGACAAGATTCGGTTAAAATATCGTAAATATGGTAACCCAAGAGACAAGATTGAATTTGAGATTCTGCGCAATCGCTGTCAGAAACTTATTAACAAATGCTACATAGACTACAAAACCAACATTGAAAAAGATATCTCTCGCAACATTAAATCATTCTGGCGCTACATTAATCAAAATCGAAGCAGTTCATCCTCTTTACCATCGCAAATGAAGTTGAATAGCACCGTAGCTAAGTCAGGCTCGGACATTGCCAATCTATTCGCTCAGCACTTTGCTTCGACGTATACTATAACTAATCCAAACCCATGCTTAGACACTACTAGCACGACGTCGCACTTAAATTTGTCACACATCCAGTTCGCTGCTTCTGATGTTTCAAATAAAATAAAAGAACTTGACATCCAGAAGGGACCAGGCCCTGATAGCATCCCACCTATTTTTATCAGACGATGTCATTCCGTTTTATCCCAACCTCTAACTCTAATATTCAATAGATCTTTAAGCGACGGTGTCTTTCCTGCGGAATGGAAAAAAACAAAAATCGTTCCGATTTTTAAAAAAGGCGAGTCTAGTGATATTAAGAATTACCGTCCCATCTCGATATTGTCAACCTTCTCAAAATTATTTGAGTCTCTTGTACACCCTATTGTCAGCCATCACGTGGACAACGGCCTGTCTGACCATCAACATGGTTTCCGACGTGGTCGCTCCACCGAAACTAATCTGGCTCTTTTTGTGACGGATATTTCAAAGAACATGGATCGTAGCATTCAAACTGATGTCATATATACCGATTTTAGTAGTGCCTTCGACAAAGTCAACCATGAGATACTTCTGACCAAACTTGAATTACACGGCATCGACGGTGGGTTGGCACAATGGTTTCGTTCATACCTGAAAGAGAGACCACAGGTTATCGCAGTGCAGGGATATGAGTCTGAGGAGTATTACGCAACATCAGGAGTTCCGCAGGGGTCACATTTGGGACCAACACTCTTTCTAGTGTTTATAGACGACCTCACTTTATCGATAAACCATTGCGAATACTCACTCTTTGCTGACGACCTTAAAATCTATAAAACTGTGGCGTCTAGTGAGGACGCGAATCTGATTCAGGACGACATAAATAGTGTTCAACACTGGTGCGACAAAAACGCGATGTCAATGAATGCCAGCAAATGCTACCATATTAAAATATCTAAGAACAAAAATGTTATTCCATCTGAATATATCATCAACGGCGTCGTTATATCCGAAGTTAATGAGATACGTGACCTTGGTATAGTCATTGATCACAAATTATCATTTGTACCTCATATTGATAACATCGTCAAGAAAGCGGCAATGATGGTAGGGTTCATCAAAAGGGCTACCAAAAACTTTCGAACCACCTACACGCGGATCATACTGTACAATGCGTTAGTACGGAGCATTCTAGAATACGCCAGTGTAGCATGGAACCCCATATACGCAGTGCACTCGCAGCGGATCGAAAGTATTCAGAGATCATTCACTAGGCATCTTGCTTTCATATCTCCTGGCATATCTCACAGAGCTCCCTACAATGAAAGACTCTCATTCCTGGGTATGGACTGCTTACGACTTAGGCGGTCTATTCGAGACCTGGCATTTCTCCATGGTATCCTTCATGAGTCACGCAAAAGTGTCAAGCTTGTAGGAAGTGTACCTGTTTCTGTCCCATCACGCATTCCTCGTAAACCATTACGCAAAACCTTTGCTCTTCCCATGTTTAAAACCAATGTAGGCAGGCAGGCTCCGCTGGTCAGATGCTGTGAGCAGTATAATGCGCTGAACGCGAAATCTATCGATGGAGATCTGGACGTTTTTCACGACAAGCTACCAACATTCAAAAAAGCTTTACGCAAATTGCTCTCCGACTGTACGGAGTAGTGTATACACATTTATATTTACTAGAATTTAGTTATTTTTTTTTAATTTTCAATGTTGTGTACGCCTGTAATAGGTACGTATATAAGAACACTTTGTAAAAAATATATAAATTTTAAGATTGTCATATATATGTACTGTTGGTGTACCTTATCAATAAAATAAAAAATAAAAAAATAAGAGCATTTCACAATATACCAGTCCATCCAGACGATATAGAGAAAACAGCGATAATAACACCGTTTGGGCTGTTTGAATTTCCCCGAATGACGTTCGGCCTCTGTAACGCAGCTCAAACGTTTTAACGGTTTATGGATAATGTTGTTTTAAAAGGTATCGAACACATAACTGGGGAAGAAGGAGACGGCGAGAGTTCACACATATTCTGTTACATTGATGACGTAGTCTGTGCAAGCACATCACAAGAACTGCAATTAAAACACCTGAAATTGGTTTTTCAACGATTTGAGGACTACGGACTAACTATAAATATGTCTAAATGCGACTTCCTGCAAAGTAGCGTTGAATTTTTAGGGTATCATGTGTCACCACAAGGAATTGGGACGTTAGACGAAAAAGTTAAGGCCGTGTTAGATTACAAACGACCAGAAAATGTCGAGCAACTGAGACGCTTCCTCGGTATGATTAACTTTTACAGGTTGCACCTGCCGAAGGCTGCGGAGCAGCAGAGCGAGCTCAACAAGTACCTGCACAACTCAAAAAAGAACGACAAAACTAAGATCGAGTGGACGGAAGCTGCGGTGAGTGCGTTCGAGCAATGTAAGGTAAGCCTAAAAAGCGCCGTTACTTTAGCTCACCCGTTAGAAAGAACCCCGCTTTCGCTTATGACAGATGCGTCAGATACATGTATCGGTGCAGTATTGCAGCAATGGAACGGTAAAACTTGGACACCCTTAGGTTTTTTCTCAAAGAAACTCTCGGATACACAAACTAAATATAGTACCTACGATAGGGAACTTTTAGCCATGTATATGTCAGTGCACTATTTCAGGAACATGATCGAAGGTCGCGAATTAGTAATCTATACAGACCATAAGCCGCTAACATTCGCATTTAGTAAAGCAAATTCAGACAGAGAGATACCTAGGCGGATACGACAGTTAGCCTATATTAGTGAATACACGACAGAAATACGCCATGTAGTAGGTAGCGAAAACATTGTAGCAGACGCGCTGTCGCGCGTCGAGGCGATCGCTTGCCCAACAACGCTAGACTTCGCAGAAATAGATGACGAACAGGAAGTTGACGATCAACTTACAATGTTGCGAAACGAACCAAGCGATACCTCACGAATACAATTAAAAGAATGCTTAGTGCCAGGTTCGAATAAAACGATCTACTGTGAAGTCTCTACTGGCAAAGTGAGACCTTACATTCCTAAGGATTTCAGAAAGAAAGCGTTTGAAACAGTCCATGGTATCAGTCATCCCGGGGTCCGGACTACTAGAAAACTTGTGTCACAAAGGTACTTTTGGCCTGGACTAAATAAAGATGTAGGGACTTGGGCCAAAACATGTATAGCGTGCCAACGCGCAAAAGTATCGCGTCACACGGTGTCTGATGTAGGACAGTTTGAACCACGTGAAAAATTCGAACACATACATGTTGACATAGTAGGGCCACTTCCGACCACTCAGGAGGGATTCAAGTATTTAGTGACAGTAATTGATAGATTCAGTAGATGGCCAGAGGCTTTTCCTGTTCACACGATCACAGCTGACGTGGTGGCCAAAGTAATCTTTGAAGGATGGATTTGTCGTTTCGGTAGTCCCAAAATCATTACGAGCGATCAAGGCCGTCAGTTTGAAAGCGATCTTTTCAATAGTTTAATGAAAATACTAGGAGTAAGGAAAACTAGAACTACCCCATACCATCCACAGAGTAATGGGATGGTTGAGCGTTGGCACCGCAGTATGAAAGCGGCGCTAATGGCTAGATTAGGGCACAATTCGTGGAGTGAGGAACTGCATACGGTACTACTAGGAGTAAGGGCCGCAATGCGTAGTGATTCGGGTTTAAGCGCAGCACAGTTAGTTTACGGACAGGGCATCAGGTTACCAGGCGATTTTTACGAACAAAAGTCGGAAGGAGCACCGAGTGAACACGTATACCTAGAGCAGTTGCGGCGCACACTTAAAGATTTACATCCAACTACAGAGATACATTCTAATTCGAGAAAGATATTTATTCATCCTGATTTAGAAAAAGTTAGTCATGTGTTTATTAGAAACGACGCGGTACGGAAGCCTTTACAGCCACCGTACGACGGTCCTTATGAAGTTGTGAAAAGAGAAAGTAAATATTATACTGTTCGATTACCTAATAGAGATGCACAAATTTCTATTGACAGGCTTAAACCAGCGTACTTATTAAAAGAACACGAAAACACGAGCAATAATACGCCGGTAGCAACAGAAAAATTGCCAAGCAACATAACGAGCAAAGCGTCGACCACAATAGGTACGAAGTCAGTAACACGTAGTGGACGGGCAGTTAAGTTACCCGTACGTTTTAGGATAGATTAAATGATTAGAGTAAGTTGGCCAAATTGGACACTGATGTTGGGCGCTGTTGAGGTGGATGCTGCAGGGCCAGTGTGTTGTTATTTTTTATTGCAGAGTAGGTCACCTCAGCAGCTACCCGTTTCGGTTAGGACTTTGACCATTAGGGGACATTTTCAAGTCGGCGCCTCTAGAAAGGTGGCCGCAGACGTAGTTAAGGGATAGATAAGGATAACTTAGGTAATTTTATTTCGCACATATAGTTAGTTATGCTCAAGGACCACATAAGTAATTACCGCTTAAGTACTACGTTGTGGCGTCGAATGATGATTCGGTCAGTTTATCTAGAACATGGAGGCAAGTTATAACTAGGTCCACTATAGCTAAGTAAGCAACTTTAGAAATATTAATTCGTGAAAATAGACTAATATGTTTTATTGTGTATCTGAATCTTATAAGATATTGTCGTGAAAATTTTAACAAAGTAATAATGGGTGTTAACCATAGTAAGGAAAATGTAAGCTTGGCTCAGGCCAGTGTGACCACAGGAATTGTCGAAACAAAGTTGAATTACTTGGGAATTGTGTTAATGAGCATAGCAATAATCATGGGACTAATACTATGTTATGCGTTGAGACTACGGTGCAAAAGGAAAGTAAGATCGTGGCTTCAGAGGGAAGTTACACATGTAACCTCGGCGACACCCGTAGTCAAGGTGCAGTCGGACCCCCCGCAGACACAACAGTTACCACGGGAACAGTACATAGTGTGTTAGGCGTATACAATAATTTATGATGATACTAAATGGGCGCGTAGTAGATACCGAACTAAGTAAATGTGTACATCCTATTTTGTAAGTTTTAAGACTAAGTAATACTTAAGAGTAATAAGTAATACTTATAGATTGAATTCTTGTTAAGTGTTTAAATTGTTAATTGGAACTCCTGTACAGACAGCGCGATACGGTGTACCGCGAATCCGATAACAATGAGGTCATAGTCTCGGCGCGACAGTAAAATCAACATTACAAAAACGACATGAAAAAAGAAAAGTCTGGATTTCTATGACTCCTGAGATAAAGAATACGTATATGGATGAAGATGGTAACATGCAATTTAAGGGCTTTTGTTGGAGGAAATGTTTTTAGATGTAGAGCCGCAAACTTTAACGACCGGAATAAACGCGGAGACTTTAACAAAGATTCTGGAGAACATTACTGAAAAAAAGAAGGAAATGCCAACATCCAGCAATGTAAAAATAGCAGTCGGAGAATTCGTTATACAAAAATTTAACAGAAAAATCTCAATTGTTACACAGTGGATCAATTTTTTTGAAACAGAATGTACTCGTTTAGGCATAGAAGAAGATACAACGAAGATAAAAACTTTCAGATTGTTTTTGGATGAATCATGTTTGGACTGGTACTCGTCTATGCTCATAAAGTATACAGTTAATTCAAGGTGGTCATTATGGAAAGATTTTTTTGGGAAACCTATGCTGACAAAGGATGGTCCTCTGTCAGGTATGCCATACAATTTAGATATAAACAGGGATCATTACTAGAATATGCAATTAAAAAGGAAAGACTCCTACTTGATATGAATAAATCAATTAATGAATCAACTTTAATTGACCTTATTGCCACTGGGCTCCCTTATTTTGTCGCTGACAGTATTGACAGAGAGTGCCTTAACGACACAAAAGATTTGTTCAACAAGATTCGCGGACTAGAACATTTAGTTACAAAAAAAACTGAAGACAGGAAATTTTATTCAAAAGGGAAAGATGAATACAAAATAAAAGAAAAAAGTGTTAAAGACAAGCCATGCAAGATTTGTGAGAGAGAGAACAAAGGAAGTCGTTACCACCCTGAATCTATATGTTGGTTTAAGAACAAGAATGGTGAAAATTATAAATCAGAACAGATAAGGAATGTTAATAACTCAGAATTGGAAACTGAATTGAATGAGTTAAATCCAAAAAACTGATAATTCCGCCATTAATAAAAGTTCCCCTATCAATCAATGACACATTAAAAATCACAGGGATGTATGATTCTGGGTCAAATGTATCTTTGATAAACTCAAAGTTACTATTATTAAAAAGTAATCATGCTGATAGTGAGAACGATAGATGTGCAAATTTAAAGACGATTAATGGCGTAAAAAGATCTACAGGAATGGTGACGTTGGATATAAAAATATTTGATATCAAGAAGAGTGTCAATGTTTTTGTCATAGACGGAGAAAACTTTGAACATGAATTTTTAATTGGATTAGACTGTATAGAAAAATTTCATCTTATTCAAAATGATAAGTTAGAAATATCACAAAATAAGAATATACTAAATGATAAAGAGAAAAAGGAAGAAAAATTCGAACATCAGATAAATGATGAATCTATAATGAAAGCGGAAGAAACAAAAAAATATGAAATTAATTTCAACGAACATGTAGATGAAAAAAAATTTGAAATTTAAATAAATCAACTGAATCTTCAAGAACAATATGAAATAGATCAACTAATTGATAACTATAAGCATCTTTTTGCAAAAGATAAATATGACATAGGAACTGTGAAAGGTTATGAAGCACATAGTAGACAAATATTGCAGTAAAAGACCGTATAAGTGCACTATTGAAGATAAATAAGAGATAGAACAGCAAATATCGAAGTTGTTGGAAAATAGATTAATAGAGGAATCTTATAGTCCTTTTGCGGGCCCTGTAACATTAGCATTTAAAAGAGAAGAAGGAAAAAGAACAAGGCTTTGTATAGATTTTCGTGAATTAAATAAGAATGTAGTTCCACAATCACAACCATTCCCTTTGATTGAAGATTTGATGTTGAAGACAAGGAATTGTAAATATTTCACAACGCTTGACATAAATTCAGCGTTTTGGGCCATACCTTTGAAAATTGAAGACAGACAAAAAACAGCATTCGTAACTTAAGATGGCCACTTTCAATGGACTTGCTTACCTTTCGGTTTAAAGACATCTCCGGCTATTTTTCAACGAGTACTAAGCAGCATTATAAGAAGACATAAATTATCGGATTTTACAGTAAACTATATTGATGACATTTTGATTTTTTCTAAAACATTTTCTGAACACGTAAGACATCTATCATCATTATTTGAAGCAATATCACAGGAAGGCTTTAGACTAAAGTTTTCAAAATGTAATTTCGCTAAAGATTCTGTCAAATATCTGGGTCATATTATCATGAATAATACGGTCACACCATTAAAGGATAATTAAGTTGCTATTATAGAATATCCGACACCAGAGACACAAAAAAATGTTCGACAATTTCTTGGTAAAATTAATTTTTATGGAAAACTAGCGGTCCCCCGCGACTTCGTCCGCGCGTTTTGAGTTTGCTCCCTCCCCTCCAGTCGCAGCGTAATGTTTTATATCCTAAAGCCTTTCTCAATAAATAAGCTATCTAACTCAGAAATATTTTTTCAAATCGGTTCAGCAGTTCCTGAGATAAGCGCGTTTAAACCAACAAACTCTTCAGCTTTATAATATAAATTAGCGCAAGCGCACGTTGTACTTAAGCTGCGAACATTATTTTGGTGCGGAGTTATGTTAAAACTGTGATAGCTCCTAAGATATTTATTGGAATCAAATGATATAAAGGGCAACTTTGTTCTAAATGAAATGCTCGTGATAATTAATCTATTTATTTTGATAAGAATAAATACCTGTGTGTATACTACACCTCTAAAAATGATGCATGATTTTTTTACAAATCTATTAACATAAAAAAGGTTGTAGTAAGTCAACCATAAAAGATAGACTTATGCTGTCGCGGACTTTATTATAGAACTCTTAATGCTGAACAATCCTGTCATACATGATTTTTGTGTAACTTTAGCGGTTTCCGCAGCGTACGCAGCGGAAGCTCTCAAAAGGAATATCTTTCTCCCGTTTTCGCAACATTTTTCATTGCTGCTGTGGTCTTGTGAGTCTTATCTTTATGTTATATAGCTTAAAGCCTTCCTCGATAAATGGACTATCCAACATAAAAAAATTTTTTTCAAATCGGGCCAGTAGTTTCTGAGATTAGCGCGTTCAAACAAACAAACAAACAAACAAACAAACAAACTCTTCAGCTTTATAATATTAGTATAGAAGATATGTGCCAAATATGTCTATCATATTAGATCCATTACACAATTTATTACGAAAAGGACAGAAATTTATTTCGACCGATAAATGTCAAGAGTCATTTATAAAAATAAAGGAGGCAGTATGCTCGAAACCAATTTTAGCCATATTTGATCCGGATTTGCCAATTTATATTTATACAGATGCCAGTATACAAGGCATAGGGGCTGTTTTAAAACAAACACAAATTAACGGAGAAGAAAAGCCCTGTGCTTATTTAAAAAAAAAAAAATGAAACGCAAAAAAGAAAAAAAACCATATATCTTGAGTGCTTGGCAATAAAAGAAGCTTTAAAATATTGGCAACATTGGCTTATTGGGAGATCATTTATAGTTTATTCTGATCACAAGCCTTTGGAGAAGTTGAATTTTAAATCTAGGACAGATGAAGAACTAGGAGATCTCACTTACTACTTATCACAATTTAATTTTGAGGTGAAGTACTATCCTGGAAAATATAATCTAGAAGCAGATAATTTGAGCAAAAATCCTGTTTTGGAATCAAGTGAAAACCAAGATGATGTATTAAAAATTGTAAACTTGATTAATTTGGGTCAATTTGGTATACATAGTGATCAAGAGGAAAATGAATATATAAAGCAGAATAAAGACAGGCTAGAATTAAAAAATACGGTATATTATAAGAAAAGTGGGAAAAAGGATAAGATATTATTGACTGAAGAATTTAGCAAAAGAATCATAGAAAAAATACATTATCACTACTGTCACTTAGGAATTGAACAAATGAAACGAAAAATGAAAACATTTTATACAGCAAAAAATTTAGACACTAACATTAGAAAATATTGTGAGAAATGTGAAATCTGCATAAAGAATAAATCAAGAGGAAACTATAAATACGGTTTTATGTCTCATTTGGGTCCTGCTACTTACCCTTTTGAGATAGTATCAATAGACACCATCGGGGGATTTGGTGGATCACGTTCTACGAAAACATACTTACATCTTTTGGTCGACCACTTCACGAGATATGCTTTCATTGAAACTTCGAAAACTCAGAATGCTGGTGATTTCATAAAATTAATTAAAAAAGTAACCCAAAATCATAAAATTGGTTTAATACTGTCCGATCAATATCCAGGTCTAAATTCAAATATATTTAAAGAGAACCTGAAAGCTGAAAATATACTTATCGTTTTTACTGCAGTGAATGCACCATTTTCTAATGGTTTGAATGAAAGATTAAATCAAACATTAGTAAACAAAATAAGATGTAAAATAAATGAGAAAAATAATAATTTAGCCTGGACAACAATAGCACACAATTGCGTTAAGAAATATAATGAAACGGAGCATACTGTAACAGGTTTTTCACCAAAATATTTACTGGACGGAAAAAAATATGATGTATTACCAATTGAATTGATGAAGGAAATATCAAATGATGATTTATCTTATGATAGAAAAATTGCGTATGAGAATTCTTTAAAATCGCACAATTATAATAAACAACGTTTTGATAAAAACCGAAGAGAATATGAATTTAGATGTGGAGATTTGGTTTATGTCGAAAATGGAAATCGATTAAATAGGAAAAAGCTTGATGAATTGAAGATTGGACCATATAAAATCTTAGAAAAACTGTCGAACTCAGTTTATAAGATAGACACAGGACACAGAAAATGTGAGTCGAATCTGTTTCACATAACAAAGTTGGTACCTGTACTGGAAGCCAGTACAGACTCCTGAGGGGGGGGAGATGTAATGAAGGACTTCATTGATAAATCTTTATGGTTTTATTTCCTTTTAATAATTTGACAACTTTGACTGTATTGACACATTATGCCAAACAGACAAAGTTTATTTTGAAAGTTACGATGTGATTGTATTATTTAAAGATTTGTTATAACATTTGGAGTATCTATCTGTAAATTTGGTTTCTCTATTACAGGTAAATATTGTAGTTCATAAAGTGTGTGTAGTTTTAAGTTTGAGTTGTTATTAAAACAAATAAACTTCTCTATTACAGAGCAACACATTTCGGATTTTATTCTATGAAAAACAGGCTGTAGCCTCATATAGGGTGTTAAAGTACATATATATATCCGATAAATTGGACACTGATATGTAGTACACACTTATACTGAAGTTATATATTTAAAGTCTACTATTATTTTAAGTAAGTATCGTATATTTTGTAACGTTGGGTTGGCGTCAATTTTGGGCGTCCGTGTACCTCACTCGGTAGGGCCTACTGAAAACCAGCGTCAGGTCCTCTAGGGGGCCTGGCTCATGCAGAGTGAAGTCCTATTGGTTCAGACGTCACCGACACGCACACTCACCGCTGCCTGGCATTTGTGTGCTTGTCTGTTATATTAATGTATTTTTTTTTTACATATTTCCAAATGTATGCCTGTTTTTCTTTGTGTCCGAGCGTTTGTTTGTTTGTGTGTGTGTGTGTGTGTTTGTGATGTCCCTCATCAATTAAAGCTTTTCTTTTTTTCTAAAAATATATGACAAGTTTACGTACACCTACCTACATTGTACATTCTCCTAATAGAAGACAAATGCGTTATTTTCAACGTTTTAAACATTTTTTGAAAATGGTTAATTTTTTAATAACCGGGTGAGTTCGTTACCAAATCTCTGACTATAAACAGTCGAAGTCTCTTGATTTTTTCAACGCAAATTGCTTGCACGTCAGTTCAAACATAAGGACACACGAACTGCAAAATATTTTGGCTTTTAAAGCTTCTGCCTACTAAATAAATAAATCATACCATGACCGTGCTGAGCACGTGTCAGGCTTAAAAATATTATTTGTATTAAAAACTATGACATCGTTTCCACTAAACCGTTCCATCACCGACCCACACCAATACAGGCATAGGTTTGACAAAAAAATCTACCTACCAAGTTTCAACTGTGTAATACTAATAGTTTCATAGTAAAGTGGCTGTGACATACGGACGGACGGACAGATAGACAGACTTGACAAAATATAAGGGTTCCCTTTTTTGCCATTTGGCTAAATACCCTAAAAAAGAAAGCAAGGCAAGAATGGTAAGAATTCATGGGCCTGCATGGCAATTTGTATTGTGTACAATGCAAACAGCGATGTATCGGCTTGCGCGTACCTGCCGACGTCGATCTTGACGACGCGCCATCCGCGCGCGACTGCCGCGCCTCCCTCGCCCGCCGCGAGCCGCGCGACGGGCGCGTAGAACGCGCGCGGCTCGTACAGCACGCTGCGCCGCTTGCCGTTCCACTGGCGGAACGTGAGCGCGTCGAGCGCGGTGCGCGCCAGCTCCGGCTCGCGCCACAGCTCCTTGCTGAGCGGCGGCCGCATGTACGGCAGCGCCGGCTCCTCGCTCACGATCAGAACCTGTGGGTTTACCAAGTTTTGTAAACAAAACAGATGTAAAGAATCCAAATAAAAATTTGACATCACTTGTTTGGGCCACCCTGTATAC
The DNA here is from genome assembly GCA_963924145.1 of Pyrausta purpuralis. Lineage (NCBI taxonomy): Eukaryota > Metazoa > Arthropoda > Insecta > Lepidoptera > Crambidae > Pyrausta > Pyrausta purpuralis. The sequence goes on along the minus strand of OZ001652.1, from coordinate 28,009,586 downwards.
GAAAAATAAAGTCGTGTTAATTACACCTCTTATAACTCGAACGAGTGGATCGACTTTGATATTTTTTTAACATTATTCATTAGCAGTCCATGAATAATGTTAAAAACAAAAATTATAGTTTAATAAACCACGCATTTAAAACTGATTAAACTAAAAAAAATTAAAAAATAACTACAGTTTTCAATTTTAAAAAATCATATTATTGTACAAAACATGTTATGATATCCACAGATTATAGTAAATTATTGATAACATGTTAACCTCCAATTGCTTTTTGTATAATAATAAGATTTTTTCGATTCCAGTGTGATAAGTGACAATACACTATAAAACAAAATGTAATTATAAATTGGCTTCCTTCATCTTAACCGATTGTTAAATATTTGTAAAAATATTTTCTTCGAATATTGTGAGAGCAACCTCGCAACATTGATGACGTCACGCAGCCCACGCGTTAAAGTAAGCGCTTGCAAAATTCAACAGGCTTGCTTATGTGGCAGTGGCCGAGTGGTATAGGCACAGAAAACACAGAAAGAGGTTTCTGTGTTCTGTGGGTATAGGCATACACCCGGATAGCGTAAGGCACGGGGTTCGATTCCTCGTCTGTCTCACAGCCAAAGTTGCTTTTTACGACTGCAATTCCTATTATTAAATCTTATATCAATTTACTAGCTTTTTATTTTCAAATTTATAATCTAGTGGAGACATGTGTGTGTCATTTTTTTTATTAAAAATTTAAGCAATCTTGTTCTAGCTGTAAGTTTCCCTTAAATGTAAAACAAAATAATAATACCTGTGCATCCGGCCTGGCCGAGCGGATGGCGCGCATGGCCGCGAACGAGGCCGTGCCGCCGCCCACGAGCAGGTACTGCACGCGCGCCGGCAGCTCCGCGGCGCGGCGCGGCTCCGGCGCGGGCGCGCGCTCCGCGTCCGGCGGGCCTGCCTCCGCGGCCTCTGCCGAGTGCAGAGTTCACGCTTATCAAGATAATTACGCTCTTTCATAAGAGTTATTGTTTTTTTTTAAATCTTTTAGATTAACAATTGTATTTAACTTTTAATTTCATTCATATATAAATAATAAATAAATAAAAACACTCTCAATTTAATATAAAAATTGAATTTTAGAGTATAATTGGCAGGTGACATAATATCACTTGTAGTTTGAGTTAAGTCCAACCGTGTCAAGTTTGATAATTTCTTGCAATATGTAAATAAAGTAAATTCATTGTTGGCTGTAAGTTTAGAACGTAAGATTAGCTAATTTTTTGGAATATGCTATGAATTTTAGAACAATAAAAAAAGAGCTTATGTAGTTGAGTTATTCGTTGCGAATGTTGATACATGTTTTCGATGTTGGTTGTTGTCAAGTTTTCCATTTGTAATCGCATAATCCGTAAACCTATGAAGGAGCGGGGTCTTCTAGCACAAGCATTACAACGCTTAAAAGGAGTCCCCTGCCACTAGCTAAATGTATTTGAAATGTACTATGTTATTGCATTTTTTAAAACCCTTACATTATCATGAATTGCAACACCTTATATAATCATGAATTGACTTTTTTTTTATTTGAATTATTTTTATTAGTCACTGTATTTCTTTTTATTTGATTTGAATGTAAATATAGTAGATTGAACTGCTTTGATTTTTCTTTCAGTGATTTGAATGTATTATCCGTAATTTTTTTACATGTTTATAATTATTGTCCTGCACCACTGCAATGATTGGAAATGTTTTATATTTTATGACAGAAATTTGTTATGTGTATTAATCAATAAATGAAATGAAACACCCAGCTTTAAACGTAAAGTGAGATGTATTTGAAGCATGTGTTATTATCACGATAATTATCATTGATAATTAATTATGCTTTTTACCCCTGGTCAAGTGGTCAGTTTATTTTATTTAGCCTTTAATTGGTCGGTATTTTAGTCGGCTTCTTGATCAGTATGCTAGTGTGCATATTATAACGGCTCCGTATCCATCGAATTCGAAGCCGACCAAACTATCGGGCGATGATAAGTCTGTAGACAGCGCGGGGTCTTGTACAGATGTAGTATACTTCAATCCGTGTAGTACTAACAGAGGTAGTTAATTTATTATACTGCTGATATCGAATCCCAAATATATATATATATATATATATATATATATATATATATTTGGGAATATATATATTAAATTAGATTTACCAATTAAATTAGATTTGCATCTATAAGGTATAATAATATTCTCTTTCTATGCAATAACTAGACGCATCGCTCAGCCGCATCTTACATTTTAGTCACACTCACTAGTTGTTGTAACGCACTTCGCAAACTAGTTTTCGCATGTTTTTGCGAAGATGACGCAAATTGAAACTTTGCCCAATCAAGAGGCTGTGCGGAAAATACCCCAGCACACCTAACTAACTAAGCGCCGTGGCTTGTATATTTGAATGGAGGATACAGACGACAAACTTGCTGTCATCTACTACGTTGTTTATATATTTTATATTTGTTTAATATGCCTTATGTAAATAGCTAGAGATGACAGTTGACCTACAAATTGGTCAGCATGACATGGTGGAGGCAGATGCGGTCGTAATGTTGTCACAAAAGAAAAAATGCCTTACCAGTTTTACCTGACGGAGACGTTTCGTTGTCCTTATCGTTTATTTTCCGATAGAAGTATACCTGAAGCAAAAAAATGGGAAATGAGTTTACAAACACGAGGCTACATTTACAACGTGTAATGTTAAATGCGCAAAACCAAAAAATGATGTTTAATTCAATTGACCTAATTCTAAAAGAAACAAAAAATATATAAAAATTTATGTGGTGTTTTAGTTTTATTGGCACTTGTTATCATTTTTTACTCTGCGGACGACGCTCTGCTGAGACAAGTCGGTAATCACCGGGCCGCTTCGCCGCGCTGACATTATTATTATTATTATTACTACCTACGCTCATAAAGAACTAACCATTGCTTTACGTGTCTTATTAATAAATAGACATAGCACAATTTTAATAAAGATTTTTTTTAAAAGGAGACTCATATTAAAATTGGTATTGATTCTTCTCGTTGATCAAAATACAAAATAATTTATTTTTCAAAAGTTAATAATACAATTATGATCCAATCAGACTATTTCAAAGTTTTGCGCAATTAACTTTACACCTTGCATAATCGATGGCGTTACGAACCCCGCCTATGGAGGCAGTGAGGGCGAGCGCGGCGGCGGCGGTCCAGGCGAGCTGCGGGCGCTGCGGCGGCCGCGGGGGCGGGGGCGGGGGCGGCGGGGGCGGTGGCGGGGAGGCGGACGCGCCCCCCTCTCTGTCTGGGTTAGCTGCTTGGCGACCACTCGACGTCAACACAGTCTGTTGAAATATATTTGTGATTTGTTAAAAATGTATAATAATACCCGCAAATAAGGTACATAACTAAAACATATACAGTTTGCTAAAGCTAAGTACCTACCTACAAATAAAAGCATATCTTCAAACTTGCCGGTGAAAATAAATAAATAAAAATATTAAAAGTGTAAAAAAAATCATTAAATATTTATATTCAATCTTTGTATTGTCAACATCATGCACCCTACATACTCATACAAAGATATTGAAATGAATTTTCAAATAAAATCTAGAAGCAGGGAATTAATTCACAGAACATGCTATAACAAGTAACTTATTTTGTTACCGTTTTGTAGGGCTTAATTTTCCTCGTTCGCTTGGAATGAATAATTATTAAATTCAACACACATATTCATAATTTATACGCAAGCGGTTTTAGCCTACAGTTTACTGTAGAGAAGAAAAATTAACTTAAAAAAAAAGTAAAAACCAAAATGCAATAAAAAGTCTTCAATAAACTCTTGTCCCCTTAAAGGAAAGAAATCCATTTTAGGCGAACAACTTCTTTTTGGAGACGGTGCTGTGATAGTTGATGCTAGTTGATGTTGATGGTCGAAGTGATGGCACCGACTCCACAAAGAAATTGTTCGCCTAAAATAGGTTTATTTAAGACATTTTAGTGCATTTTGGTTGGTGGTGAAGTCGGTTTTTACTTTTAGTGATTACAGAAGGGGTAAGGGGGTTGTACCCGTTGTGACTCCGTTCTTTAAAAAGCTAAAAATTACCTATCATACGTTATGTGAGTAAAATCACTGAACTCCTAAGTGTTAAGGAGTTCCAACATCAGTTCAACTCCACACAATATTAACTTTCAGACGTAACAACAAGTCAACATAAAGATTCTAGTAAAAAAACACTATACGTGCCTTTAAAATTTGAGGATTTCTCACGATTGCACCAAGATCTCATCATGAAATACCGACTTGGCAATAATGGGACCAACTAGAAGGTATAACCTCTAGGTTAGCGAAAAATAAATTCAAATCTGTTTACAAATGACTGTGATATGAGGTAACACAGTCACAAAAAAAAATCAACATACAGTCGAATTGATAGCCTCCGCCTTTTTTGAAGTCGATTAAAAATACAGCAGCAGAGGTAATAGTTAGGGAGCTGGCGAGCATTTCGCTATATGATTTCCATAAGTTTCACATTGTGGTAGATTACAGTTAACGTTAGTACGAATTGATTCGGTCCAGGCAAATAAGGTCCTAGTCGTTGCGTTTTCGCGTTACAGCCGATAAAAGTTGCTTAAAAAAGGGGGGGGGTATTAAGTCATTTGCACATGTCTGAATCATCATGACTGATAACATCATGTCTCATCACATCATGTCTGATTACAATCATCTTAGGAAAGAAGAAGATCGAAGAGGCAGACATTCAGGGCTCCGCATTATCTATCACCGACTTCAAAAAAGGAGGAGGTTACCAATTCGTCATAATATTTTGTATTCTATTGTAATGAAATGGTTGTAGATCTGTAGTTTGCACTAAATAAAATAAAATAAAATAAAAAAGCTTTTACAAGAAAAGTAAAAACGGACTTCAAAACAGAGTCCGGAAACGGACGGACTGCACTTAATAGTCTTAAAAAAACTTTTGTATCTTTATAGTAAATGAATCATTTTAAGCAATAAATAAATATTATTTAAGAAAGGCATTTTTGGCAAAAAAAACTTTTTAGAGTCGGTGCCATCACTTTAACTATCTCAAGCATCATCAAATATCAGAGCGCCGACAGAGTGCATTTTGGTTTTAAAGTCAGTTTTTACTTCTTTTCTCTATTTTCATCAATTCAGTTACCTTCGGTTTTAATATTTCCTACCTCTATATACTGTACGCAGGCGATTTCAAACTTCATGTTAAGAGTAAACTTGGCCTACACAGGTACAGTCTTTAAATCAAGACCTGTAACCCTAACATGCACGCCTCGACACCTTTTATCGCATAATTTATCGAATAAAATAATTTTATTTCCTAAACAACATATTTTTCCAAATATTTTCCACTTGTAAATCAATCCCAATTGCTTGTAAAAACAAAAGAATACAAAAAAGTTACTAAATAACTTTTTAAATATGATTAAAATAGCGTTTGAAATTAATCGATTGCCGCGATAAATGATAAATGGGCGCGCCGAATCTTAGACCCGCTGAATCACATTTTGCAGTGGAGCAAGTCATTTGAGCTTACTGTCAATCCTACCAAATCGCAGGTTATAATTTCCGCACAATTTAGAAAGAACTACAATTAAGAAGAAATTTTTGACGACCGGTCTGGTGTCGTGTGTAGTGTGTAGTGGTCGAGAAATCGCCTACTACGCAGCGGGTTGCGGGTTCGATCCCCGCACAATACAAACATTTGTGTGCATTAACATGTCTGTTTGTATTGGTCTGGGTGTTTTCTATGTATATCATGTATGTGTTTACAAACGAAAAGTATTTAAGTATTACATCTGTTGTCTGGCACCCATAACACAAGCTTTGAGTAGCTTACTTTGGGACTAGATGGCGATGTGTGGGAATGTCCAAAGGATATTTATTTATTTATAATAGGGTTATATTTTATTTGTCCATTATATGGTAACATACATTTTTTTAAAGGTTTCGAGAAATTAAGTGCAATCCGGGTTGAGCCAAATATTTCTGCCGCATTTTGAAAATAGTTTCAGAGGCCTGAACGTCTGCCTCATCGATTCACTTGGTTTTCAAATGACATTCTAACATCAGACTATTTTTCTGTGGTCTTTATCATTTTTTTAAATTAAACAATTGGAATCGGCCAAGTGTGCCCTTTATATAGTTATTTAAATCATAAAAAAAACTTTAAAAATAAAAATACAAAAGTCAGAGCCCTGGATGTCTGCCTCTTTGAATTTTTGTGTAATTATCAGCCTCAGAGGCAGACAAGTACCAATATTACCCTTATTTTTTTTTATTTTTGAAGCCCTGTAAATTAACAATGCCTTACCACCATGGTGGCAGACGAGGTCCTTGACGTTTTTTAGGGTATAATTATCACTTGTTATTAATAAATAACATCTGCCATGTGTGCTGATCACATCGAAATTTTGCTTGCCAGCCAGAAATTTTGTTAACTATAAATATCATCAGATAATGCGGGACTCTTACCTGGTGGGCCAAAGGTGTGCTCGATGAGCTAGTACCTGAAAAGAAATTCTATTTTATTATTTGTATTCAGGAAAACAACAGCTTGTCAGTATTTTATGTACGGTAAATATTAAAATAATAGTGCACTAGCATAAAACATTTCCACTGCTGAAATTTACAAGTCAAGTTCAGTCAGATTCACATAATTATCATACTTTATTGTCATCTCCCTGTCCTAATCAAACTTAAACTCTATTTTTTTATCAGATAGACCAGAATAACAGCTCGAACATTTATTTTTCAATGTTGCCAGTCTTATACCAGTAGTGTTGTAACAATTCAATGGTACAAGATTAATAGAACTTCTCATATGAATTTTCAATAATGTGCTTTAACTCATCAGTATAAAGATACATGTAAATGTTTTCTAAAGCTATAAAAGTGAGATACACAAAACAAAACAGTTTTTGTAAGGAGTAAAAGAATATTGGTACTTTCCCTTTTAATAGCAATATTCTTGCATGATTTTACCTGTTTTGCCTTTTTACTACTTTCTTTAAAAAAATTATTAGAAACATGATTTCAAACTGATTTTATTTTTGTATTGTAGTAACACTGTTATAATAATTAATACTACTTAACTTCAACTTAACACAAATTCAAATTACAAATACTTATTTAAATTTTATAATAGAATAAAAACAATTATTGAATACAAATTGAACTTTTTGATTATTTAGGAAAAACACTATTTTTACATTATCAAAAGCTGACCACCCACCAAATGAAATTTTGGTCATCTAATAAAAAATCTGAGTATAGGTTTCAGTGATGCCAGACATATGGTAATTATCATATTTGTATGACGTTTGAATTTCAACCCTTATAAGGTAAACTATTGCAGTCCCAAAAGGTACAGAATTTAGTTAAATGAGCCACAATACTATGATTTGTATGGTAATTTGAAAATGGGGCCAAATTTTTTTACTAAAACATAGTAAAGTTGGTAGATTTGTCAAGGATTGAGTGCACTTTCCCCCTATCAGAGCTTTAATCCCTCAAGCGTATGTGAATGAGACACAATGCAAATTCTATTGTTATGCGGTTGCCTGCAACCGCTCGGATGTTGAAGCATTAATGAAAGTAAACATTAATAAATGAAGAGACATTTTTTTTTTAAATTAATGATAGACTGAAGGGACATGAACAATGACTTAAATCAAGTACATTATAGTGACTTCAATTTATTTTTCATACAAATTGTGTATGGTAATTGTATGGTAGTATTGATGTACATTTTACAGTAATTCGGTAAAACTGTACAATAAAGGACGCGGGGTAGGGGGAGGGGAGGGGGGTTGGGGGGAGGGGGTTGAAGGGGGGTACCCCCTGATACACTCCCCTCTTGAAGCAAGCTTTTGGTTTCTGAGATATTCATGATTGAAGTTTGAGGTTATGACTGGACTAAAAGTGTTAAAATTCAGTTTTGGATCATCAAATTAAGGGGTGGGGGAGAGGGAGTGGAGAGGAAGGTGTAGTAAAGAGGGGGGACTTGCCTATTCCCTACAAAATTGCCTATTTTCAGGGGTTTAAAGAGATTACTGTTGTCTGTTAAAAAAAAATAACCACGAAATTCAAGGCTCACGCTTCGCGCTCGCCTTGAATTTCTAACCTATCACGTGGCCTACAGGACTTTGGCAAAGGTGTACAATTGCCAATTTTCAGGGGTTTAAAGAGATTACTGTTGTCTGTTAAAAAAAAAATAACCACGAAATTCAAGGCTCACGCTTCGCGCTCGCCTTGAATTTCTAACCTATCACGTGGCCTACAGGACTTTGGCAAAGGTGGGCAATTGCCTATTTTGAGGGGTTTAGAGAGATTACTGGTGTCTGTTTAAAAAAATAACCACGAAATTCAAGGCTCACGCTTCGCGCTCGCCTTGAATTTCTAACCTATCTAGTGGCCTACAGGACTTGATGTTTAGGTACATTGACTGTATAGAATCAACATTCACGTAATGAATCACAACTGACAGATCATAGTTTTATAAGGTTGGTAGTCAATCATAATATTGACGTAAAATCATACATTTTGTTCTAATTTTGCGATTTTTAAAAATTTATTTCTCGAAAACTACTAGGTTGCTTCAAAAAACGACTTCACCGAAAGACTTCTTGCATCATGTAGTTTCTGACAAAAAATTATGAAACGCAAAGTCAGCGTCCTGTTTAGTACAGTTTATCCAGTAATTCTGGCAGCATGGTCTGCCAATGCTAATAGGTAGCTGTGGTTTGTTTTTATTTTTCATACAATCATGACTTAACACATACTTCTTTCACAGTTGTTTTCTGTTTCATACAGTTTATCCACATGTTTTTTAGGTCGGCCTCTTCCCTTCTATACATCTTAACATTCATAATCATCACCATTTTCGTTACTCAAGATCCGCATTCCTCATCACATCACCATTATGACAGTTATTATGAAATAAACTATTTTATCTGTATAAAAGTAATAATACTTAATAAAGGCTGTAAATCTATGTGTACTTACGAAATAATTTAAAAACATCTCTTCTTGCTGTGGTAAGAAGCTCAAGAGCCTGGCTTTCTATGTAAATGCTTGATACGGCTCGGAGCATATTCTTAACTTAATAAATGCCACCTTGTAAAAACTGCTTTTCGTGTTAATTCAGTTTACTCTTCAAAATAATTCGCGTGCATTTTATTAATTGTAAATCAATATTCAAAATAATTTTAGGTTATTTCTTGTAGTTATCTACTTTGTCATTTTTGACATTCCTCCACATATTTTTTTTTAATTTACAAGAACGTCCTCGGAAAGAGCCATAATACGGACAATCCTTCATTAATAAATTCAATATTTACACTTACCACTACAAAACTAAAACTAACCTAGCCTACCCTAACCTAACTCATTGAAATGCGGGGCTGGCGTTCGCATTTCAATGCTCAAGAAGGATGCGGGAGGATGCGCATATCTGCGCGGTCGGATATTCCATGCTTACTATAAAATATAGTATACAGTTTGACAGGCATGCAATTATAAAACTTTAAGGGCATTATCTACGACGAATTTCACTGAATAATATACCATGGGGTATTACGTATTACATACGTACGTATACGTCTATTCCAAAACCCGTCCATATGGCAGTGAACTAACTCGTGAATATTAGGACGGTTTGAGTCTCACGTCGTGTAGGAGCTTGTTTTTGGTATTATTAAAAAAAAGGTATAGTGTAACTAGTAAATTAACAATGACGCTATCAAATGACTTAAATTTAAATGCCGAAAGGAGAAAGTATTTATTAATAGTACTTTTTGCACACTCCGCCAATTCACTCTAATATAGTTCCAAAACGAGGCTGTAGTATCCCGGCGTCCCGGGTATCGGCCGCCCGCCCCGTCCTCGTCGGGGAACCTGTGTTCGCAGGAGACAACAGAATAAGTCCTTCTCTTTTACACATACATTACAGAGGCCATTGACGTACTATTGTTTTTAAATAACTTTAAAGTATTCGAGTTCGCTTCAACACCCGAGCGGTTGCAGGCAACCGCATAACAATAGAATATCTATTGTGTCTCGTTTACATACGCTTGAGGGATTAAGTAGGAAGTATTTGCCCGCTGAGCACCGCTACCAACGCTATTTTCTGCCGGATGCTATTCGGAGGCTATTTTACAGCTGGGGTCGCTGTGTCGGAGCCTTAGTGTAAGCACGTGCTTTAAAGGTTATCGAGTTATTTGTGTTCTGTTTAGTGGCTTTTCCTTTGTGTACTAATCAATTTTGTGTATATCGTTACTGGCAACAGGTAAGAGTCATGACTCCTTCACCCCCTGATCCTCCGGACCCCCCAGACATAGATATAGCCCCTCGGGCTACATTTACCACCCAGGATGATACTAATTTGTCACCTCCCTTATTCTCTCAACGTGCCGGGTTGACGGGTTCTCAAACGCCGAATGGGTCCTGAGTCTGACTCGGAACCAGCGAAGAGAGCCGTCATTGACTCGTCATTGAGTAACCTAGACATTTTCACCCATCCATCTTTGGTAATATCCCCCAAATCATACAGCCCCGAAGACAACGGACCATTCATAATTCATGTCTCCCGAATGGAGTCAGAATCTTTATCTTCTACTTACATTCATCCAATGAGGTTCGGTCAACTACTCTATAAAAACAAAGTAGGCGGTATTCTAAAAGACGGAATCAAGGAAATAGGTAGAAACCGGTTGTCAATCGAGCTAAAAACCGCAGCAGATGCAAACAACCTACTAAACAATGATCTGCTAACCTCCCATCAGTACATTCCAACCATTCCCTCATTCAATATTACTCGTATGGGCCTAGTCAAGGGTATTCCTGTTGACTGGTCAATGAGCGACCTGGCAGAGTCCATTGAGACCCCAGAGGGTTGCGGTATCCTCCTAAAAGCTAGGCGTCTTAACAGGAAAGTGATTGTAGATGGCAAAGCATCATGGACCCCAACTCAAGCCGTAGTGTTGACCTTTAAAGGACAAGTTCTCCCCACACGGATTTACTGCTGCCATACGTCTTTACCAGTGGACACTTATCAACTCCCGTCAATCCAATGCCTCAACTGTTGTCGATTTGGACACGTGAAGGCACAGTGTAGATCTAAACCTCGTTGCTTCCGCTGTACTCAACCCCACCCCGGCTCAAACTGTGAAGTCAGTGAGAGCAATGCAACTTGCATTCTCTGTTTAGGATCCCACTCGGCTCTCAGTAAATCCTGCCCTGAACATTCGAGACAAAAATCCATTAAAATTCTCATGGCTCAGGAAAACATCCCCTATTCAGAGGCCTCCACCCAGTTCCCAACAGTGCGCAAATCCTATGCAGATACTGCTAAAACTCCTGTCTCTCAGCCATTGTTCATTCCCCAATCAATTACCTCAAAAACATTTTCCCCGTCAAACTCGTACCGAAAGACAATCACACGCCCTTCTCGTCCCCCAACTCCCTTAACCAAAGGGTACGACAAACAGGCCCACCAGGCAATTATAGGCAATTGTCCATCATCCCTCCCCAACGGTTGTGCTCTGGGGAATAATAACAATAATGATAACGATGATGAAGAAAAAAACACAATGCCATCAACTGAAAACCTCCTAGATTACCTTCTTTCTATGTTACTTTGTTTACTATCATCTCATGCCAACTCCCTACCGAACAATGTCGCTAAAAAACTTACCCAAATCGGTAATCTAGCTAACCCTCATGGCTCCTACGGCAGTTCTGCAATGGAACTGTAAAAGCATCCGTAGGAGAAAACATGAAGTGTCTCATATAATAAGAAAACACTCTCCATCTTTCCTTGCCGTATCGGAGACTTGGTTGGTTCCGGACTCACATTTTAGGGTTCCGGGCTTTTCGTGTCTTCGAGACGACAGGGATGATGGCTATGCAGGATGCGCCTTATTGGTAAGGCGCTCTTCTTCTTTTTCCCAACTTCCTCTTCCTCCTCATAGTCAGAACATAAATGTTGTGGCTATTCGAGCGCATAACATTTCCTTTTTATCTGTATATATCCACAGACCTAACAATACAGTTCTTTCTGAACTCCGGACTATAATTTCCTCTCTGCCTCCTCCTTTTCTAGTCATGGGTGACCTTAACTGTCACCACACTACCTGGGGATGTCATCTCACAGACCCTCCAGGCTCATCTCTCCTTGGGCTTCTAGATGACTGTAACTTTTGCCTTCTTAATGATGGATCAATAACAAGGAGATGCTCCCTATCCCAAAATCCTGCCTCAGCAGTTGACATTACATTTTGTTCCCCAATTAATAGCACTTTTGGCAGCGACCACTTCCCTATCTTAATTTCATTTTCAAACCCTTCTCCTGCCTCTAACCCTCCTGCTCCCTTACTCAAATATAAATTAAACCAAGCCGATCGGTCGGCCTTTTCCACTGCAGTTGATGAGAAATTAGAATCACTTCCAACCGTAAATTCCATCAACTCATCCTCCTGCTACTCCGAGTTTGTAGGAGTTCTGACCTCTGCTGCTGATGCTTCCATACCAGTTAAAAACCCCGTTGGGAAATTCCCTCACCTCCCCGGTGGGACGCTGAATGCACCGCCGCGATTCGCAAGCGTAAGGAAGCAGAAAAGGCTTACAACCGTTCAATGACGCTTGACAACTATTTAATATACAAGCGTACAGCTGCCCAGACCCAAAAAATTCTATCGCAGAAAAAAAATTAGGGTGGATAATGTTTTGTGAAAATATGTCTCCCAGAACCCCTTCATCAATGGTTTGGCAACAAATTAAACGCTTTAGACAATCTGTAAATTTTGTGAATATCTCGGCCAACGATCCATCGATCTAGCTTCCAGATTTTATAAATAAATTAGCCCCTCCTTTCATACCATTCATCGATAGTTTCCCGTCCGATTTAAATTCTTATTTCGTTTCCAATAATACCTTAGACAAACCCTTCTCTATCGACGAGCTCCTATTTGTCCTTGGCGGCCTAGCTGACTCTTCTCCAGGTATAGACGGAGTTCCATACTCATTCCTATGCAGATCCTCTATGAGGGCAAAGACATACTTCCTCCACTTAGTTAATTGTTTCTTTGACAGCGGATCTTTACCAGAAACTTGGAAGCAACAAATCGTTATCCCAATTCTTAAACCAAGCAAAAATCCATTGGACCACAACTCCAACAGACCGATTGCACTCTCTTCTGTGTTACTAAAAGTCACTGAACACTTGATCAAAAATCGTCTGGAATGGTTCGTGGAATCTAAAAACATCATTGCTAGTTCTGTTTGGTTTTAGAAAAGGCTACAGCACCCTAGATAGCCTGAGTCTCTTAACCACAGAAATTCGCCTGGCCTTCAAAAATAAAGAGTTCCTTGTGGGTGCCTTCTTAGATGTCTCTGCAGCTCACGATAACGTGCTCCTCCCAGTACTCAGAGAAAAACTTCTACAGCTGAGTATCTTGCCGAAGATGGTCCGTTTTATCTGTAACGCATTGATGTCTAGATCAATTGTTATCAAATTTCAAGATTTCCTATCTCCCTCCAGCCTCGTTTGGAAAGGATTACCCCAAGGCTCTGTACTCAGTCCCCTGCTCTACAGCATATACACTTCAGATCTTGAAAAAACGGTCTTGCCCTTTGCTAACATCCTCCAGTTCGCTGACGACTTAGCTCTTTACGTTAATGCTAAATCGATCCCTGACGCATCTTCTCGTTTGAACTCTGCCTTATCCTACTTGAGCAATTGGCTTGAAGACCATGGCCTGAGTCTCTCAACGCAGAAGTGCTCTACGGTAGTTTTCACCAAGAATCGTAATTTTCCCGACCCCGACCTACATCTGAACGGTGAGCTTATTCCACAAAAAAACCAGGTGAAGTTTCTGGGTTTGATCCTAGACAGTAAACTATCCGGTACTCCCCACTTCGATTACGTGGTCGACAAAGCGGAAAAAGGAGTTAACATCCTCCGCTCTCTCTCTGGTGTCCGATGGGGCGCACACCCTTACTCACAAAAACTTTTATACAACGCAATTGTTCGGAGCCACTTAGACTACGCCTCATTTCTTTTGGATCCATGTAATAAAGCTGCCCTAGATAAACTAAAGAAGGTACAATCCAAATGTCTTCGCATAATATTAGGAGCCATGAAATCATCTCCTATAAACGGTCTACAGATCGAGTGTGTAGAACCTCCTCTATATTTGCGAAGACAATACCTTAGCGACAGGTTCCTTTCCAAAATCCTTCAAAACTCGTCTCACCCTCTCTTAGCTAAACTCCAAACCTTATCTGAGGCCTTTAATCCTGCTCATAAACTCCCTTGTATCTTGCACTCATTTCAAAAATTTTCACGTCTTCCTGCTCCAATAGATAAATTCTCTATAAATCCTCTCTTCTTAACCAACTTTGAGTCGTTAACTTTTAAATCAAATGTAATTTTGACCCTGGGTATCCAAAAACACTCTCCATCAGCTCCTCAAGACTTCTTAGACTTACTTTCCAAACGCTGGCCGGGCTGGAACTACTTTTACACTGATGCCTCTAAACAATCGATGGAGGTGGCGTAGGCTCCGCTGTATGGTTCCCTGTGTACAAAATTGCTTTACTATTCAAATGCCCACCTTCTACTTCCATTTTCACTGGGGAATCTCTAGCGATTCTCCAAGCTATCTCATATATAGAATCCCATAGTCTCAATAACTCAATCATCTTTACCGACTCTTTAAGTTGTCTTCAAGCTATAATTTCTAACCCTTTCAAAACCAAAATAAAATTCCCATATATCCTCCAAATTCGAGAAAACCTCTTTGTCTGCAAACAAAAAAACCTAAATGTAACACTGGCCTGGATCCCTAGTCATAGCGGCATCCCGGGCAATGAAACAGTGGACTCATTTGCTAAAAACGCAATTACCACTGGTACCTTAGATCACTATAAACACTTTTCCCACGACATCACCAGTTTAGCTCGCACTCACCTCTACAATTCTTAGACCACCGATTGGAGGAACTCTAGATTGATGGCAGGCACATACTATTCCCATAACCAACAGGAAATTCCCCATAGACCTTGGTTCTTCCGCCATCCCAATATTACTAAATCTGTAGTTTCCACAATCTGTAGACTCCGTTTAGGACATGCATGCACCCCTATCCATCTTGCCAAAATAAGAGTCAAGGACAGCTCTCTTTGCGAATGTGGTCTGGACGAAGGCTCCGTGGACCATATATTTTTCAATTGTCCCATAGTTGGCGCTTCATTGTATGATATTTTACCTAATTACATTCCCCGCCCCTGCAACTTTAAATCTCTTCTCGGCCTAGTCAACTCTCCTTTCATTGAAATACTTTCTAAATTTATCTCGTGTAACAAAATTAAACTTTAAACTTTATATTTTACCCTATTCTTATCTGCATATATTAGTAGTAGTGTACTCTGTGTTCTTCCTCCATATTCCTGCTTTCTTGTATATAAATTGTACCTACCTATGCCATCCCCGTTTTAGTGCGAAACGATTTACCCACATCACTATATGCAATGACCTGAAAATAAGTCCCTTTAACTTATCCGAAATCTGCACTAAAGACTCCACCCTCAATTCTTTCCACCACTTCCTCACGTACATAGTAAATAACCTTAAAGAATTCAATAGAACCTAAACCATCACCCCACAAAAACAGCTATAAACTATCAAAAAATAAGAAACCAAACTGTGGTAATCGCGGCAGTACACCATTAGCTCCGCGAATACGACAAACCTTAAGTCGATTACAAAAAAAAAAAAAAAAAAAAAAAAACCTATGCCATTCGTATTATGTATCTCGCTTAAATTCATTTGAAATATATTCATTGTGATGTCCCATATATATTTAATGTGACTTTTTTAGATTTTACTAACAACACAGAACCACATTGGCTCATTCCCCACAACAGTGCATAACAACTGTTCTATACTCACGCGACACTGGCGAATGTGGCAACACAGATTAGCCAAAGAAGATTTTACAGCTGATGGATGTCTGACTGACAGATATCAGCTGTCAGTCAAATCCTGCCTGTCAAATTTTCTATTTGGTTCGTGGTTTGTGGTTTTTTCCGGCTGACGAAAATTTTATTGAATATATTTTCATATTTGGAAGTGTACGAATCGTATAAGTGGTAGAATTGTGTTTTTTTCGGATTTCAAAGGTTCTGAATCTATTGCGTTGGAAGACACCGAAGTCAAAATTCCTCCTGCTTCGGTGCCACAAGGATCTTCTCTCCGATCTGCTTACTGGTAAGAATAATTAGTTTCTTCTCATATTTTCACAAGTTAGAAAACAGCTTCTATCCGGTCAAACTGTCATAGACCTTGTCCCATGTGAAATAACAGCTAAACAGCTTGCTTAATGCAAAAACCCATAATCTATTTGAGATAGTGTTTGGGCATACTTACCCATGTTGATGCTTCATGTATTCAATACACTGTTAAAATCTATCGCGATAAATCGTGTCCCTGGTGCAATCCGGTTAAGAGGTCAAAGGTTACCGAAATGCAACCAAAAGTGGAATGAAACAAAGAATCTTTTATTTTCAGTATTTTAGCTTATATTGAAAAATTAAATTCTCTTTTTGTACTGAGATGCTACATGCAAAAATGATAATACTTAGTAAAATTTTCAGCATTGGCATGATTTAATGATGGTTTAAAAAATTCAATTTGACTCCCAATTTTGAAAGGACTGACAGACATCAGATCTTCTGATAGGTGTTTATGTACATATGACCAATGTAGTGTTTATGTCAAACTTAAATTATTAAAAATACTAATAATATAATTTGTATATGAATAAGAGGATTACAATAGTCCCTCGGTTGGAAGATAGTTAGGATGGACAGAGGATGTGTAAAGGTGTTTTGAAGAGGATATTTTATAAATCTTAATTTTTTTATTAAACTGATGTTATTTCCTACTGATCCCGAGTTTTTAATCGTAAATCATAAGTCCCACATTCATTCTTTTTCATGTAGGTAACACATACAAACTTTTAAGTATATAGTTACCTATGTTATTTAAAAAAAAAGAGGGACATACGTACAATGGCCCGATCGTGTGGCTAAGTGCGGATAAAACCCCGGCCAAACTAACTAACTACCTATGTTATTTTTTTATGCAATTTTTTACAGAAATAACATTACAATACGATAAAAATAACATGTTACAAAAGTATAATATTTACACTGTGACTTTTTAATTACCCGAGAAAACTAAAATTTGCGTTTATAAAAATATGTATATCAGTAAGAAACACACAATTATTATAGCGTTCATACAAAAATATCGTTTTATAGGACTTCTAATAAATCCTGTTAATGCACGAAAATCATGTAAACCATCTTCATAGTATTTGTTTAATGAGAGAGAGAGGGACACATGCATTCATTCAGGCTCGCGCTTCGCTCGCGTAGTCTCCCGCGCATGCGCGTCCTCTACGCCTAGTGCCAACGATTGTTACGATCGCCAAGCATCGCGGGCTCGCATCTCCACTAGCCTTTAAACATGATATCTGTTGATTTGTATGTTGTGGCCATTAAGAAGTAATAAAAATAGCACTTTTCACAAGTGTTTTTTATCTGCTTAATAAATTGTTTATTTTAATTACTTTGTTAATGTGTAATTTAAAATATGAAATCCACTAGGTATTTACTAGATTTACAAATAATACAAATACCTTAAAACCTTAAACCCCTCTGAGACCACCTCTCTGACATACAAACACATGCTCTTTTCTGCAAGTTATCCTTCAAAGTAATAAGCACGTTTCTTTGAGCTTGAACCTCTTGAAAAGCCGCAATGATTCGGTTTCGCAAATCACCAACACTGGTAGGTTCACTCACAAACACTTGGCGCTTGATCTCGCTCCACAAATAAAAGTCCACAGGCGTAAGGTCCGGGGACCGCGGAGGCCAGGGCACCTGACATAATGTACGCTGTCACCATGAGAGCGTATTCACGATTGGAGTACTGATAGGCTATCACGATACTCGTCACTTCACTTTAAAGTAAACACAGGTGCGAAGTTCGCGTGCGCCGGTGACCTTGCGTGACACAACCTTGACCGTATAAGATTCGCGACGGACTGAGCTGAGGTCAATGGTGGCGCGGGCGGGAGGGGTTGCGCACTGCGCGCGAGTCTCCGCCCGCCCGTTCATTCATGACGGGAGTGCTGGCCAGCTTCGAGCTTAGACGCGAGTTTGCCGAATGAGAAAGAAACGACTTTTGACGGCAGGTTGTGTGATTTGTTTTCATTTATAGTTATTCCTTCCGTACTTCAATATTATGCGACCAAATTAGGTGGATTTTGGTTCCGTTAATGTTGGAATGATAATGATTACCATTTGAATTAGCAGGACTGGTGCATATTTTTTACGGAATGTTAGGGACCTTTTAAATAAATTTCGCATAAGAAAAAATATTTTTTTATTCGTCAAATTCGTTGTATATCGATATCTGAGTATGTTAGTTAATTTTCTCGGGTAATTAAACGGTGTATAATAAATCAACTAGGTGGTCGGAGATGTTAGCCGCCAGCGAAACGGGCGACGTGTTCGCCCTGCTGGAGGGTCGCGGCGCGCGCGAGGCCGTCGACTCGCTGATGGCGCTGTACAGCAACGTGCGCGAGCCGTGGGTGACGCGCGCGCTGCTGCTGTACCACCAGCGCACCGGCTCCGCGCGCGCCGTCGAGCTGCTCGCCCGCGCGCCCGACGCGCACGCGCGCCACCTGCTGGACGCGCTGCAGGAGCAGCTGCGCGCCGAGCGGCCCGCGCGCCACCACGCGCTGGCCGCGCTCGCGCCGCTCGTGGCGCGCCGCCCCGCCTGGCTGCACCGCCTGCCCGCGCACCCGCTCGCGCGCGACCTGCTGCGCGCCGCGCGCCTCGAGCGCGAGCCGCTGCCGCTGCTGCACGCGCTGCTGGCGCTCGCCGCGCTGCTGCCCGCCGCGCCCGCGCTCGCCGCGCCGCACGCCGCCGACCTCGCCGACGCGCTGCTCCGCCCCGCCGCGCTCGAGCCGCCGCCCTCGCCGCCCGCGCGCGCGCATTTGCAGCTCGCGCAGCTGGCGCTCTTCCACGCGCTGTACGCGACGCACCCGTGCACGCTGCTCGACACGCTGCGCGCCGAGCTCGCGCAGGCGGCCGCGCGCGACGCCTGGGAGCGCGACGTGGCGCCGCTGCTGTCTTCGGTGCGCCTACACCCGCAGCTCGTCACCGGCTCGCGGCAGCGCGAGGCCGATGCGGCGCGCTGGGCGCGCAGCGAGCCGCACGACGTGCTCGCCGAGTGCCGGCGCCTGTCGCTGCTGCCGGCCGCGCCGCCGCCCGCGCGCCCCGCCGCGTCCCCGGCGCCGCCCCCGGCCGCCTCGCCCGCGCCCGGCTCCGGCGCGCACGCCGCCCGCGCCGCGTCCGCGCTGCGCCCCGGCGCCGAGCCCTGGTTCCCGCTCGGCGAGCGCTGCGGTGCGGACTCGGCGCCGCACACGCCGCTGCCGGCGGACGCCGACTCGTCGGCGGAGCCGCCGGAGGCCGCCGTCGAGGCGACGCCGGAGAACACGCCCGCCCGGGAGACGCGGGCGCAGTTTCGCTTCCCCGCGGAGTCGGGCGCCGCACGAGCGATCGGCCGGCGCAAGGAGACGTCCCCGGCCGCCGGCGAGGCGTACGCGTCGCGGCTGGCGCGCGTGGCGCTCGAGCGGCGCGCGGCGGACTCGCCGGTGCCGTTCGGCGGCGCGCCGCCCGCGGGCGCGAGCCTGGCGCGGCCGGAGCCCCGGCCGGCGAGCGCGGCGCCGCCGGAGCCGCTCGGCGCGGAGGACCGCGAGGTGCTCGAGCTGACGGGCGGGCGCGCGGCGCCGCACGGCGACTGGGCCGAATGCGCGACGCCGGCGCCGCCGCAACGCGACCCGCGCGCGCCGTCCCCGGGCCCGGCGCCGGCGCGGCGGCCCGGCGAGCCCCCGGCGCGGCGCGCGTCCTCGTGCGGCCCGCGCCCGGCCGCGCGCACGTGCACGGCGGCCGTGCAGACGGTCGACGTGTGGCCGGCGCCCTACGAGTTCATCATCGCCGATCTGTACCGGTGCCCGCCGGAGGACTCGCCGAAGCAGGTGCGTAGTCGCGGAGCGTTGCCGCTCATAGGAGAGAGAGTGTCGCGGAGTGTAACCGGTGGTTTTCGCAGGCGGCGGAAACGACGGAGGCGCGCGTGGTGGCGGGCGCGAGCGCGCGGCTGGACGCGTACCTGTCGGAGCTGTACGTGGGGCGGCGCGCGGGCGCGGGCGCGGGCGCGGAGCTGGCGGAGCAGCTGGCGCTGGCGCACGCGCAGCTGCTGTACGAGCGCTGGCGGCGCGAGGCGCACGCGGAGCGCAACCGCCGCCTGCTGGGCCGCTGCCGCCAGGCGCGCGCGCTCGAGCTGCAGAATCAGGTGAGACGTTGCTTCGGATTCTTGCCTGACGATGTTTATCATGGTGGGTGTGGGCGACAGCCGAGCTGACGATAGATATTGGGATCCGCAAAAAGGCGCGGAAGCAGATGCGGACCCCAGTTTCCGAGTGTCCCGTACGCTGTGCAACTAGCATTATCCGTATTCGATCGCGTGGTTGTTACGTCAGGGCTCGATGACCTGATGCAGCTGTTCGTTGACTGACCCGTCCGCGTTATGGTATTACGAATGAGTCTGCATTCCTTGCAGCGAACGAATGTCCTTCCTCTTCCAGCCCCGACCTCTACCCGCTGGATTAATTATTCCTGAGTTGGATTAGACTGAGTTAGAGCTCAGGGCCTGTCGAAAGTCCCACACAAACTTGGAGTCACAGAAGCGAACTCTGGTTCGAGATGCGAAGTGAATCCATTTATAACTGGCCAAACCATCTAAGGGCTTGTATTGAAACAAGGGTGACATTTCGAAAATATATATATTTTACTGTTGATTACACGTATTATCTATGACGACGCGTTTGGTGTTGGGCGGCTTGGGCGTAACTCCAACATTAAGAATTAGGGGTTGGTGAGGATGGGATGACGGGCGTGCTGTGAGGTAGGGAGAGCTGGGGAAGGTCGCGAGGTGCAATATAAATAAAACGTCCTGTTTGAATGAAAGATCAACGTACACGATTTATTATACTACGATTCGGACAGCGTTACACATCATTTGGGTCAATCGCGAAAACGCTTACTCGCTAGATAAATAACTATAAGAAGTCGAAATGTGACCATGTGCGGTAGCTCGTACATACATCTTTCCCATCAGAAAAACATAAACAAGAGAAATGTCAAAAAAAGCATTCTAGGAACAAAGATGATTATACAATTGGTGGTCAATGTGATGGAAAGTGTAATTTATTTGAAATTACTTGATACTGTTAGGTAAGAAAAGGTGATTCCATTGTTGGGGGTTAGTATTCACTCCTTCTTTAGACTCATTATTTAGATAAAATAAGCTTTGTGACCGCACTACACTTGGCACTGCACTAACACTAGCACTGTGCTTGTGGGCCCGGGCTGGCCCTCCGACTCCTGCCGCTGCGACTGATGCCTAACCAAAATAATAGCCAATAAGATGTAAGTTACCGTATAATGATGGACATCGTGAACGGTTAGTTGGCCAGACTGTGATTCCTTTTCTATAGTCTTTATTTGCTCTCTGATCTGATCAAACTGCTGCTCGTTATCTCCTATAGATGAGTTGTCAAAGTGGAACGAGGTATTCAACAGTTTATTCAGGACTGAGATTTATGGCATTTCAATTTGTTTGTTTATTTCGATGCGGGTTAGATAGTTCGAATGGGCATGTATAGTGAATGAGTTGCTTTTCAATGAACAACCTTGACCGATATCTATTATTATAGTATCGTATGGTTTCTTCATGGTCATTCCTGTTGACGGACAGAAAATACAGACATCGCACTCGATGCAACACGAAAACAGCCACGAATTTTGCTCATGTAATTATGCTCGTATCAGGTGGATAGCGACGATAAACAGGTCCGATTCGATTTCCATGTTGTTATTTGTTGCATTGATGGTACACAATGATTGTTTCAAAGATAAATCGTATATATAGGCTTGTCAAGTGAACATAATATCTTTCCCAGTGAAATAGAAATGCTGGCTCTAAAATCGTCTTCCGAGAGTAATAAGTTAAAATAAATATTAAGTTTTTTAATTAAGAGTAAATATTAACTGAGCGATTTGAACCAATAATAGATTTAAGTGTGATGTGAATACACCTGAAAAGGTAAAGATTGGCGAAACTACCGTAAGAGCAAATGTAACTGCTAACATTGTTACCCAAATCCTTATTCACTAATAAATTTCATTTCATTTAATTACAATCATACTTATGTGGAAGAAAGCAATGTGTTGTCATAAACAAATTATTCCGATTTAACGAAGTAGTACCACATTTCTCAGAGTACAAGTGCAATAGATATGGCGTCCCTCAGGGAAGTGTATTGGGACCAGTGTTGTTTCTTGTATATGTTAATGACAATAACTTAATAACGAACCATCAGTGTATCATGTTCGCTGATGACATTTCAATCGTAGTGACATCTCATAAAAAGGGGCAACACAATTGTTGACCACGTAAATGACATAAATAATACTCTTTCTAAATTAATAAAATGACATGTACAATTTAAAAATCGATCTGACCAAAACTAATTACATTCATTTTAATAACTATAAAAATTTTTAATCTGAAAAAAATACATTCACTATAACGACACAGAAATTGACGAAGCGAGTGAAATTAAATTCTTAGGTTTAACTGTTGATAGAGATATAAACTGGAAAGCTCATATAAATAACGTCGTTGGGAGAGTGAACAAGTTTACATACGCCATGCGACGAGTGCGACTGCGAACCGTTACTAATGTCCAAACTTCTTTAGTAGTTTATCAGGCCTACATAGAATCCATGTAACGCTACGGTCTAGTATTTTGGGGCAATGGCACAGGCATTGATAAAGTATTTGTTGCTCAAAAGAAATGCATAAGGGCAATATTTGTATATTCTTGAAATATGCTCATTAGTTTTACTTCCATAAAGAAGGAGATTGTAAACAGTAAACCAATGTAATACTTGTGAAAGAGTATTATTTACATCGACAAAATTTTCTTCACCTCTTGGGATTTTAAATATAAGTGAAGTATCATCTGCAAACAATACTATATCACAAAGATTCCCTACAAAATTCGGGAGGTCATTTATATATATTAAAAATAAAAGAGGTCCCAATAAAGATCCCTGGGGCACACCCATTGTTAAAGGAGCTCCAGAAGACTCAGTTCCGTTTACATGAACTTTTTGCGTTCTACCTGATAGATAAGAATTAATTAAGTTTAATGATGCCCCATAATGTCGTATTTTTTTCAGCAATGTTTCATGGTCCACAAAATCAAACGCTTTGGATAGATCACAGAAAATTATCACAGATATATGATGGCGCCACTGCCACGAAAACATTAGCTCCGTAATTATTTAGTTAAAAAAATAGATAAATAACATATTTGAATATAAGAACATTGTAAACGTGCTCCGAACTAAGTGATTGACATGTGGAAGTGTTAGCAAACAATAAAAAACAAGACCGAAAAAAGTTATAAGTACTAAAGTGTTGTGAAATAAAACATATCTTCAAATACTATTTAAGTGCCCCTCCTTAAGCTACACTCTCACCAAAAGTGCATAAAAACTTACTTAACCCAGTGAAACAACATTCAAGTGCCACAAATAACGCTTAAATCAAAACTTAAACAAACTTTGTAAATTGTTTTTAACTTTTCCGTTATGATTCAAATTGCCGCGTCACCGCTTCTTGTAAAAGCTACGTACCTAAGAATCCAGACTGCGTTTAAAGGGAACTTGGACCACATAGCGCCATCTACTAAATCTAACCGGAACTAAATGAGAATTCAGTTGCTATCAAGAGTGACATTGGATTTAGCAGTGACGTCTAACGGATAACTGCAGACAACTTAGTTCAAGTTAAATTTACCACTTTAAAAAAATAATAAAACCTTAAAAATGGCTCAACAAATGCATTATGCGAATATAAGAACTTGTTCAGGATGTCGCCAGATAATTGATAGCAGACGATATTTAACTTGTTGTCTATGTGACCAAACTTATGACTTACTTTGCGCAAATGTTTCCGAACAGCGGTTTTATAACACGATGGACCAAGAACGGAAAAAAAATTGGAAATGTCCCTGCTGTATTTGTAAACAGCCAAAAACAAATAATATAAATTCACCAGTTGGAACAATAACAATGGACTGTGAAAACTCAAATATCACTCTTCGAAAGCGTTGTAAACTAACATTAGACGAGCCATCATGCGAAGATATTGAGGAAAACTCAGTAGAAGAGGATGTTATAAGTGACTTTAGCCTTCTAGGTAACACAGTACACTCTCAGATACTACCATGCCGCCGGGAACCGCATCGTGAACCTACCTTAACACTGGAACAAATCAGCGCACTCCTTGATAATAAACTGGAACAAAACGAAAACAAAATAGTGGAACACCTCAAAAAAGAAATAATATCCCTAATCCAGCAAGAAATTCGTGATTCTATGCAAACTTTTAATACTGAAGTTACCCGTCGCTTTGATACTTTGACAAACCGCAATGAACAATTAAAAACCGAAATAGAACTACTTAAGACAGAAATTAATAAAATGAAGAAAGATATTGAATATATTCAAAATAAATTTAATTCTACGAAGATTACAACCGAAAGCTCTGACCACAGCAAGAAAATAGTGCTGTATGGACTAAACGAACATAAATGGGAAACAGAAGACGACTTGCATGAGCGCGTCATCGATATTATACAAGATTACACAAACGTCAACTTATATGGGTATGTAGAAGAAATAACAAGACTTGGAAGAAAAGGGTACCGTCGACCAATCGTGATAGAGGTGATGAGCAAAAAGGTGGCCAAACTTGTTCTGAGCTCGAAACGCTACTTTGCAAAATCAGGGATGGCAATAAATGAATTTCTCGATAATGATGCCCTGCAAAAACACAATACGTTAAGAAAGCTATTATACGAAGCCCGCAAAGAAGGCCATCACGCTGTTATTCGAAACAATAAACTAATAATAAATGGTCGAGACTTTAATACTGTAGATAAAAACCACACCTGCGGTGGTATGTCTACTGAGCTAACGACTACCAATACAGATACAGGAAACCACATAAACCAAACCATGACGGAACCATCAAACTCCGTTATGAGCAACCGAAAACACCACACAAACAATGCCACAAATTATTCCTTTCGAAACTAAATTCAACATCCTAATTCAAAATGCAAGAAGTATAAAAAACAAGATCCCCATCCTGGAAACCTTTCTCGAAGACAAACCCTATCAAGCGATATGTCTTTCCGAAACCTGGATCTCTGAAGAACAGCAGCCGTACGTGCAAGTGGAGGGATACCAGACCGCCGCCTCATTCTGCCGCCGCCAGCGCAAGGGAGGGGGCGTCGCCATTCTCCTGCCCGAAGGGACCAGTTTTATTGAAAGACAGGACATCACAGACTTATCCTCTGAATATGTTGTAGAATGTTGTGCAGTAGAATTGAAACCCAATATAATATTAGTTAGCATATATCGAGGACATCGTGAGATACAAACTTTTTTCAATTTTCTTGAACTTCTACTTGACAGATTAAAATCTCATCATTATAAGAAACATATAATAATTACCGGAGATATAAATATAGACCCTGTAAAAAAAGCAAATGAATATAAAAAACTCGTAGATACCATGTTAGAATATAACTTACATCAAATAATAGATCAACCAACAAGAGAAACACTTACTACTTCATCCTGTATTGACCACATTTTTACTAATAACAAATTTTACTCTGTTACTGTAGAAGACCTAGGCATTTCTGATCACAATTCCATTTCATATACATTCCAATTAAAAATACAAAGTCAACAGAAAAAATATTATAAACACATCAGACTTGGTAGTAATAATAAAAACGTTAATGCATTTAAAATCTATTTAAGTGCCATAAATTGGGATAATATTATACAAAATAAAAACAATATTGACAAAAATTACCAGTTATTTGATGAAACCATACAAACTATTTTAAATAACACAATACCTGTAAAACGTGTTAAAATTTCTGAACCTCATAAGTTAAATAAATGGTTGACTAAGGGACTTAGACTATCATGTAAATACAAGCGATTCTTAAACGTGCTACAAAAACGAACAAACAGCAAGAGTTTTAAAAAATATTATTGCAAATATTCAAATATCCTAAAAAAATGTATCAAGCAATCAAAAAAACAATGTTTTACAAATGAAATTGAAAATTCAGAAAACAAAACAAAGAAAATGTGGGATCTGGTAAGACACGTCACAAAAAAATCTAATAAAACTTATGAAAACCATGTAATAAACATTGATGACAAAACAATAACATGTCCTAATGATATCGTTAAGTATTTTAATGAATATTTTGCGTCTGTGGGGAAATCATCTACTCCAACCATTCATCCCAGCTGTTCAGTCATTTCACCAGCAATAAACTCTATGTTCCTAAACCCAGCAACTGAAAGAGAAGTCTTGAAAATTATAAAAAACCTCTCAAACAAACATAGTTCAGGTATAGATGACCTACCTCCTACCTTAATTAAGTCATGTAGTGATGAACTAGCAGGTCCGGTAACCAAATTAATAAATCAATCTTTTTTAGAGAAGAAATTCCCAGACAGATTAAAAAGCGTTATTATAAAACCTATACTAAAAAAAGGTGGAAAATCAAAGGAATTAAACCAATATCGTCCAATAGCTGTTCCTTCAACAATCTCAAAAATATTTGAAAAGGTTATGGCAAACAGAATCAGTATTTTTTTAGAAAAATACAATCTATTAGATACAAATCAATATGGTTTCCGTAAAAACCGATCCACTTCACTAGCCATCTATGCCTACACTCAGGAGATACTCAGTCATATCAAAGAAAAACAATATGCAATAGGCCTCCTCTTAGACATGACAAAAGCTTACGATAAAGTCTCTCACGAAATTTTACTCACCAAACTATACGGAGTAGGTATTCGAGGTGATGCCCACGAATGGCTTCGTTCGTATTTACAAAACAGGGAGCAATATGTGCAAATCCAGTACCTGAATGACTCCACCGGCGAACTGGAAAACGTGAGATCGAATAAAATTATAACAAACTGGTCTATCCCTCAAGGCAGCGTGCTGGGCTGTATACTTTTTTTAATATACATTAACGATCTTCCTCAGCTTTGTAACTCGCTTTCAATCCTTTTTGCTGATGATATCTCACTACTTTTTAAAACTCCCAATAATAGTCCAAATAATATTAGAATTATAATAGATACTTTCAACGAAATAACTCTTTGGCTGCAGAACCACAATCTTGAAATTAACACCAAAAAAACAAAAATCATACAATTTAAACCTTACCAAAAACAACCGATCAACCTTAAGTCATTGACTAGTTCGTTAAAAATTGAAGAAGTAAGCGAATTCAAACTCTTGGGTATAACTCTTGACACACACCTTACGTGGAAAAAACATGTTGAATCAACCAAATCAAAGATATCGCAGTTCCTTTACGCCCTCAGCGTCCTAAAAACCAACTCATCTAAAGAAGCCGCTCTGACTGCTTATTATGCCTACGCATATGCATGGCTACGGTATGGCATTATTATTTGGGGTCATAGTTGTCACGCTACAGATTTACTTATAATGCAGAAGAAGTGCCTCCGAATAATTTTGAACCTAAAACCACGGGTCAGCTGTAGGCCTCACTTCATAAAAGAAAATATTTTAACTCTGCCCTGTATATATCTATTAGAAGTAGTTATATTCGTCAGGAAAAACATAAACCTATTCCAGTATGAAAAAAATCCACGCCGAAAATTTAACTTAGTCCTTCCAGTTCCTCTTATGGAAATGTACAGAAATAGCCCAGTTTACAGATGTATTCAAATATATAACAAACTACCAAATGAACTTAAAAGCATTACATGTGACCAAACTCTTAAGAAAAAAATAAAGATAATTTTATTAAAGAAAAGTTACTATGATGTAAGTGAGTTTATGGAAGATGTTAAATTTATGTAATATTATTTATAATTAGATATTATGTGCTCATTTGCTGTTAACTTAGGTACTCTGTTTTAATTTAATTTAATTTGTGCAATATTTAAGTAGGTAATGATAATAAGATGTTTGCTGTACCCTACCGGGTGTGCATATGTAGTACATATTTAACTATGTGAAACACTACTATGTATTTTGTGCAAATAAATAAATACTAAATACTAAATTCCTAAAGCATCATGCCTATTATCATAGGCATCAAATACATGTGTTAAAAGAGCAACTCCTGCATCCGTAGTGCTTCTACCTTTAGTAAAACAGAATTGTTTAATATGTAGTAGCTTATTTAATGAAAAGTGTGCTAAAATTTGGTAAAATATAATCTTTTCATATATTTTACTCAAGACTGCCAAAATCCATATTGGCCTGAAGTTTGAGGGGTCGCTTTTATCACCCGATTTGAAAAGCGGTATTATTTTACTAATCTTCATTAAACTAGGTAATTGGCCGTCACCAATACACTCATTAAAAAATATTGCTAGTTGAGGAGCTATTGTGCCGATAATTGATTTTATAATATGCACGGATAGTCCCCACACATTCTCAGTTTTTTTTCATATTCAACTCGATAAATGTTTTTATTATTACTTCAGGTCCTACATGCCTAAAGTGAAATTGAGAATTACATTCGTTGACATAAATTTTTAGAATAGATTCGGCTATTACTGAAGTAGAGGCAAGTTGTTTAGTTGTAGTGGGCGCAATATGTGAAAAAAACGATTCAAAAGCAGTTGCAACTTCTTGATTTGAATTTAGTGTTTTATCATTTATTTTTAATGTAAATTTATTATCTCTTAATTTATTTTTACAGGTTTCTTTATTTATGATGTTCCATGTAGCTTTTGCTTTATTTCTGGAGCTAGATACTATTTTACGAAAATGGTGTGATTTAGCTGTAGCACTTACTTTTTTATATATATATATATAAAAAAGTAAGTAAAAAAGTATATATATATATATATATATATATATATATATATATATATATATATTACTATAGACTATATATATATACTATATATAGTTTATTCCTACTTTTATCAATCCCTGTCGTGGCCGAATTATTAAATTGACATTTGACCTTGTTTGATTTATTCTTCCTTATGGGAAATATTTCATCAAAATCGCTTTTAATTAAATGAAACAGATCTTCATATTGCTTATCTATACTATCACTAGTATTTTGTTTAGTTGCATATACACTATCGCTTATTGTTTGCCTAAATCTATCCTATACAAAGTCTCAACAGGTGTTATTGCGGTATGATTGTGTTCAAAAAAGACCTTTTGACCTCTATCAGGACTCTGGTCAGAACTGAGACCAATTAAGATACCTTTCTCAACGACACTAGCACTTTCATCACAAAAAATATTATCTAAGCAGGTGGCCGTACTAGGGGTCACCCTTGTCGGTTCCCTAAAGATATTTTTTAAATAAAAAGATTTAAACAGACTTAGAAATTGATAGGCAGTTTTCGTTCCTTTAAAATATCAAAGTTAAAATCTCCACAAACAACTATCTTCTTATTAGATTTCGAAACCCTGTTTAGTGCTTCTTCCATAATTGGTTCAAAAAGTTGGTAACTAGCGTCGGGAGGGCTATACACACATAGAATAATATATTGTTCTAGCTCGATACACGCTAGTTCGACAGTACGTTCTAAAGAGAGCGACACACAATGTCCCTGCGATCTTTAAAGTTGAATTCATTAGGTATTTACAAGTATGAGCGAACCCCCTCTTGTAGTGGTCTCTCTTGAAAACGAACTACCGACTTTATAATTTTCAATATTAATCATTATTTCCCAATTTGTTGTGGATGTGGTCTATGGTACTATAGCCTTTTTGGAAACCGGCTTGTTTGGGAGGCTGGAAGTCATCAAACCTACGTGCGAGACGATTCGTGATGACCCTTGAAAACAGCTTGTAGACATGGCTCAGGAGTGAGATGGGTCTATAGTTCTTCAAAAGGGTTTTGTCTCTTTTTTTGAAGAAAAACACCACCACACTCCTGTTCCACGCCTCGGGTGTGATGCCCTCCAGCAGCACGGAATTAAAGAGTCTCTGAAGGACTTTAAGTCCCGATGTTCCACCCGCCTTCAGAAGCTCTGCTGTGATTCCGTCCTCGCCAGGTGCCCTGTTGTTTTTGAGCTGTTTAAGGGCCATCCTAATCTCGTAGAGGCTGATGTCCGGGATGTCTTCAGTGTAGTGTCGGGTTAGGATAGCTCGTGGGTCTCTGGCCGAGCTATCAACGGGTTTGGCAACTGAGGTGTACAACTGCCCATAGAACCTTTCGATCTCCCTCAAAACCTCTGCTTTCGTCGACGCTACACTGCCGTCCTCCGTCTTAAGTTTCGTCAACAGGCTTTGCCCAATAGACATGTTCCTTGCAAACACTTTGGAGCCTTGGTTCCGCTCTATCGTTTCTTTCGTTGTTAAAGCAACGGATGGCGTGTCGCAGTGACTTCCATATTTGTCTATTGAGCTGCCTGTAGTTTTCAGCATTAACGGAGGTCTGCAGTGCCATAGATCGACGTTTTGCCATAAGGTCGAGAGTGTGGACCGACAGTTTTTGAGGTCTGTCTTTACGGCCAGGCATAAAATACTTAGACCCCACCGTTTGGACAGTTGTTTATTTCCACAAACCCGTTGTTTATTTCACCCACTAATACGCAATTCTTTAGGCAATCGAAGCGGTTTCACAACTCGAGTTGCAAGCTCTCGGGATTTTGGATATGAGCACGATACGGTCGTAGCGTGGACTTCATCAGGCGGGACCGTTCCAATTTGACATTGATATTCAATATGCCTCGAACTATTCGGTGATCGCTACCGATTTTCACACTGTTGATCACGGAGACATCATTGAATAACCGTCTCTTGGAAGTCATGATGAAGTCAATCTCGTTTCTCGTATAGCCATCGTGACTCAACCAGGTCCACTTCCTTTGAGGCGGCTTCTGTGCACTACACTAGTGCGACCGCGAAACTTAAAAAGGTAAACAAACGCGCTTTGTTCATACAAAATTGGACATACCGCCCACCATGGACAATGATGTCCATGATTACAACAACTCATTAGTGACTAAACAATTAGAAATATGAAGAAACCTGTATGTATGATTTACACATAGGTAGTAAACTTTCCTTAAAAACTATTACAGTATGCCATTTAACTATTAAGCAGCGATTTTAACTTTAACAATCTATTTTTTTAAGTTACTTATCACTTTCAGCAATCGTATTTGTATGTTAATATAGAATACCATAATAAAACACAACAGAAATTCATCAATTTCACAAAACAAAGTATGGAAAACAAAGACCAGATAAAAGACAAGACGAGACAACTTATGGTAAATGTGGCATTGACAATTGTACTGCTTAATCTGCTACTGGTAAAATACACAATTTGGTAACAGGTCTTTTGGATATAAGAGTCTTAGCACTTCAGAGTCACCACGCGAGTAATATTGTCCAAACCTGGGTGTTTAGCCGTTATAATGCCAAATAATTATACGATAAAAAATGATGAATCCTTTAGAATGTTTTTAACACTTACAGTGTCATATTTTACATTCATAAAGATGACTTCTTATCGTATATTTATTTCGACTCAATATAAACAGGCGCTTCGAGAACGAGTACGCGCCATTCAACGGGAACGCGACGAACTCCGAGCTCGGATCGCGCGTGACACCCCCGCGGCCCCGCTGGCCGCCGCGGCCGCCGCCGCCGCCGAGCGCGAGGCGCGCCTCGAGGCCGCGCTGGCCGAGGAGCGCGCCGCGCGCGCCCGCGCCGAGGCCGCGCTGCACGAGGCGGAGGCGCAGCGCGCGCGCGACGCGGCCGAGCTGCGGCGCACGCGCGGCGAGTCGCTCGAGGCGGCGCGCCACGTGGAGGCGCTCGCGCGCGCCGCGCTGGCCGCCGAGCGCCGCGCCGAGTGCGTGCGCCGCCTGCGCCGCGAGCTGCTCGTGCTGAGCGAGCGCGAGGCGCGGCTGGCGGGCGCGGCGCGCGCGGGCGCGCTGCGGGCCGGCGCCGGCGACGGCGGGGCGGAGGCGCGCGCGCTGCGGGCGGCCTGCGCGCGCGCCGAGGCCGAGGCGGAGGCGGCCGCCGCGCGCGCGGACGCGGCCACGGCGCGCGCGCACGAGCTGGAGGCGGCGCTGGCGGCGCGCGACGCGGCGGCGGGCGAGCTGCGGCGCGCGGCGCGGCTCGCGGCGGACGAGGGCGAGGCGCGGCTGCGCGCGGCGCGGGACAAGTACGCGGCGCTGCTGCGCGTGGTGCGCGCGCAGGAGGCGCGGCGGCTGGAGCGGCTGGCGGCGGAGGGCGCGGGCGCGGCGGGCGCGCGGCGCGTGCGGGCCCCGGGCGGGGCGGGGGCCGGGGCCGGGACGGGAGGGGGGCTGGCGGCGTCCCCGCCGGCGCTGGCGGAGTGCGGGCGCGTGCGGCGGCTGCTGGAGCCCGAGGGGGACGAGGCGGAGGCGTGAGCGCGTCGCGGGGGGCCGGGGCTCGTCGTGTCGTTTCGAGTGTCGCGTGCGGGTTTTGTATTAATTTACGCGAGAAGTGATTCCGGGTTTGATCCTCTTCGATGTTTCGCGGTTTATTTTATGATTGTGAGTTCTTACGAATGTGTATGTGACGTACGTTCTTCTAATTTTCGCTACAAATAATCTAAATCTTCAAGCATGTGAGTGATATGATTATGATAACATGCGACTCAAAATATTAATCGAATGGGATAAGTTCTGACAGTTCGATGAGAACCGGTAGACTTCTTCATTCGATTGATATGAAACCCATGTAAAAAAATAATTACGTAAAATATTATGTAAATATGTAGAGCTAACAACTGCTTCATGATAGAGTTAAGACAAATATCACGCATAACCATGGGTGCGATTGTGTAAACCAATCGTATTCATTTGACAGTTCAAAACGTACAGTATGGTCTGTCAAATGGCGAAGAACAAAGAGTTTGACAGATCATATCGTACGTTTTGAACTGTCAAATGAATACGATTGCTTTACACAATTCCACCTTATGTTATTAAGACACTGGACACGCAATGTACTCGTATTCTTTTATAAATCAAAAATTTAACAATGTCCCTACAGCGGCAGAAGTGCAACATATACAGAGGTGGTTTGTGCTACCATACTTTTGTTTTTCATGAAATTAAAAACTACATAAAAAGCATGCTTCCATTTTCTGTAATTCAATCCTACTAAAATGAAAACGAAATTCACAATTTTTTTAGTAAAAAAAAAAATTCTCTGCGATTTTGAGTGCCATCAGGTTGTTCGACAGATAAAACTGTCGAAACTTGCATCACTCAACAAGTAGCATAAAAATATTACATCCTGTATCCTTGTTAATATTTTTAACGTACTGATACTATGTATTAAATACGAGTTGGTTCTTTGTGCCACGTGTCTGCTTTGGGAAATTTGTTAACTGTCACACGCTTACTTTTATGTGGATGAAAGGTAACATCATCACGCCATACATACAAAAACTGCTGACTGTTGAAGTTTTAGCCAGACACTGAATACTTCTGGGGTGATTTGTTTAACTGTTAAATATCTTAAAAATAGTTATAAAAAAGTAAAGTTATTTTTTTTTATAATTTGTTATAAATGTCACGGTTTTAAAGGAGTTAAGCACTAGTTCCAAAAATATATGATGTTTAATTTACTTTATAAGACTGAGTTTTTACTAAATCAGTGACTGAATCATATATAACCCTGTCCTGGTAATTGTCATCTATTTGTATACATGGAAGAAAGTCGTATTAAAATGGACCGATTTTCATGATATTTCCTTCATTGGATTTGTCTTGACCCCGAAAAGGATAAGTACCAAAAAACGGGGTCGGGGCGAATCAAAGTTCGCTGGGACCGCTCGTAATATATAAAAAAACTACAAATTGTATCTTTTTATAAATTTGATGAGATGCCTTAATTGGAATGTGCTAAAAAAATTGGGGCAGCTAAGCATGTAATAGCAGCAATGTTATGGTGTTCGCTTTGCGTTTTTTAATT
Source organism: Pyrausta purpuralis (assembly GCA_963924145.1). Lineage (NCBI taxonomy): Eukaryota > Metazoa > Arthropoda > Insecta > Lepidoptera > Crambidae > Pyrausta > Pyrausta purpuralis. The sequence goes on along the minus strand of OZ001652.1, from coordinate 27,975,315 downwards.
GTAAAAGTGCCCCCAGAGGGCCTATTTGCATAAATAAATGACTTATAATGTGTTAGGTGTTCGATTAATGTTTAAACGTTTGGTGGACGGTATTGCATAGCTATCTCGCGGAAAATCTCCTTTTTCTTCACACATGAATGCAATCATGTTTAACAAAAAAGGAGGCTGGGGCTGTTTCCGCCAACAACTATAATCGTCCTATCTATTTAACGCAGTCGACCGTTACATTATTTGTTTTCTTGGATATCATCTGTTGAGATGGGTGGTCAAATGTCTGACTATTTTGATAAGGAAAATGTATTTACATACTGTGCTATGTTTATTTTGAATTCTTATTTTTGCACAATGTATTTGTGTTACTATAAGAGCAGTCTCTGGTACCGGACATTGGGAAATACTTAAGGTCATAATGAAAACCGTAGTCTAGTCGTAGGATTTGTGATACGACGGTTTTATCCGAAGAAAGATCTAAATCGGCTTCTCGCTCGTACCGACCCCCAATATCCGGCGCCGGAGGCCGCAGTCGCTTCGTTAATATATTATCATATTATTTATGTAAATAAGGTATTGTAAATCTGTAAGAATAATAAAAATGACAACTAATCATGCGTTTTAATTGGGTGCGAAAAAAAACACGAAGGGTCTAATATAATCTTTTTAATCACTAATCCACGAGCGGATAATAATACATTATAGTATATTTGGTACAAAATTCACAACATAAGTATAATATAAATAGAAATATCAACAAGACTCTTATTTACAATGTACAAAATATACAAATAGTAAGCGGTAAACGATCAACAAGGGGCGCGGGCTCGGCGTCACGGCCGTCACGTCGCGCCGTCGCCGTCCGTCCGACGGCAGGGTTCCGTCGTCACTCGGGTCCGTGTCGCGCGTCGGGCGCGCGGGGCGGGGCGCGGCGGCTACGGCAGCGGCTCGACGTAGTTCTCGGGCACGAGGCCGGTCTTGCCGTTGAGCGTGCCGCGCAGCCAGCCGGGCTCGCCGGAGGGCGCCACGTTGGTGACGATCTGGTTGGGCTCGAAGGAGAGCTCGCCGTCGCTCTCGCCGAGGCAGGCGTACAGCGTGCGCACGCGCAGCGCCCGCGCCACAGCCGGCGGCGGCGACGCGCTGTGGCTCGACACCGACTCCGCCGAGCTGCTGCTCGACCGGCCCACGCCTGGGGACCAAGTGAACTGTTAGGCCGTGTTAACGAGACGGTATTTTTTCGGGCTTGTGCTGGTAAAGTTCTAAAACCAAACTAATGAGACGGTTTTAGCTTATCGTTTTTACTATGCACATCTATACTATTTCCTATCTCTCAACGGTTAAACATGCTTAGACTTGCTTCTAAATAACCGTAATATTATAAATGAAAAAGTTTTTGAGGATATTTTGATGTTTGTTAATCCTTCACGCCAAAGTTGCTAAATGGATTTGGTTGAAACTTCACAATATAACGGCTCGTACCTTGGAATACATATATTGAATGATTCAAAATGATATTTTGAACGAACTGTGAGCCTGAAAATGCACTTCTTTTTTATATAAAGAGGATTAAATATAGCTTACCGCGACAATCGATAAATTTCAAAGCGCTTTTTAGCAAATTAATAAAGGTTTTTACTAAATTTAATGCACTAATTTGTTTTAAATTATATTATTGTTTTAAGATATTTATGTTTGAGAACGTAAGAAGCCAGTATTTTCCAGTAAAACTATATTTTTCGAACTGATCCGGGATTCGAACCTGAGGCAATTTGGTCAGAAACCAACGGTATGACGTCAACTAGAGATTCTAATATTCTAGTATAAAAATACACAAACTATAGACAATTTTGGAAGATGGTATAACGTGTCTTGGAAAAACTGAGAGACTAGAATATAAGGACATAAAATGAGAAGCTAGTTCTAAGAATTAAATTAAATTATTGGACACCAATGACATACGTTGCTCTAATTCCAAAGTAAGTAGCTAATTGCACTTGTGTTATGGAAATCAGATACAACGGTGGTACCACAACACCCTAACCCGAGACAATATAGAAAATTTTGATTTCTCCATTGACCCGGAGCGGCGACGCCTTGAAACCAGCGTGCTTAGCCACTACACCACGGAGGTCGCCAAGAAAGAATACGTGTAGGCGGGTAGGCAGGTAGGTAGGTACCTGTCTTGGGCGCGAAGTGGTGCAGCAGCTGGTGGTGGTGCGGCGAGTAGCGCGCGCCCGCGCCGCCCAGCACGCCCACGCTCACGCCCTGCAGTAAACAACAAACACTTTTAATAAATTTAAATACCATTGATACATTGTCTCTTTATTTGCTGAAGAAATGAAAAGAGAATTTACTGCCGGGCGGGCACAACAAGTGGCAATGGCCTGTCCATTGCAATGGCCTGGGCAGCGTTCGGGAAACTGCGAAAGATTGTTTTCTCATCTCAACTACCTCAGTATCTGAAGACGAAAGACTTCAACCAGTGTCTGTTACCAGTGATGACATACGGATCTGAAACGTCTCTAACTATGGGCCTTGTAAAGAGTCTTAAAATCGCACAGGAGCGATAGAGAGGGCTATGCTAGGTGTTTCTCTACGGGATCGAATCAGAAATGAGGAGATACGTAGAAGAACTAAGGTAACGGACATAGCCTTGAGAATCAGTAAGCTCAAGTGGCAATAGGCAGGGTTGGAAAAAAAACAGTTTTTTTAAATTTTATAAAACAAACAGTTCAAATTGTTTTAAACAACTGTTTGTTTTGTTTTTTTTTTTGTTTTTTTTTGTCCTTTTTAGTTTAGGGCATTATTTTAAATTAATTCGACCTATAATGTTTCATTTCCAAACTAGATCTTTTGACTTTTCAAATTTTCTATAGTAAAATAAATATTGACAAAAAACGATCAATGGATAAACATTTATTTTATGTTGCGTATCTCTAATCACTACTAAACGATTTACATTCACCCTGAATGTTTCCTAGCAGGACTATACCGGCGGGGAAATACCTATAAACTATAAATTCTATTCTATGAATAGGGGCACCCCCAATATTTATTAATTAGTGATGGGCCGAATGTGGTTTGAACCGAATACGAATTTCGGCCGAACATTCGGTAAAAATCAAAAATGCCGAAGTTCGGTTTTTATTCTGCACTTATATGGTAACAACTAACAAACAACAATAAAATATACCTATAAGTAATTAATATATTGAATTTTCAAAAAGTTTATTTGATTCAAACAAATCATAAGACTTCCTAATTTAATAAGAACTTATTGAATTTGATTTTTTAATTCTAAAACTTAAGATTGAAATGTCGAAAAAGGAAACTGATAATGACAGTTAGTTATTTGATTAATAAATAAATTACCATGATTTTAAATTATGTAAAAGGCTTATTTATTTAATCAGGTATGAGTGAGTATGACAGATTTGATTTTTTTTATGTTTTATTAATCTTAAAATCAAAATTGTGCAACTATTTCACTCTTTTCTTATACCGAATGTTCGGCATTTCAACCGAATTTCGGAAGAATGCCGAAGTTAGGCCCATCCCTAATATTTATATTTAAATGAGGGGAATAAAATAACCACTATTCCATTCGACAGCCATCCATTAGGGACTTTCCTAACGGGACTTTACCGGCGGGGAATTACTTAATATGAATTCTATAAATACGAGTGCCTTTCTTTCTCACATTTCATTTCATTATTAATTCTGCGACTGATAACACCTCATAAAAATGTCAACTCCAGGACGCAAAAAGCATGCAATTTGGGAACAATTCACATCGATCCCCCAAGAAAATACCACACTGAAGACCAATAGGGTGCGTTGCAGAAAATGTAAGAAAGAACTAGTTGGACTTGTGAAAAGAATGGAGGCACACTTCCAGCAATGTAGCACCACCACCGGTTCTAACACTGACGCAAATCTTGACGCGGACAGGGACGTGGAGGAGGAGTTGTTGAGTGATGCTGGTTCTTCCCGATCTTCAGATAATTCTTCTGCTACACCCACATCTTCTGTTACTACTCTTCAATCTAAAAATGCCAGTACCAGCAGCAGCGCGAGCGTGAACATTTCAATGAAAAGATTTATTATTGCTACAAGTCAAGAAGATAAGAAGAAAATTGATTTACAATTATCTCGTTATATGTTTGCTACTACGAGTAACACGCCTTTTAACCACGTAGAACACCCAGAGTTACTGAAATTAATGGAAATTTTACGCCCAGGATATAAACCTCCAAACCGCAAACAAATTGCTAGCAAGCTACTCGACGAAGTCTACAACTCGACTCAAGAAGCCGTAAAAAATGAATTGAAAAACAAAGTTGTTAATCTGGCAATTGATGGGTGGAGTAATGTCAGGCAGGACTCGATAGTTTGTGTCTGTGTTACCGATGTGTTGACAGACTCAACTCATTTAATTGATACAATAGACACAGGAGCCGAAAGCCATACAGCTGACTACTTGGTTAAAGTTACTACTGCGGCAATAAAACAATGTGAAACTTACAAATGTACGGTGCGAAGTGTAGTGACAGACAACGCAGCAAATATGAGCCGTATGAGACGAGATTTAGCCCAACAGGAAGAACTAGCTTCTCACGAGGATATACTTACATACGGCTGTTCATCACACATATTAAACCTTCTAGCAAAGGATTTGAATGCAGAAGATATTACTGATAAAGTTAAGTCGATAATGCGGTACTTCAAATACACTCACTTTGCATCTGCCAAATATAAAGAAGCTGGTGGAAAAGCAATTGTTATACCACAACAGGTACGGTGGAACACAATGGCTGACTGCTTAAAAGTGTTATTAGAAAATTGGCATATAATGTCAGATATAGACACAGGAGCCGAAAGCCATACAGCTGACTACTTGGTTAAAGTTACTACTGCGGCAATAAAACAATGTGAAACTTACAAATGTACGGTGCGAAGTGTAGTGACAGACAACGCAGCAAATATGAGCCGTATGAGACGAGATTTAGCCCAACAGGAAGAACTAGCTTCTCACGAGGATATACTTACATACGGCTGTTCATCACACATATTAAACCTTCTAGCAAAGGATTTGAATGCAGAAGATATTACTGATAAAGTTAAGTCGATAATGCGGTACTTCAAATACACTCACTTTGCATCTGCCAAATATAAAGAAGCTGGTGGAAAAGCAATTGTTATACCACAACAGGTACGGTGGAACACAATGGCTGACTGCTTAAAAGTGTTATTAGAAAATTGGCATATAATGTCAGATATATGCTTAAATCATTCAACTGCTATAGATCTGTCAATTTCATTGAAAGTAAATGACATGGCGCTGAAGCAACAAGTCCAGGCTCTCTACAAAAAACTGGAAAACATCGCAGTTACACTTGACATCTCCCAAAAGACATCCTTCTGTATTGGCGAATTGACTGAAGCATGGATAGAGCTTAAAAATATGTTTGAGGGAGAGAATGTACGACTGCGTGAGACCGAGTATTCATTGGATGATTTAAGGAAGTTCAAAGCTCGTTATGAAATGGCAATGTCTCCAGCTCATTTTGCAGCAAACTTACTACATCCTAAGTACAGGGGTGAAAAACTCACGAGTGAAGATATTTCTGAGGCTTTATTATTTATAGAAGCTTATCACAAAGAGGCGATGCCCTATGTTGTTAAATACAGGGCAATGACAGATCCCTTTCATAACTTTCTATTTGAAGATCATGTAGTAAATCAGGTCGGACCTCTCGAATGGTGGCAGTCATTAAAAAAACAAATTAATGGTCAAACAATGAACTTAGTGGCTCAGCTTCACACTGCTGTAGCTTCAAGTGCTGGAATTGAAAGACTGTTTTCAACATTTGGATTTATTCATTCTGACGTACGAAATAAACTGGGTACAGAGAAAGCTGCAAAACTTGTTACAGTTTTTAAATACCTTAATAAGGAAAAGAAGAAATAATTGTTATCTTGATCTTGTCATATTGTCTTACTCTCCTGACTGACAAACAATTTTGATTTTATAATGTTTATTAAATATAGGTAATTTTGTTTGTTATAATTTTGTTTTTGATTGATTTTAAATTGAATTTTTTAATATTCTATACTATCTAATACATGTTTCAAAAATACGTGTTATCTTATCCCATTACCCATATAAATCCTGGTACTTGGTAGGTACTTAGATCTTTGTTTGACTGAATAAATAACTTATCAAAAAAATATTACTTTCATTTTATATCATTCATTCGCAATGAAAAGTAGTTTTAAAGCTTGTTTTTTTCTCATCGTTTTATACAATGTTTAAAACTTGTTTTAATCTGTGTTTTTAAACGTGTGATAAAAAACATGGTTTAAAATCAAACTGTTTTAAACATTGTTTTAAACATGTGTTTTAAAACCATTTGTTTTAATCATGCCAACCCTGGCAATAGGCAGGGCACATAGCGCGAAGAACTGATGGCGGTTGGGGCAAGAAAGTTCTAGATTGGAGACCCTTCGACCAAAGACGCAGCGTAGGACGTCCACCGACAAGATGGACAGACGACCTTATAAAGATCGCAGGATCAAACTGGATGCAGACCGCTAGTGATCGGTCGCGGTGGAAAGCCGTGGGGGAGGACTATGTTCAACAGTGGACGTCTTTTGGCTGCGAATGATGATGATGATGATGGGCACAAGAAGTTTGAGGCTGTGACTGCCACGTAACTAGACACAATAGAAAAATATTGTTTGGGGGTCACTGTGTTAAGTGAGCAATATCTGATCAAGATCAATACGGCTCGTAGAGTAAGAAACTTAAAGGTTTATGGGTTAACTGAAAAACCACACTACTACAACTTATTCAGTTACTATTGTAACAATGAATTATTTACTTACGATATCATTTCTGACAGATACAGGCATCGAAGTCGGGGAAGTTCTGTAACAAGAAAAAAAGTTTTTTTTAGATCTAATGTCGTTTTACAATATTGTCTAGGGTGAAGGTCGCTATTGCCGTGAAAGTGGCATTCTGCTACAGATTTACGACCGAAATTGTACGGCAAATATATCGTTTCATTCAAATATTCGTTCGTGTCAACAATACAAGGGTTATGGTAAAGTAAGAATAGGTATGAAGTAAGAAAAGTAAGAATAAGTAAGAATAGGTCAGGGTATAAAAACCGATACATAATATAAATCGTTCATCCCGCCAGCCGATTTCTGCAGATAACAAAAAACGTGACGCGCGACACCTGGCGCGAACAGCTGATCGCACCGGCGACTTATTGCTAGACAGATAAGGTTCATAATAACTCTTACTATCGGAGGCATTAATGTTTCCTTGTTGAACAATTTATAAGATTTATGGGTCGATATTAATAGAAACAAGCATAAAAGTTTGGTAACTATGTTCCAAAACAAGAAGTGCCATAAAAAAACATATTTTGAAATCATTTGCTTGAGTAAAGAAAGTTACATAACGAAAAAAAAAAAAATAATAAGGAGCAATAAAATATTTTACTGTTGAATAAGTGCCTTTAGAATAGAAAAAAAAACGTAAATTATTTAAAAAAGAAAAATCAAATAGAAGTTATTTTTGACAACTAATAGTACCTTAATTATTTTATAAAATCTAATACCAACCCCGCAATAACAAATCCAGAAAGGCAGATAATCATTTTGTTTGGAGCACTAAAATCACTATCACTAGAAGAATCACAGGTACACGACACTACTTCCAAACACTAGAGATAATCGCTAAGATTGTAATGGTTAGTTGCGACTAATTGACTAGGCTAAATCGCAAATAACTGGTAAATAGACAAGGGATGCTTCAGGGAGTGGTCAGGTTGGTGTGTGAGGGTTGAATGCGCGCTTCGGCGAGGCGGCGCGGTATTTATGCGCGGGCGCACGGCGTGATTGGCGCGCGCCGGCAGATGCGCGCAGACACGCATCTGTGGGGCTGGCTATGCTAATGCTGTATCAGGTGGCGAATTGAATAAGCACATCTGGAGCACCGACACATTTAACTACCTTGGATGTATACATTTATTATAAGACTTTTCTAAATATTACCAACAGTAAAAAAACTGTGCTATAAGTAAACCGCAAAACTGAGACGTTTTTGACATCACTTTTGGCGTCCTCCTCCCAATTTACGTACTTCATATTATTATAAATGTTCTCAGGATGATACGTAATACATTAATTGGGACGGAAATGAAAACGAAGGCAACAAAAGTCAGAAATGTCTCGGTTTTGCGATGGACCTATAAGAAAGACTAAGCGAAATGATTGATGATTTTTACGTAGGATTTGTCTTGGCCCCGAATACGATAGTAACCATAAAACTGGGCCGGGACAGGACAGAACCGGGGCGAAGCGAACTTCGCTGGGACCGCTATTTATTATAAAGTGATACTGAGACTGATAGGACAATCACAATTTCGGAAATGACAATGATCAGAAAATGTTTCAAAAGTTCGACTACAACAAGCGACATCTTCGGAGCATTATTTGAGGTAAGTATGTACTTAGTTATTATACTCTGAACGGTTATTAAATATTGATGAAAGTTAACAAGGCCAATCCTGTCCTCAGGCTGTCGCAGGCGCAGCCCTATATGCGCGTGCGCACCTGCCGCACGCGACGCCAGCACCAGCGTGACACTTATTATGCATAATAATTTTTGTTCAAACCATCCAAATCACGAGAATTTTAAATGCCCGTCGTGATCCGATCAAATTTACTTTTTTGTTTACATTAAAAACTAATTCATTAGTTATATTGCCGGTCTCTAGAAAGCTGTTATCTTATAGGATAAACTGATTGGGGTCATCATGATTAGCTCGATGAAAATAGGACTCCGCATCGAAACGCGCGCTACTCTCAGGAACTACTAGACCGATTTGAAAAAATATTTTTGTGTTGGATAGTTTATTTATCGAGAAAGGCTTAAGGCTATGAAACGTCACGCTGCGACGTAAGGGGAGGTAGCAAACTCAAAACGCGCGGACGTAGTCGCGGGGGACCGCTAGTAGTAAACTGATTAATATAAATCCAACTGATTTTGCCTGGAAAACGCTGAAGTTGTAGATATAGTCAGCAGTGAGTGCGCCTATTTCTTTCGAGTAAAAGGACTGAGTGCCAGTTTATATTTAGCCATCGCTCCTAGGGCAGCGTGCACGGCGCAGGAGATGTTGGGAGGCTTCGCGGGCAGGTGCGCATTCCAGCGCGCACCTGGCGTATTCCGCGACCGCGCAGACTCCGCTCCGCTGCTGTCACTCGGACAAGTCGCGTTGTCCGCGCACCGCGGCCAATGAGGATGCTATGCGCATGCACATTTATTGAAATTTGAGTATCTATTACAAGTACAAAGACTTTAACTCAAATGTATTATTAAGTTGTTGGATTACACTTTATTAACTTAAATTTTAGGAAACTGATATTTTCCTTTTTACCTTAAACTTAACGAGATGTTGGGTTTCTAGTAAACTGTAGTACTCCTCAAAACAGCGATACAAGGACATGACGCTCGCGTCCTTTAGAATTGCTAACTATAGTTTTTAGCATAATTGATATTATTCTATGTATAACCAGATAACCAGACTCATTATTCACAAAAAGTGTAGTGGTATATGAAGCACTTCTAGGTAAAAGAACAATTAGGGCGTCGTTAATGAGCTATAGCATTGTGGGTCCACAATGAATAGCAGGTAGGCTAGTCAGGTCAGCGCGGTGGCAGGTTTTAGTGCTTATCGCAGCCGCGCGGGCATAATGAGCCTCGGCGAGGTTTCCTCGCTTTTTGTGTCAAGTTTTTGTGCGAACAGCTGTCGGACACACGCAGCCTCGCGCCGCCCCCCGCGCCCCCGCGCCCTCGCATTATCTTATTGCGCCCTTTCTACGGAGGTATTGTCGAGACATCCGTTACGACGATTCCCTTTTCAGTTGGACCGGATTGAGCCTCTTTTTTGTATTCGGTATGGATTATCAGCGGAGCAGGGGATTTGTTTGGCTCTTTTTATAGCGACGGGTGCCGCTTTGTGAGGAAAAAATACTTATTGCGTGATTGACACAATGAGAACACCCCATATACCATCCAAACCATTCGGATGATAAATAATTTTATTCGAAACTGGGTACTTGTACAAATTGGCATCTAGGTAATTTGCGACCTGATTTATTTCATAACGCCCCGTACTTGCCACTCATGCAATTCATACATAATAAGGCTTAATATGTCTGAATGGCAAGCCTGCATTAAAAATAATGTCTTGCCGCTAATATCTATGCATAACCATACTTATTCATATTTGATTGCTTTAAGGAAGAAAATAATGTTTTCATGATGCTAATAATTGCTTTAACTTCATAGCCACCGAGCACAAGAACCTGTTTAACAGATGGAATAATTTTATGGTAAGCAATTACTTTAGGTACAGTAAACTTGAAGAACTAGTTAGACCATGTTTTTAATTGTAAGATAGAAGCATATAATTATTGTATGGATCTCAGCGAGTGTAATGGTGAGCGGTGACGTCATTTCTAAACAAGGCTGCTATGGGGGTGAGTCCGACCGGTGGGCACGGAAACACACGTGCGCGCGACACGTGTGGAGGCCGAATCTGCACCGTTGTATTACACGTTGGAGCCCTACCTGCCGACCGCTTCAGCCGCAGAGGCTCGCGGCGATCATTAAGGTCTCATAACGGTCACAATTTCTCCCAATAAAAAAAATAAAAGCGTTACAGTATTATTATGTACAGACTGACGGGTCATACGAAATTGATTAATTTACTGGTTCAACATAATAAATATTTGGTTGTGAAGTTTACGCGAATACTTATTCTAAATCCGTGAAATATTTTAACCAATATGATTTTTGTCGTTGATATTTTTTACATGTAACTAGCAATCCCAGCAAACTTCGTTTTTCTCTCGGGCCTGTGCCGCCTAGACCCCGTTTTATTCCCGTGTTATTTATATTATTCGGGGCCAAGACAAATCCAACACAGTACCTGTAATCATTAAATCGGTTCTGCTGTCCATCTGTTGTCGATTTAAGTGGTGTACTAACACAACTTTTTTATGATTACTCAAAAAGAAGACGGCAAATAAATATATATATGTATATTTCATAGATAAACTAAACAAGTGATTGTTTAATATAGCTAAGTAAGATCATTCAAAACTTCCAGAAAACATTAGTAAAGCCCGCAGTAACATTTTGTGTGTTCTAAGAATAATTTATAGAAAGAAGGGTGGTTTTGATCTAATGACCGTGGCCTTTATGGTTCGATGCGTTAGTCAGTCACAAACAAGGTCAAACAGGGTCGCTCAACACACACTTCCTGCTTCAGGTAATGTCCTTATACTCAAAAAGGACTATTTAACTTTCATGCATTCATGTTATAGGAATATTTCAACAAGAAACCCCTTACATAGAGGTTGTTTTTGTTACACCCTGTGTATTCGCCATGGCCGTCTGTCTGTCCACGGATCATCTCAGAGATTTTTGCTACTAGAAAACTGTAATTATTGATAAAAAGTTTATATTTCAATCACGACGCCAAAACAATTTTTTTTAAAAGAAGGTTAACTATAAATCATTTTTTTTTATGACTATGCCATTTTAAAAAATGAATTACTCCGAAATGTGTTTTAAAAAATCATCATGAAACATAAAACTAATACTAACGATTTCTAGTTTCTTTTAGCTGTAAAAAAAATTGTCAATATTATGGCACTTATTACACTCTCTGCATTCCTAAGCGGTTGACTAGTAGAAAATGCCATTAGGCATTAAGTCTACCAATAGTACAACTTACAGTGCAAGCTCTGAAATTAATTTTCGCGCATGTCAAATTTGAGCGGGTCGTATTTTTCTTTAAAGATTTATGAATTGTAGTTTTCGTAGCATATGAACAAATCATCGTGTTGTTAGTTATGTTTTAAATGTTATATTATATGCATTTTTTATTTCATGCACCTACTATGCCTTTTTTACATCCTTAAAATCAATTTTGTTTGTTTTAAATACCCTAAAAGCCATTTAAACATCATAGCAGTGTAATGACTCGTTGGGAGTAGCAGTCGATTCGACGCGGCTGCTATTATTTACTTATTACTTCGCCTTTTGCTTCGTTGCCCTCGCGCTAGCCCTTTGTCTGAAAGATCGCAGACAAGTATTGACACGAAGTGAAAGGCCGTGCGGAGAAGCAGTAACAACAGCAATTCCCGTCCTTGAATACACGAAACTTCTTTCGCCATATCCGAATGGCTTGTTTGTTTGCTTGCTGATATTTACAACCGCATTGTTCCGGGTTTGACTTTACAACTAATTCACAATGCTACTCATCGACGATTGGTCCTATTATTTATAACAGTTGTAACGCGATTTAAAGCGTGAACCAATAGTGACTTCTGTGAATTTTTCGTAATGATATGTATGCAAGTGTTCCCTCGGTGCATCGGCTGCGGGCACACGCCAGGTGCGAGTTTTTTGTCGCTCCTTGTGCGCTATCTACCGCCAGGTGATGGGACCCGCCTCTCGCTTCACGCGACTCTCGCCTTAACCGCCTCACAGTGGGTCGAAACAATAATATGAGGGACATAGAGTTTTTTTTTGACAAATCGTAATTTTTTGGATACCGATCGATAGTCCTTTAGACACTCGTAAAGACATTTTACATAGCATTTTTCACTAAACCTAATAGTTTGGCCGTAAAAAAATAATTTGTGTATTTTTGTATGAAACAAGACCTAAAGTACTGAATATCTCCCAGGAACTGCTTGATCGCGCCTTATAATGACTTAGGTTGGCACAAGTGCATTGTGCACTAACATCTTAATCTATTTTTAGCTGCTCCAAGCAGCAATTTTGCCTGTTAAAGAGTTCAGAAAAAATATATTTTTAATAATCCTATTATGGGATTATAATTACAATTCTGAGAAAAAGCGTCGATTATGGTACTAGGAACTAATTAAGTATTTAGTCTACATTGTTCTGTACTATCAGAATCCTTCAAAACCTTTTTTTGTTATCATCGGATGACTTAAAAGTAATAATGATGTCAGGTCATTAGGATATTAATTATACAAATAAAGAGATAATGGTTTGGGGTTTTACCTGCTCCTGTTAAAAAAAGCATTGATTAGGGTACCAGGAACTAATAACGTAGTTAGTTTACATTGCTTTTTATTAACAGAATCTTTTAAAACCCTTTTTTCTTAGAATCGGATGACTTTAAAATAAAAATTATGACAGGTAATTGAGTAAGACATCAGAGAATAGTGGTTCAATAACATATTAATATAATTTCTACATAATAACACATATTTATAAATATTTGTTTATTAGTAATTAAAATATAAAATAAATGAAAAAATGTTTAAAATCTTACAATGCTAGCTTAAAATATACTAAAAAAACTTCATCATTATCAGCCAAAGGACGTCCACTGCCGAACATAGGAGGATATAAAAATTAGGATATAAAAAAAACTTGTCTCAATTATAACAAAAACGAATATTAAACAATATGTACGAAAAATACAAAGCTTAAATTCCTGGTAAGGTTTCACCGCCCAAACTATTTTTTTAAATGAATACACCTTCATTATATAACAAAGTTCCACGTTACTTACCCCCAACCCTTAACAATTGTCTCTTTAATATCCTAATTACCTGACATCATTATTACTTTAAAGTCATCCGATGATAACAAAAAATAATTTTAAAAGATTCTGATAGTACAGAACAATGTAGACTAAATACTTAATTAGTTCCTAGTACCATAATCGACGCTTTTTCTCAGAATTGTAATTATAATCCCATAATAGGATTATTAAAAATATATTTTTTCCGAACTCTTTAACAGGCAAAATTGCTGTTTGGAGCAGCTAAAAATAGATTAGGATGTTAGTGCACAATGCACTTGTGCCAACTTAAGTCATTATAAGGCACGATCAAGCAGTTCCTGGGAGATATTTAGTACTTTAGGTCTTGTTTCATACAAAAAAAACACAAATTATTTTTTTATGGCCAAACTATAAGGTTTAATGAAAAATGTTACATAACTTGTCTTTACGAGTGTCTAAAGGACTATCGATCGGCATCCAAAAAAATACGATTTGTCAAAAACACTTCTATGTCCCTCATATTACTGTTTCGACCCACTGTGCGCCTCACAGATAGCGACTAGTATCCCGCGCCGAGCGACGCCGCGTGCAATTAACTCGCTGCAGATGTTCAGCTATAAGTCTTCTTATGACCGAGATCGTATTCTTGTGCCATGTATTTATAACGAATTTTCTATAACATCGGCCGAACCTTCCTTCACCCCTGTCCAGTGGATTGATGATGCTTTTTTCTTAGACCACTCGAGGGATTTTTTTGTGCAGTCGGCGTTAAAGCGATAATATGGAAGCGCATAATTTATTTTTATTACATTATACCCAAAGACGTATGACTTATTATTTACACAATCATTATTCCATTACTGGACAACACTTTCAAGTGTATATAAGTCAACGTAAATTGTTGATACCAACCCTGACGCGTTGGTTATAGTACGATTACGAACACGTTTCTACGTTTAGTTGTGCACCTTTTTACATGTCATTTACACATTCGCGCTCGCGACTCTTTTCTCATTAGACGAAACGTTCAGCCTAATTAAATGGTTAAAAATACTTATTGTTTCAATACCTAATCTATACTAATAGTATGAGAGTTAAAGAGTTTGTTTGTTTGAACGCGCTAATCTCAGGAACTACTTGACCGATTGTATGATATTAACTCAAAAACATGTACGACGGGACATCCTTTAAAATATAAACAATAAAGTCCGCGACAGCATATTACGCCCATTTTATATGGTTTACTCACAACAAACTTTTAAATGTTCATAAATAAAAAATATTGTTCTATTTTCGATGGTGTTTTGATGCACACAGGTATTTCGACGTATTCTTATCAAAATGAACGTTTTCATTATCACGAGCATTTCATTTTCAACAAAATTTCCGTTTATATCACATGATTTAAATAAGTATCTTATAAGCTATCACAGTTTTAACTAACTCCGCACCAGAACAAAGCTTGCAGGCAGCTTGTACAACGCGCGCTTGCACCGCTATGGTTGCTAGTCTCTTACTTACGATGAAAATATGTGTTTTGTGATGAAACATTTGACAGGAAATCCGGAATTGACACGAGCGACGCCGCGGGGGACAGCTAGTTAAAATTGAATTGATATGAATACCTATAATCAAAGATAAATAAAACAGTTTATTGGGGTGGTGCACTGTTACGAGTACACACTTAACTCCCGTCGCCTCAGCGTGCGCGCACGCCGCACGGGCCGGCACAAAAACATTATAAGAAGTAATACTGACGACGCGAAACGATTGATGATCGACTATCACGCAGGCTGAGCCAAAAAACGAGTCAACACAAATTTGAATACTATTTTTAAATAATTCACTTTTTTATTAATCCCTCAAGCGTATGTGAACGAGACACAATGCAAATTCTATTGTTATGCGGTTGCCTGCAACCGCTCGGGTGTTGAAGCATTTAATAACGTCACATACCTATCACTAGTATTTATATCCAACTAGCGGACTCTGCGAACTTTGTTTTGCCCCCGATCACGTCCCGCCCCGGCCTCGCTATTTGACGGTGACGAATCTTACAAAGTAAAAATCATAAAAATCGGTCCACACGCTTAATTTAACTGGTTTTTTCTTTCATAAGAACCTTCTCCTAACCATTACAAATACTACACCGCAATGCGCTGCATTTAATAATAACTCACTATTTGATTCTAAATACGACTCAGTTTAGTGAGTATTTTCTTCTGAAAGTAACTGCCCGCCCACCCCTTTTCCAATATTTACATATTTTCAAAACAATGACAAACAACTTTTTTAAATTTTCCGCAATAAAAAGCAATGAAATATGGTACCCCCCAAAGTAGCACAGACATGCTGTACATAGCTGTACAAGCCGTCTGAATAAGAGAGTTAGAGGCGCTGTAAGTGCTTATTTAACTCTAATTTGGGCACAAATTAATCAGCTATTAGCTGAACAACTGTCACTTTAGCATTATAACAACATTATTTGAGCATTATTACAGGTAACTGCCACTCTAAGAGCTGAACATTGACTGAAAAATACAGCACACTGGCCGATTACAGAGTTTGTAGTAGCCAAGCGTTACCAAAGTACACTCTAGCAAGATCTGTAAACGCTTCTTCGAAGTTGAATATTCTTAAGAGGCAAATTTGTGAATTCATCTATACTAATATTATAAAGCTGAAGAGTTTGTTTGTTTGTTTGAACGCGCTTATCTCAGAAACTACTGGCCCGATTTGAAAAAATATTTTTACGTTGGATAGTCCATTTATCGAGGAAGGCTTTAGGCTATATAACATAAAGATACGACTCATAAGACCACAGCAGCAAGGAAAAATGTTGCGAAAACGGTAGAAAGATATTCCTTTTGAGAGCTTCCGCTGCGTACGCTGCGAAAACCGCTTAAGTTACACAAAAATCATGTATGACAGGATTTTTCAGCATTAAGAGTTCTATAATAAAGTCCGCGACAGCATATGTCTATCTTTTATGGTTGACTTACTACAACCTTTTTTATGTTAATAAATTTGTAAAAAAATAATGCATTATTTTTAGAGGTGTATTATACACACAGGTATTTATTCTTATCAAAATAAATACATTTATCATCACGAGCATTTCATTTAGAACAAAGTTGCCCTTTATATCATTTAAATTCAATAAATATCTTATCGAGAAAGGCTTTTTAGGGTATAAAACATCACGCTGCGACGGGAGGGGAGGGAGCAAACTCAAAACGCGCGGACGAAGTCGCGGGGGACCGCTAGTATAATACTAATTCTTTAGCCTTTTAGACCTTTAGCCCTTTAGTCCTCTTCCCCCCGGACCGCGAAAGCGTTTGGACGTGTCCACTGTGTTTGTGCTGTGAAAGTTTAAATAATAAATAATCAAAATGTTTAAAACGTTGAGGGGCGCTGTGGAGGTTTGAACCTGGTTTCTTTGAAATCGAGTTGGAGTTGTAAGCCGCTGCGCCAAATACGTGAGTGACGGCGCATCGAAATTTTGCTACAGATACCTTTACACGGATGTCGTAAGCGGTGTTACGATTGTGACTACTGCTACGAAATAGCTACGACTATAAATTGCTACGTGTGGATACGGACAACTGATTGTTTATACCACACTTAACCCGCTTTGCCAGCTTTTACGCACAGCTACATGATGAATTCTACACTAAATAGAGCACTGTCGGACCCAGAGATGTCAATATGCCTGTCAGAGGAAAATGAATCACCTCTAGATGCGGTAACGGATCGCTTGCGCAGACCCGTCCACACTTTGCCGCCACAGTTTGATGCCTTTAGAATGGAGATAAGGCAACTTATAACTACCTTCATAACCTCACAAAGGGATGAGATGAGGCAACTTGGCCTGACAATGAAAGAAATTCAAGAAACAAATAAAAATATTGAGACATCACTGGCATTTGTAACTTCGCAAAACGAGGAGTTAAAACACAAAATAAATAACCTGGAGGAAAGAACGAGACAGGATAGAGAATATATATTATTCCTAGAGGATAAATTGGATGACTTACAGCTTGCTTCTCGTAAGACTAATTTCGAAATAAAGGGTGTGCCCAGAAAAGAAGCTGAATCAAAACAAGACCTTTTGGAAATGGTTTTGACACTTTCTGAAAATATTGACTGTAAAATCAACAAGTCGGACATCAAAGATATCTACAGAGTTAGGAGTAAAAGGCCAGAACATAAGAACACTCCCATCATAGTGGAGACCGGCTCGGTACTACTTAAGACTGATATCCTGAAAATGGCTAAATCATTCAATATAAGAAACAAAACAAAACTATGTGCAAAGCACCTTGGTCTTAAATCGCACGCCGATACACCGATATTCCTCTCGGAGAATCTAACGCAAAAGGCATCCCGGCTTCACTACCTGGCTCGTGATTTAGCAAAGTCAAAGGGCTACAAGTTTGTGTGGACCTCCTTCGGCAAGATCTATGTGCGTAAGACTGAGCAGTCCCCTATCATGCTGATCAAATCAGAACAGCAGGTACACACGCTACTTTTGGAACAGGACTGACTATATCAATTCGCACTTTTATTTATAATAGTGTTCTACTTTGGCTTGTTCAAATTCAAATTTTTGTCCCAAGAGCTTTCTTTCTGTCGTAACTCTAATATTGAGAAATGTTTGTTTATGTGTCATACTTCTTTGTCAGCTCTGTTTTTTGTAAACACAACTTTAAACAGCATCCACCAAACCACCTCCTCACTTTTAATCACACACACACATGCACACATACATATTTTACACACACACTTACATGCACACTTACATATTATACACGCATACTCACAAAAACATTCACACAGCACATCAATGTTCTCTCCGTTTCACAAAATATTTTCCGTTCCCCTACCAAACACACATAAATTAAAACTATTAATAGTCCAGCTACACCCTGATAAACTTTACCTTATTATGACTATACAATCTGTTGATAGATTTTGTAACCGCATTGGCTTAACATATAAAATGAAGCAACACCTGCTTATCGTTATCCCTGGCATACATATATACTCTCTAAGGTATGGGTGACGCACTACACACTATACAGGAAATAGACAAAATTGACATAGCCCAGGCTATCGAATGCGAGGGAACTGATATTGCGGGGCGCATAAGTGTAAATAAGAATGATTTTACTATTATAGCACAGAATATTGTAAGTATATATAAAAATTTTAACGATTTTACTCTAACTCTATCCAGTTTGCCATTTGAAACTGATATTATTATTTTTACTGAGTGTAGACTAAACCAAAACAAACCCCTCCCACAGCTAAAAAATTACGAATCTCACTGCACTACCCGCCAACTAAATCAAAACGACGGTGTGGCTGTCTATATTAAGAAATCTATTAAGTATAAAGTACAAGAAGTAACATTACAGCAGGCATCATGCCTCCAGATAAATATCCTAAATAATACCGTATTATGTATGTACCGTTCGCCCTCGTATCCGAAAGCTGATAACTTTATTAATTCATTAAACTCTCATCTAGAGTCCTGTCCTTCACATAGTAGTATTATAATAGCAGGTGATATTAATATAAACATTAGACCTCAGACTACGGAACGACCACAAGAATATAAAAACAGAATGCAGTACTTAGATACGCTTGCAAACCACGGTATATTAGCTGGTCATACCCTACCTACAAGGCAACAAAACTGCTTGGATCACTTTATGTTAAAAATTAATAAAGTCAAATATAAAGCCGCAATAGCAATTATGCATACCTCTACCACGGATCACTCTACTACGCTACTTTCAATTTCTAAGTTAAAAAAACAGCCCAATGACAATAAAATTAAACAGACTATAAATTTTGAAACGGCTTTAAAATACCTACAGTCTAGAAATCTATCAGAACTGTTATTTTGTGAGGATCCATTAGCTGTAACTAACAACTTAATAGATAAAATCATTGAAAGTCTTAAAATAAATACAACAGTAACTACTATCCCCTGCAGTAAAAGAGTCAAACAACCGTGGATAACTCCAGGAATTCTACGCTGTATACGAAACAGAAACAAACTTCAGAAAAACTTACGTAATGACCCACATAATGACATCCTCCGTATCACTTATAGACGCTACAGGAATTATTGTAATAATTTAATAAAAAGAATAAAGAGGAAATATGATAGGGATAATATAATTAAAGCGTTAAATAATAATAAATTGCTTTGGAAAAATATCACTTACACTAATAAATCACGAAACACTTCGGCTGAATTACTCTACTTACAGTCATCGCCCACTGAATCTGCCAACTATATTAATAGATATTTCGTTAATACTGGAGTGGAACTTGCAAGTAAAATGCAGAATAAGAATACAACATTAATAACACCCTTGGATAGTAATTCGCTGCCTGTTAATTCTTTTGTTTTACTACATACCGACATAGAAGAAGTAAAAAATATTATATATAGCCTTAAACCAATTAGCGCTCCGGGATGGGACAATATCCCCAATAACTTTATTAAATTGGCAGTCAATGAATTAGCTCCGGTTATCACCCACCTCACTAATCTATGTTTTGATAAAGGGGTTTTTCCCGCACCACTGAAGCACTCTATAATTACACCTGTGTACAAGGGTGGGGATAGAGATGATATCAGTAATTATAGGCCAATTTCTATTCTACCAGCAATATCTAAGGTTTTGGAAAAAATAGTTAATATTAGATTACTAAATTATTTAAATAAATTTGATTTATTGGCACCTAACCAGTTTGGCTTCAGACAAGGAAAATCGACAGAAGATGCAATACTTGACTTAAGCACTTTTGTAACAGAACAACTAGATCAGAGTAAGAAGTGTCTGTCGGTTTTCCTTGATCTGAAGAAAGCATTCGATACAGTCTCTGTCCCTGTCCTTGTACATAAGCTTGAAAAAATAGGAATAAGAGGTACTCCACTTGCTCTCTTTGAAAACTACCTATCGGAGAGGAAACAAAAAGTTAAACTACCTGGATTCACTAGTACAGACGTGGAGCTGTCATCATTCGGCATACCACAGGGTAGCGTTTTAGGCCCAACCTTGTTTTTGATTTATATTAATGACCTATGCAAAATTGTCATACCAAACGCTAAAATCCTGTCGTATGCCGATGACACGGCTGTAGTTTTTACCGGTGAATCCTGGGAGGCTGTCAAGACTACCGCTGAAAATGGGCTGGCTCGAATCGCTCTGTGGTTACAACAAAACCTCCTCACATTAAATGCAGCAAAAACAAATTTTATTTGTTTTAGTATAAACAACAAATCACAGCCAGTGTCTGAGTTTAGCTTAAAAATACACGAGTGTGCTAAAGGAATTGACAAAAGATCGTGTAGCTGTCCATCGATTGGTAAATTGCCGCATATTAAATATTTGGGCATTATCATAGATCAGAGGTTGTCCTGGTTTCCTCACCTGGAACATGTTATCAGTAGGATTCGAAAATTAATATGGATCTTTAAAACACTCAGACATGTAATACCTGATTATAGTAATAAGTGCGACTCTCCAAGACATCTCCTTAACCAAATATATATTTCACTTGCACAATCTATTGTTACGTATTGCATCCCGGCCTGGGGTGGAGCTACAAAGACTCAGTTTCTGCATTTAGAAAGAGCTCAACGAACCCTTATTAAAGTAATGTACTTTAAGAGAAGTCGGTTTTCTACAGGCGAACTCTATCGCATAAGTGGTCTACTCACTGTTAGAAAATTATATGTCATTATGACTACTCTTAAAGTACATAAATCCCTGCCGTATGACCCGCGTATCTCAAAAACACGACGAAGGTATGCTGTGGCTAAGTCCTCTGGCACCAAAACAGAGTTTGCCAGTAGGCAATTCAGCTCACGTTCTGCATTCCTTTACAATAAAATTAATAAAGAAATAAACATTTATGATCAAACTTACTATCAATGTAAGCAAGTTCTTATTAAATGGGTGCAGCCAAAAACATATAATGAAACTGAATCTATGCTGTACCGCATCTCGTGACTAAACACACACACGCACATATACACACACGCACGCACACGCACACAAACACACACACACACACACACACACACACACACACACACACACACACACACACACACAAATTGTTCTTATTTTGATTTGCTTGTAAAACCAAACCAAAAATGTATGCGTAGATAAGGAAGAGCGGGGTAGCCAAACACAGGCTTTACTTGCTTAAATGGAGACCCCAACCAACCATGTAACTTAACTTAAGTTTGTTATTGAAAATAAAATGTGATTTTATTTAGCCTTTAACTTTTATATTTTATTATTGACGTTTAGTTTGTTCGTCTTCAATTGATGACAGTTTACTGTGGTAAATTGATAATTTCGTAAACGCTAAGGTTTTTCCTTTCTTTAAAACACACACAAGCGTTAATATTCAAACGCTGGTAACGACATTTAAGTATTATTTTCAATTCAATTTACCTTTCGCTAAACGCTAAGTAAAAACCATGATTTTCCTTAATGTTACTTGAAATGGGAAAGAAAGTTTATGGTCAAATACGATATAGATATAGGCGAAAATTTTCTCGCACTATCAAATTATTTCTGTTTTCTAGTAAATATAGGTAAATATGTAAAATGGGAAAGAAATAAAAAATGAATTTTGTCATTATAATTTTATAATAAGCTTTTTATCTACGCATACACAATATTACTATGAAGTAGTCATACTTTTATGCTATTTTTGTTAACTAAACAAAGATCGGTGATGTGAATATAGGTAACTTATTCAATAGATCAGTAAAAAATGGCGGCCAGCAATGTGAACTTATTAATCACAATAGAATGCATGGGGGTTTATAAGTGTTCACTTGTGGACTTTAAGTCAGCTTTGAGCTGACAAAAGTAGTTCTTGTGATAAACTAATCGGCCACATGTTCATATAAAGCATAATAAGGGCAAACATGTGCGCTAATACCACAGCCTCTGGTAAAACTATTTAGAGGTCCATGTTTTCTTTACAATTCAACTATACTGAAATAATAAATCTAAAACTATATGCTGAGATGATAAATCTTCCAAGACATCTTTTAACTTCATGAGCAGGTTTGTTGCTAGGACAAGTACTCAGCTCTAAGCGGAAGGATAGGTTACATTGGTCTAATTTATAGCAGTGTGCTCTAATTTTACATTATACCAATACTCTCATTGCGATTATGTGAGCTGAATAAATGCTAATATACGATTGCTGATGAACAGTATTTAAGATTTACTATGTACAGCAAGAAGCAGTATATTATCATTAATAAAATTACAAAATAACTATTTGCATTTTAGTAATTCACATGTTCTTCCTTAAAATGCCAAAGTTTAATGGTTGTACTAGTGGCCTCCTTTTTAGAAAATAGCTTAGTTGAAACCAAAAAAATGCTTATTAGCAGCATACACCTCTTTAAAAGGATGAGTTACCCATATGAACGCTTATGAGATTACTGCGTTCTCACCGTGACACATAGCGCAATTATACAGGTGAGAGAGTAATTTTCTGCTATTGCTGTTAGAGTGTACTCTTATAAGTGTTCAAAAATGCCCGATTTACCGATGTGGCCTGTTGTGTTATCCTATAATGCTGTTCTGTGCTTATTGGGCCGTATCATACAGCCAAATCACCAAGTATTTAAACACACTTTTTTCTTCTTTTCTCTTCGAGGCGGGGCGTGGCCATCCCGATTTTCGAGTTTCATAGGTGCAATCTCGCGCACATTTCCGCGTTCATACGAGCTCGTCTTCCAAATACAATCTCATAACACCACGTCGGTTGCGATGGATTTTCATGCAATATTTCGGCCCCTGAGCTGAGATTTGTCGTTTTAAGTCAACATTATGTGACGTGTAATCGAACGATTTTAAGCAAGTGAAGGTTTTTTTTATTATAGTAGATTTATCGATAGATCATATTACTGAGCCCTAACGGGTCGGTCAGACACCGGTGACCATACAAATTGTATACATATAGAGTCAACCAGCAAGACCTATGTCTTAATTAAAAACTATCACGAAGAAAACGTAACAAGCACAGAAAACAATTAACGTTTATTTAAGAGGTTAGAACGGCCCTCGTACCGCCTCGTGCTGTGATTACTTGTAGAGCAAGTAGCCAGGTCACAAATAGGGAGGGAGGAAGTTCTACGTGTTTCTTTTCAGCGGTGCAATCCAGAAGATGGTTAGGTGACCGCCTGTCTCGGGACGGTCATGGAATGAGGAGAGAAGAAAGTCATGTAACTAAAAGCGTGGTGAGTATGAATGCAGAGCGGGAAGGGAAGAGTGTGTGTAAAACAATATAGATGTGAAAGGAGTGGATGATTCAGTGGATAGTGATAGGATAGCGTGACCTCTGATAAACTGGGAACAGGGCAAGAGAATGAAGATTTCGATCCATGTTTCAAGAACAAAGTTGTTAAGTAACTAATTCTGTAGTAGCTCGCCTTATTCTTTATGGGTTGTTTTGAAACACATTGTATATTCAGAAATAAAAATCTTTTATAAAGCAGGTGTAAAGTGTATCTCGCACTTTGATAATAGTAAAATAATAATAAAAGTCTTCCTAGCCGATTTCGACTACAGTGGCCAGTCACAACGATTAATCGACTGCGCGGGACATATTACAGTGCACCAGTGTGTGCGCAAGCACAGGTGCACCTCTATTCCTTTCACTCTTTTAGCCCAATGGGACAGCGATCTGAAACGACCGGAGGGAGATCAGGCGCACCGAGGCACGGGGCTGAAACACTGCCAACTTCCAAACTCCGGGCTCGCCTAAGAATTTCTGAACAGAAAAACCCAGATATATATTTTTGGGCCGACCCGGGGATCGAGCTCAGGACCTCAGGCGCAACCGTCATACCGCTGCGCCACCGAGGCGGTCACTTGGCGTGTATTTACCGCGGGAACAGACAGACTGACCTGATGACGCCGTTGTAGAGCGGCGGCGCGGGCGGCTGCGGGGGCTGCGGCTGCGCGAGGGGAGGCGGGGGCGGGGCCGCGAGCGCGAGCGGCGCGGGCGGCGGCACGGGCGCCGGGGACTCGAATATCTATAAACAATATTGCGTTTGAGTCTCAACACCCCGACGAGGACACAAGCGCTGGAAGGAGCTATACAGTACTCGTTAAAAGGTTATTCATAACGGCATTAGTTTTACAGATTAGCCATTCAGCAGCCGTATAAACTGTTAAGGCAGATTTAGACAGGGTCAGTGCATAAGTCAGTTATCGGCGCCAGTGGCCGCGCCTAAACTGACTTCTAAATATTCATATGCGAATTTACAAGTCAGCGCTGACTCCCCGCCACTGTACTGACTGGAAATATATATATACGGGTTTTTTTCGGGTCAGCGCTGTCTTGTATCGATTTCGGCGCCAGTCACTGACCCTGTCTAAATCTGTCTTTATAGCGCTACTCTGACACCAAAATAATCTTTTTGTAACGGTATCAGTTCTACAATCGCGCTATAGTAGCGAATAAAAACAACCATATAAAGACGCTACAAGAGTGGTACTGTTCGTCTATGTTTGGTGGTTGTGTAAGCTAACGGATATACAATGACACTTTAAAAAGTGTAGCGTACGCTTAAATATTATAATAAAGTGGTCTAGCGCTATACTGCAGCTCTTTTTTATCGTATTTGGTAGTAACAAATTAACATAAAAAAACTTTTCGAAATAAACTTTTATTTAAATGACCTTAAAAGATAAAAATAAATCAAACTAATCAATTTAGTACTATGTACCTATTCCACACTTAAATTTGTATAAAAACTTGCCGCACGCGATATTGATGTGCCTATTTTCTAATAAAAATTTGTATAGTAAGATAGAAGAAGATTTAAACTCAAAATGGACGACAACGTATGCTAATCAAAGTATTTACAACAGCTCCTGTCCCTCTCAAAGCGTTATAGTACTGGTAATGTCGGGTTACTTTGGCTACTTTTTTCATATTTTTTTGAAATCTCTCTGGCATAAAGACTCTTGGTGACTTATAAGTGTTAAAGTGCTTTTATTAGGTTAATGAGGATAGTAGCTTATTAAAAACAAATTATATAATGAAAAAAAAATTAACAGGTATATTTTTTTTATTTTTTATTTTTATTGAGCCAAAGTTGATCTGTGGGGAGGGTGACTTTGTCTCGCAGATTATTTTTGGCACAAAACCTTTTTTTAACACGGCACAGAGCTAAGGTAAGACGTTAAAATCACACAACTTCTTTATTCCTAAAGAAAACTTACAAAAATACAAAATTAAACAAAAACTTTCATCTTCTAACGGTGTTATTAGTGAGAATCATCTTAGGTAGGCTTTATCAAAACACTAGCGTTTTCCTTACAAACAAAATACTACTTTTAATAGGTATATTTCTATCAAAAGTATAAACATTATAATAATGTAACAAGTATCAATGTTTACTAAATAATCTAATAGAATCTATAATTACACAGCCTTATTATTGAGATCAACCGATGTTCTCATATCTGACTCAGTACCTGAGTTAGATAATTAAGTAGGCACCAACGATATAAGAATCGATGATCAACATCGGTTATGAACAACGAACGAGCTCTCTTCTAGCTCTGTGAATACTGTAGTTCGATCTGGTTTCTTTTTAAACTTATCTTTTTGTTTTTGATGGTGCTCCATGGAATGTTGCATTTATCGGCACTTCTAGCTATGGCATGGTCCTAGACCTCACAACATTCAAGCATTCTTGGAGTTCTGCGTCTGTGTAATCGACATAGCGGCGACTGCCTGACTTTCGACGATATTTTGATAGCATTGTGGTGTCCGAAACGCGATAAATTCAATTATTTATATGATCGGGTAAATTTGGCTCAAGAGCCAATGTTACCCGAATTTATGAGGTAAAGTATACCTACACTTAGTAATTAAAATTTTTGAATTAAAATTTCTGAAAAAGCTATTGTTTCTATGATCTTTCGACTCCCTAATATATTTCTGACCCGATTAAATATAATATCAAACGAAACTCCCATTAAATTTTCAGTTTCTTAAGAAAGTTTGCAGACGTAAATAAAACACGTCGTCACATGTCAGAACTCAGAAATAAAAATGGCAGTTTTACACTTAACAAACAAGCGTCCAACCGATTGAAAATGTACGCCAGTAATGCCATTTAACGAATTTCGCTTGAAGTAGCTTGAGTACTGTTTTCGCTGCAAGTTTGCGGGAGGTTATTTTTTTTTATTTATTTGAGACAAAGTTGCCCGAAGGAGCTAAAGTAACCCGACCTTACGGTAACGCTAAAGCGCATCACTCATAGTTTTTAAGTAATTAATGTATATTTCTCAGTACAAAAAAGATATTATCTAAAATATCCAATAAATAAAAATAGCTCCTTTACCGACTGTAGATTATGAGCTACAGTGGTGAGAAACTCCATAATTAAACTTAAGAATCTAAAGAGACCATCTCTCCCACTCAAAGTTATTCAAAAGCATCCTATAACTCTTTTCCCTTATCACTCATACCTTCCAAAACATTATTATTTTTAATACATTCATACCAAGAAAGGTAAAGCTTTTCACTGACGTTGAAACGGCAGGGTTAGTTTATTTTAGCTATTTCCACAGTATCATGTCTTATGGTATCTCGTTAAATGGGACTTGGCTGCAGATATAGACTAGTATTTGACTGATTTGCGGAACCAGAAAGCAAAGAGTTCACATGAACTCCAGCTGAAGATCTGACATATCAGAATTATAAGAGCAATATATTAATATACCTAATAATAATATATTGGACACCAATTACATACATTGCTCTGATCCCAAAGTAAGTAGCCAATGCACTTGTGTTATGGAAATCAGACACAACGTTGGTACCACAACACCCAGACCCGAGACAATATAGAAAAGATCGTTTTCTACATTAACCCGACCGGGAATCGAACCCGGAACCTCATGAGATGGCGACGCTTGAAACCAGCGTGCTTGTAAACTGAAACTTGATACCGCGTAATTTACACAAAATTAAACTTGTTAACACCAGTTTTACGAGGAGTAATGCAAGTACTCACCTCGTGGAAGTGGTCGAGCAGCGTCTCGACGATGACGTTGTAGAACTTGAGCTCCAGTATGGAGGCCACGGTCTCGCGCTCGGCGCGCAGCAGCGTTGGCCCGAAGCACACCGCCAGGTTCGAGGAGGACATCAGGTTCTTGTCGCTTTTTGCTGCCACGCTGTGTCAGAATATTGTTTATTTAATTAAACTTTATTGCACTGTCAATTGTACAATTGACCTATTTCCTTGCACATTTTACATCCGTAGGTCGCTGGTTTATATCCGGCTAGAAGGACCGAAATGTAGGGGCTCTAATGACGTGCCCCTACATATGATAGATGTAGGATGTTAGATGTTGATTGTAGTAAGTAGGTTGTTTCTACGTTACGGGATGTGGTAACTGTGTCCGATTCCGTCGAGAGCGTTTATTACACTATATTATAATTGAATTCAAAATGCATGAAAGTAACATGAGGCCACGCGGCCGCGCGGGTAAGCCTCTGTCAGCAGATTTCAGATACAACTAAAATACCATGTACTTGCTCGTACAGGTATTCTCTATCAGTATTGCTTGCTATTGTTCTGTAAGTACACAGTACCACGCACTCGGGTGACTTTGCATGGTGTTGCCAAATGAGATTATCGATACAGGAGTGTAAAAAAGCTTACATACAATTTCAAATATCAAAATTAAAGTTAATGTATGGACGAACATTGATGACGATGTTATTGATGCGGAGGTGGAGGGGTTTGACAGGGGTTTTATGCGACACAAGAATATCAATGAAACCAAAGGCAAGATCTCTCAAATCTTATTTATTTCCTGACATTATCTTTCACTTATTCTTTGATCTAGCTTTTTCCCATTATTTATTTATTTATTCTGTATTGCACAACTAAAATTTCTACAAAAAGTAAATTTAACGCTATATGGCTTTCTCTACTAGTCATAAATCTATCAAACAACTCCGGGCCAATAGCCTAGTTTCCACTAAGAACAAATCAGAATTTCACATTTCAATCACTAGAAACTACAAAGTTTGTAGTTTCTAGTGATTGATTACAATATGTAATATATGTATATACGAACAAAATACTAACTTTTTTGAATTAAATTAAAATAGGATTATTTATATTTTAAATAATTATGTTTGTCTAAAACACACTTTTGATTACGTGAACGTAAACGCTTATCAAAGGATGTGACGTCAAGCCTTTTCATAGTATTTTGCTGTCAAGATTTTCGATTGTAATCATAAGTGACGTCTTTTAGAGTTAAATCATGTATTTTTTTTTTAAATATTAAGGTTATTGGTTAATATAATTATGAATGTAACTAATTATTTATTTATTGAAATCTGGTTAACTAGCCTATTTTGTAGAAGGAAAGGGGGGAAGAGGAAGGCCTTGAAGAAGTTTTTTTGACCAAGTGAAGGAAAAAGTCGGTGTCACGTCAAACCAGGAGGTCAAGGAGAAAGGCGGAAAAAGAAAAAAAATGGCACAAAAGCGGACCTCTAAAGTTGAAGAAGAAGAAGCATATTTAGTGTACGTACTTGCGCAGATGCTCCAGCACGAGCTTGAGCATGTCGAAGTTGTTCCTCGGCAGCGCGTGCACCAGCGCGCGCAGGCCCGCCACGCGCTCCGACCGCCGCTCGCTCTCTGCAAACGGAATCACTTATTTAGACATGTCGGAAAATGCATGTGAAATTGACAACCCAAAAGACCAAACCATACATTCATTACAGATCCATTTTGCTATTTTTGGTACACCAACAGGTTACATACAAGCATTGTCAAAAAAAAAGTTGCATCTATTGTCATCATCATCGTTATCCGCCACAGGTTCACAGCTGATCATAGGCCTACCCCACGGTTTTCCACAGTGACCAGTTGTGAGCGGTTTGTATCCAGTGTGGTCCTGCAATCTTTACAAAATCGTCTGTCAATCTTGACAGTGGACGTCTCACGCCTTTGGTCGAAGGGTCACCAATCTAGATTTTTTCTACCCCAACGGCCAGCAGTTAGTTACGTTCTGCCCTGCCCGTTGCAACTTGAGCTTATGAATTCTCAGGGTGATGTCAGTGACCTTAGTTTCCTAAATAAATGATATTGATGATTAATCAATAAAGCCCCCTGGGGGCACTTTTACACGTCCCAATATAAACCTTACCACAGCTTCGGGACAATTGTGGGCTAGTGCTGAGAAGAAGCTGCGCAACAAACTCAGTGACCATTGTCAATGCCGCTTTTCAAAAGGTTTGCAATGTTTGTAGTAATCATGCAAGTCCATACATTAATATCTTTTAAATAATCATCTACTTTACAATACCCTTTCGTCATAAGGGTTTCTTTAATAACAGTTTTAAATTTATTAACCGTTAAGTTTACAATGTGTTCTGGTAGTTTATTGAAAAATTTTATACCTTTCTCCATGAAATAATTACCAACCTTTGCTTCGTATGTATGAGCTATATTATTGTAAAGTTTCATCAAAATCCATTCAGTTGTTTTTGCGTAAATGAGTTACATTAATAAACATTCATCGATCTTTACACTTTCATCTTTACGAATATAATAAAGCTCAAGAGATTTGTGTGTTCGTTAGAATGCGCTAATCTCAGAAACTATTGGAACGATTTGAAAAAAAAAAGGATTAGGGCTTATTTATCGAGCTAGGCTATAAAACATTACGCTGCGACGAGAGGTGAGGGAGACTCAAAACGCTCGAATGCAGTCACGAAAGACCACTTGTTTATAATATTACTGCTAATATTGTGATGAAACAGTCCGTAAGAGCAAGAAAGTAAGCACTTACTGGCCACAGCAATGAACTGCCTATGCAGCTGCCTGGTGAGCAGCGGGTCGGGCAGCGCGCGCAGGTAGCTCTTGAGCGCGGAGGTGAGCGTCTTGGTCTCCCAGTCGAGCGGGTCGCTGATGGCGGGCGGACGAGCCTCGCGCGCGGACGCCACGAGCCGCGCCACGCGCGACGCCACGCCCGCCACGCGGTACAGCCCCTGCTCCTCCAGTCCGCGCGCCTCCAGCGTGCTGATGAGGCGCCGCACGAACGCGAAGCCCGCCTCGTCCAGCACGCACGCGCCCTCCGCCTCCACGGACGGGTCCCTGACGAAAGTATACCGTCAAATAAGACATTGAAAGAAGTTCATCTGGCATGTCAATGGCTTACCTAGCGCGTCAATGGCTCACCTGTCGGTCGTTACCTGAGTAACTGACTCACACGGCGAGTCACTGATTCACCTGTCACTTTAAAGGCTCACTTGGCATGTCACTGGCTCACCTGGCATATCAATAGCTCACCCGGCGCGTCAATTGCTCACCTCGCGCGACTGCGGCTCACCTGACGCAATAGTGACTCATCTGACGCGACAGTGGCTCATCTGACGCGACAATGGCTCGCCTGGCGCGTCGCTGGCTCACCTGCTGTGCGGCGGCGCGGCGTGCGGCGTGGGCGGCGGGCAGTCGAGCGCGCGCAGCCAGGCGCCGCGGTCGCGCTCGGACAGCGCCTGCAGCGTGAGCGGCGCGCGCTCGCGGTCCGCGGGCACGGCCTCCCAGCAGAGGCGTCGCTGGCTCGCCTGGCGCGACAGTGGCTCGCCCGGCGCGACAGTGGCTCGCCTGGCGCGACAGTGGCTCGCCTGGCGCGATAGTGGCTCACCTGGCGTGCGGCGGCGCGGCGTGCGGCGTGGGCGGCGGGCAGTCGAGCGCGCGCAGCCAGGCGCCGCGGTCGCGCTCGGACAGCGCCTGCAGCGTGAGCGGCGCGCGCTCGCGGTCCGCGGGCACGGCCTCCCAGCAGAGGCGTCGCTGGCTCGCCTGGCGCGACAGTGGCTCGCCCGGCGCGACAGTGGCTCGCCTGGCGCGACAGTGGCTCGCCTGGCGCGATAGTGGCTCACCTGGCGTGCGGCGGCGCGGCGTGCGGCGTGGGCGGCGGGCAGTCGAGCGCGCGCAGCCAGGCGCCGCGGTCGCGCTCGGACAGCGCCTGCAGCGTGAGCGGCGCGCGCTCGCGGTCCGCGGGCACGGCCTCCCAGCAGAGGCGTCGCTGGCTCGCCTGGCGCGACAGTGGCTCGCCCGGCGCGACAGTGGCTCACCTGGCGTGCGGCGGCGCGGCGTGCGGCGTGGGCGGCGGGCAGTCGAGCGCGCGCAGCCAGGCGCCGCGGTCGCGCTCGGACAGCGCCTGCAGCGTGAGCGGCGCGCGCTCGCGGTCCGCGGGCACGGCCTCCCAGCAGAGGCGTCGCTGGCTCGCCTGGCGCGACAGTGGCTCGCCCGGCGCGACAGTGGCTCACCTGGCGTGCGGCGGCGCGGCGTGCGGCGTGGGCGGCGGGCAGTCGAGCGCGCGCAGCCAGGCGCCGCGGTCGCGCTCGGACAGCGCCTGCAGCGTGAGCGGCGCGCGCTCGCGGTCCGCGGGCACGGCCTCCCAGCAGAGGCGTCGCTGGCTCGCCTGGCGCGACAGTGGCTCGCCCGGCGCGACAGTGGCTCACCTGGCGTGCGGCGGCGCGGCGTGCGGCGTGGGCGGCGGGCAGTCGAGCGCGCGCAGCCAGGCGCCGCGGTCGCGCTCGGACAGCGCCTGCAGCGTGAGCGGCGCGCGCTCGCGGTCCGCGGGCACGGCCTCCCAGCAGAGGCGTCGCTGGCTCGCCTGGCGCGACAGTGGCTCGCCCGGCGCGACAGTGGCTCACCTGGCGTGCGGCGGCGCGGCGTGCGGCGTGGGCGGCGGGCAGTCGAGCGCGCGCAGCCAGGCGCCGCGGTCGCGCTCGGACAGCGCCTGCAGCGTGAGCGGCGCGCGCTCGCGGTCCGCGGGCACGGCCTCCCAGCAGAAGCGCCGCTCCACCGGCTCCGAGCAGCCGCGGCCGCCGCACACGCACACGCACTCCCCGCTGCCGCCCTGCCAACGACCATATCGTAAACGTACGCCCAGATCTGACGCAGTACTACACGAATACGCAGCTCGCGAGTCCTTCGCGAACTGCATGCGTCCATTCAATCATCATCATGCCGAAGGACGGCCACCGCTGAACATAGACCTTTCGCACTTTTATCCGCAGCGACCGGTTGCAAGCGGTCTTCACCGATGAGCACATCTTTACTGTCGAAGAAAAGTTCAATAGACAAAACAAATGTCTATGCCAAAAGTAGCAAGGAATGTGTCCCAGCTTCAGCACGGAAAGTGTCGCGTGTCCGTCATCCGGCTAGTATGATGGTATAGAGGTGGAAAGTTTCGTATGAAGGTGTCACTTTGCTCCATTTCTGCCGACAAGGCGTCAAGGTGAAAGCCAAGAATTATCAAAGTGACATTCTATAGCCTGTTGTGAAACCTATATCTCGTAATTTATTTTACAACAAAGATTGGGTGTTTCAGCAAGACTCAGCGATGTCCCATAACCAAGCTTGGTTGAAGGAAACCGAGCCGGGCTTCATTGCGGCGAATGGGCTTCATTGCGGCGAATGGCCCTCCTCCGGCCCCGACCTCAACCCAATGGATTATTTATTATAGACTAAGTTAAAGCTCAGGACCTGTCGAAAGTATCAGCAAGACTTGGAATCACTGAAGCGAGCTCTGGTTCGAGAAAAGCGAGCTCTGGTTCGAGAAGCAAAGCAAATTTCGCTGGAAAAGATTCGTACTACCATTGATGATGCAACTTTTATATCGTCTCAAGACTTATGAAGTCAGAAGGTAAAGAAACAAGTAAAAGTGCGTACCGTTTTGACGTTTATCTGGTTATATGGCGTGAGCGATAGCGTGCGCGAGCTTCGCTCGTATGTACAATACTGTTTGGTCCATGTCGTGCCAAATGCCTCTGTAAAAGACAAAAACATTATTATAATATTGAAAACCAAAAGCTTTGGCGTCGAGCCGTCATAACGTAATGGTAAACTTACTCTTTTCCATTAAAAACAAATATCCAGCGCGCGAAAGTCCTCCGCTTTCATCACAAGCCTCTTCCTCTTTGGTCTGCAAGACATACAATCATTAGTGAGTATACTATAATTAAAAATTTAAGAGAAAAAAGGCACAAGCTTTATTATTTTATTAAAATATATCACTAACCATCTGCCTGACCTCCATCATCTTCTTCATGAGCGATTCGGTCTGTTTACTCGTCTCCTCGAAGTTACTCCGTGTCTGTAAGCGCACACGTGTTAGTGTTAGTTCACACTCACACACAGACACACGCACGCACGACACAACACACTCAGAGTGCGTTCCACTAGAAGCCCGCAACGACTTCGCTCACGTCTATCCGTGTCCCGTTCCACTTAGTCCCGAGCGTTGCGAAATGTAACGCTGACCACGACCTGCCACTGAATATGGGGCGTCAACAATAAGATTTTATCCGCTACCATAAGTATATCGGTCGTCAAGTGGAACGGCAAAATGGGCGTCGCAGTCGTTGCAATCAACTAGTGTACCGAACTCTCACACCACGACATGCTTGCTCTAGTGTCCGCTCACGCATGCTCTCGCTCACACGTCACGCTAATACTGAGTGATCGCTGAAACTAATGTGGTTATCTGACAGATATTGGTGAAATAATAACGACTTTGTCAAACACGAAAATGATATTGAGATAGACTAGGCTAACGAAATGGATAAAGTTTGTATTATTATTAATCATAACAAGAATATTTCTCAAAGTTATTTTCTATGGAATTATTTAATTACATGGGTCAAACGTAAGCGAAGTCTATCTTTTATTCGTAAAATGATTGGCCTGATTATTATTTAATGGACAATGGTAAACTCTGTTACGTATCAAAAAGCAAACGCTACGATTGGGAACGAATGTTACCACAGCAAAGGCACTCGAAATCAAAACTTATTGCGAGGCATTAACTTCTGCCAAACTACGCCGTCTCGAAACGTACTCCTACTACTTGGTGTGTTGGGTTTTTTCTCTCTGACTGACACCCGAGGCTTCTCAAATCACCTGGCGGATGGATGTTTAGCATTAGTATAGTTTTTTTATGTATGCCTGTATTTGAAGTTACGCACATTTCGGAATGAAGATGGATGTCATGGGACTTTAATGCTAAGTTGTAGTAACCACATTTATATGTTTTCAGAAGGAATAATTTAATTAATATAACATGACACGCTTTCTTTTGACTTTATAATGTTTTAAACTTTCATGGTCACTTACATTAGAACAGTTAGATATTGCTACCATGTACCTTATTATTTATGAGTTTCCGATATTTCGGCACTGTTGCAAGCGCCATGATCACGGAGTTACTGAAGAGAATTTGCGGGTGGGTTGTTATTGGCAGACATATCGGTCTACCTTCCTTCGAAGTCGTTTATTCCGCTCGCCGCCGGTACCATTGTCCACGAACTCACTATTTTCTCGCATCTTTTCTCGACACACAACACTGACAGTATCTGTTCGCGAAACAGCACTATGTTTATTTACACGGTTTTTACACATACGAACCACTGGATTCCAGACACTTGACAATTTAAACCCGTCCTCGCGATTGAAATTTTTGTATTTAGTTATTTCAATCGCTTCCTTAACCAATCTTGGTACGAGGGTCAAACTGAAAGTTCTTAGAAAATCAAAAACTGATTACATTAGCCAGTTATGAGTTTTATTATATCTTTTCAAAATATTGTCCATTGACGTCAATACACCGCTGCATGCGATGGAACCACTGGGAAAAGCACTTTGCCCACTCGTCCTTAGGGGTCTCTTCAATGGCATCGCGATACGCAGCCACCGCTTCTTCAGCATTCATAAACCGCTTTCCTTTAAGTTTTTCTTTAATTTTTGGAAATAAATAAAAATCACAAGGCGCGAGGTCGGGGCTATACGGCGGGTGACCCAGTAATTCAACGTTTGATGTCGCCAAATAGTCGATCGTTCGCTTGGCGGTGTGCGACGAGGCGTTGTCGTGGTGAAGGAGGATCCTACTGCGAGGTCGTTTCTCTCGAACTTTTTCCAAGACAAGTGGCAAACAATTGGTAGTGTACCATTCTGCAGAAACTGTTTTTTGATCCTCTAACACAATTGTTGCGAAATGACCTATCCTTCCAAAGAACGAGGCCACCATTTTTTTTCCCGCACTTCGATCTCTCTTCACTTTAGTTGGCAACTCCTCGAAAGGAAACACCCACTGAGCAGATTGTCTTTTGGTTTCAGGATCATAACAGTCAATCCAGCTTTCGTCACCTGTTAGTATGTCGAACACAGCATTTGAGTCACCTCCGTTAAATCTTTCAATCATTTTACGGCACCAATCCACACGATGGAGTTTTTGAGCCTTAGTCAAATTATGAGGTATCCACCGGGCGCAAAGCTTCCTGACCGCTAAATGTTCGTGGAGGATTTTGTGCACTTGACTCATACCGATGCCTAAGCTTGTCCGAATCTGCTGATAGGTCACTCTTTTGTCAGTCTCTATCATACGCCGCACAACACAGATGTTATTTTCAGTCGTCGCCGTAGAAGGCCGTCCCTCACGTACATCATCAGTGAGATTAGTGCGACCACGTTTAAACTCATTAAACCAGTTGTAAACAGTCGCACGAGATGGGGCTTCATCGTGAAAGGCCAATCGTAGTCTATCATAACTTTCTTGTTGACTTAAATGACATCGAAAGTCATAAAAAATCATTGCACGAAAATTTTCTCGTGTTAAATTCATGTTGACGTGACACAGACAATTTTCAATTTGCCGCCAAATCGTAAAACAAATGACAAATGAATGAAATATATACTCAGTAATATTGGCAAAGAGTTCTATTTTCAAATTTTAGAATATTTTTTTTATTATATTGTTTATAAGTGGCCAGTTCTAAGAACTTTCAGTTTGACCCTCGTATGTAGTGGCGTTCTGTCGAGATGATCTGAGGGTTGTGGAACTCAATCCAGTGATTCGGCCCGGATTCTAATAAATGTTCCGCTATAGCAGATTTATGCCTGTCATTGTTTTTGACTGCTTTTATATGTTCACTCATTCGGCACGCTACGGAACGTTTAGTTTGACCAATATATGAGCTTCCGCAACTGCAGTCAATTTTGTAGACACCAGGTCTTTGTAGTGGGAAACTGTCTTTGGAGGATCATAAACATTGTGCCACTTTTCTGAATGGAGTGAAGACAGTATTTAATGAATATTTATTTAGAATGTTAGCGACCTTATCTGTCACTCCTCTTATGTATGGCAAAAATACTGGTTGTCTATCTACCCTATCTTTCCTGTCTTACTTTGTGTCTAGGTGGAAGTTGTCCTTTATATCCATTACTCTGCAGGACCCGCTGAACATGGTCTAATTCTTGGCTTAGATTTTCGCTATCGCACAAATCATAAGCACGGTTCGTCAGCGAAGTCACCACCGAATCAAGATGTCTAGGATGGTGATGTGAGGTTGCGTTTAGATAGCGATCGGTGTGAGTAGATTTTCTATACACAGAGTGACTGAGTGATCCATCACTTCGTACACGGATCTTTATGTCCAGAAACGCTAGACTTCTGTCCTCTTCCACTTCACCTTCACCACTTCCATACACTCCGCTACTGGCACATTTGTGAACATCGATTCTACGTCAAAACTGACCATCACCTCATTCATCTCCACTGTAGTTTCGTGCAGAATTTCAATAAAGTGACGGGAATCTCTGACAAAAGACGACGTTCGGCCTACTATTGGTTGCAATACTATACCAATAACAACCCACCCGCAAATTCTCTTCAGTAACTCCGTGATCATGGCGCTTGCAACAGTGCCGAAATATCGGAAACTCATAAATAATAAGGTACATGGTAGCAATCCCGTATCTAACTGTTCTTTTGACTTGAACATGAAATGCTGTACTTGCTTATGGTTACTACGCATTCACGGCAAGGGGATCAAATTAACAATGGGGAACATAGGTAATTAGAATTCTGGACAGAAAGATGAATTTTGTTTCGATTGTTGTCGTATAATAATTTTTAGGTTGACAGATGCTGTTGAAGATATTTTTCGCCGATCCTTATAGTCATCTTGCTGGTGACAATAAAGTTATGACTTCATCAGTCAGTCAGATATAGGTCTCAATGAAGCGGCTCAGGGTTTGGGAACCTTTTTTTCCCCGTAATTACAGATGAACCTTTTTGAAAATGATTCTGATCCTTTGAACCGGTTTGGAAAAATATGGGTATTTTTCATTAACTGGTTCAACTTTCGCAAGCAAGACCGATGACCTGAGCTTCGTGAAGATCTTCGGCCATGAACAAACCAGTTTTATTAAGGTTCACAGAATAGCTCCTATTGGGTTCTGCTCCAGAACGATAAAAGGTTCACCTACAGCCGCGAGCAGAGGGCGGCACTCACCCGCTGTATCCTGAGCTGCAGGTCGCGCACGCGCGGCTCGGCGTCGGCGTGCACGTCGTGCGCCGTGTGGTGGAAGGTCCACCAGCCGAACACGAAGCCGAGCAGCGTCTCCACCAGCTCGAACTTCTTGCGCTCCTGCACCGCCTGCAGCTGGAACACGTACTCGAGCGACGCCTGGCAGAAGTCGCGCTCCGCCATGTCCATCGCCGCGTCCGCCTAACGACATCATTCGAAACTTACGTTAACACCGATTACTATCTACCGAGTTAAAACTCTCAATTCACAACATTTCATTTTTTCAAAGGTATGAAAATTCGAAAACCATTTCAAGACTTAGCAATTCTAAACACGACAATCATTTTTTCAGATTTTTTTGCGCTTTATTTTTAAAGTTAAATGAAAAAGACTGAAAATCGAAAAATTACGATATGCTAAATTGCATGATGAATTCATTTTTTTTTTTAGTTCAGATACGAAATAATCATCATGATTCCTCATTCGAAATATTATTGATATTTGTAAGTATGAGAAAATAATTGAGTAATTTTCAGGCATCATTCTAATTTTAAATAAGAAAGGATCCTACGTTAGCTTTGTTTAGTTACTGTTCGCATAACATAAATCAGATGTTACATAATAAAGTAAAATTAAATACTTAATGGATATACCATTAATATCGATATCGACATCTTAATTCTACAATTGATACAAACCACAACACTATTAACGTCAGTATTTTTTAAATGGAATATAGCAAAACATGACCTCGTAACATCCAACCTCATGTAATTACTTTTAGAATGGAGAGTTTTTAAACAATTATTATAAGGTAAAAAAAAAAAACTGAAAAAAAGGAAAATGAAAAAATATGGGTGCCTTCATTTTAGAAGTTCTTTCAGGAAAAAAATATGTATATACAAATTTTTTGAAATGTTGTCAATTCAGATCTCCAGTAGACAAATGAAGTCGGTAAAAGCTAAACTGTCATCGGGATTATCAAAAGATTACTCATTCTAAGCGCCTGTATCATTGTACTTTTCTGTTTGCCATGCTGTAAGTTTCCTATATGGTCCGTGATAAAAAGTTACCTACTAAAATCCGTTTTTCTTTACTAGGCCAAGATTAAAAACAACCTTTTTCTTATTTAAAATAATATCAGTTAATAAAACTAGTTTACTATTAAATTTAAGAAGATCTCAGTGTGCAACGCTTGATTGCATATGTAGGTTCTGAATTTCGTGTTTAATTTAATTTAAAACTAGATTTTACCCGCGACCTCGTCCGCATTAGGTAGTTTTTTTGGATAGTAGTATGAAAAAAAACTATGCTGTACGTTTTTGTATGTGTTGGATGGAATGCGTTGTTTTTCCGCGGTCAAAAGTAACTCATGTCCTTTCTTAAGTCTCAAACTATCTCCTTACCAAATTTCATTTAAATCTGTTCAGTAGTTAAGGCGTAAAAGTGATCGGTCCACCTGATTTTTTCTATGGGAATCTCTCACTCATTTTCCCGCGGTAAAAAGTAGCGTATGTACTTTCTCGGGTATCAAAATATCTCCACACCAAATTTCATGCAAATTGGTTCATTAGTTTAGGCGTGACTGAGTAACAGACAGACAGACAGAGTTACCGTCGCATTTATAATATTAGTATGGATTATATTAGATATTAATTTATTAATATTAGACTAGCAAAGAAAAACAGACGTTATCCTGCATTACATTATTATTATTTGCGAAAAGTATTTAATTTCTAAAAAAACAATATCTTTCATTTATCTATTGGCGTAATACGGGTTTTTAACAGATGATGTAAGTCCTTTTATGTCTTCCAATAAATACGTCAAACTGATAATCTACACTCATTTTTAAATTGTTACTCAAATCATATTGCATTGCATTTGTAGAGAAGATTAATAAATGCCTCGTTGTCGACTTATAATCAAAGCTGGAATTTTTTACTTGTATACTTACCTCCTGGAAGACATTTTCTGGTTTCTTAGTTGAAAGCGAGAGTGTTCGCTCCTGCGTCTGGCAGAACTTGGCGGTCTTCTTGTCGAACTTCTTCTTGCCCTCCTGCGACAAGCATTTAACATCAATCAGACACGCCTCATAAACAGGACGGAATTCGCCCAAAATCTACAATCAATCCGTCGATGAGGCGAGGCGAGGTTTTTATCTACGCACGCGAGGCGTAATTAAATCTCGACGCTCATTTGAGCGTAACAAGCGTATCGGCTACGTTACATAGCAATGGTAGTGACAATGAGTACCGCATTCATTATACGATCTAAAAGCGTAGTGGTGTCTCTTTGACCGTGACCTTCAACAGTTTTTCCTCATTACCTGGCTTGTTAATGAGCTTACTGTTTACGCTGAAACGCGCGTCCCATTCATGCGTAACTGCCTTTAGTCCATTGAATAAAAAGTTCTAGAGTGCGTGAGTTAGTAACGTAAGATGTTTCTTCGGAAACATGTCAAGAGTCCCTAGGTAATAAACACACTAAAACCCCGGGACACTAGGAGGAGCCCCGGAGTGGGGGGAGGGGGGGAAAGGGTCAATTTTTTCATTTTTCGCTTAAATCTCAAAAACGGCACATGTTAGAGAAAAACTTTCAAGGAAAAGTTGAAAGGCCATAAAATTATCTACAAGTTGTACCTAGATCATTTTTTCCTATATCCTACCATTTCTGAGTTACACGCAGTAAAAAATGATTTCGGCTCAAACAATTTCCCCATACTACATACCCATGTTTATCACATCAATCGATCAAAAAATATTTCTTTCTTCCAAAAAACTCAAATGTGCAACTTGTGACCGGTACTGATAGATTGCTTCTAATAGGTCTATAATTGGTAAAATAAACACATTCCTCCATGGAAGCCTTTAGGAGGAATCGATTGTCAAAATATTATATTAGGGTAGTTTGAGTTACTGAACTTGATCTTTTTATTTTTTTCTTCCAAAAAACTCAAAAGTGCAACTTGTGACCGGTACAAATAGATTGCTCATGATTAGGTCTATCATTGATAAAAAAACCAGACTCCACCATGGAAGCCTTTAGGAGGAATTGAATTTTATTAGGGTAGTTACGATACTTGAACTTTTTATTTTTTTTCTTCCAAAAAGCTCAAAAGTGCAACTTGGGAACAGTACTGATAGATTGCTCTTAATTATGTCTATAATTGGTAAAAAAAACACATTCCTCCATGGAAGCCTTTAGGAGAGCTTAGGAGTTCGAATTTTTCACCTTTCATGGGATGTAGCTCGAAAACGGCTGCGAATAGAAAAAAAATATTTAGCACAACTTGTAGATAATTTTATGGCCTTTCAACTTTTCCTTGAAAGTTTTTCTCTAACATGTACCGTTTTTGAGATTTAAGCGAAAAATGAAAGAATGGACCCTTTCCCCCCCTCCCCCCACTCCGGGGCTCCTCCTAGTGTCCCGGGGTTTTAGTATGTTTATTACCTAGGGACTCTTAACATGTTTCCGAAGAAACATCTTACGTTACTAACTCACGCACTCTAGACCCCCCTTGGAGGGACTCATTCAATGGACTACTTTGCGTGTTAAATAAAATACTTCTTTAAAAATCGAGTGAGGCTGCTTATTAATATTGATCAGTGCGATTGTCTTTCTCATTCATATATCAATCAATTGCATGACCTAAAATAGTGTTTGCTTTGTAAAGTGCTACGCGATTTAATGTCGGTTGTTTACGATTATTTGCATAGCAAACTGCGTGAGCGACGGCGTCGGAGGCGACACTCGCCCTTCACGGAGGCGTTCGCGCAGCGTCACGGTTCATCGACGGCTACAGTACGTTACTATCACTATGACCGTGCGGCGCCTTTCTGCAGCGTGACTCGTCTTTGCTATTAACAAAAGCCGAATGTTGTCAATCATCAAAATATTATGCACGCTCGGTTTCACCTTGACTTTTTCCTATAAGGTTTTCTGAATACATTGACATATTGCAAAAAAGCAAATAAAACTGCAGTGTCGACCAGGATTTCTGTCTCCTTGCGTATGGAATTTTCCTGGCGACATACAATTGATTTATCAACTGGTATGTCAACATTCCAACGAGGACAAACGATGAACTAACGCTTTATTACTTATCGCATATTCATGTTTCTTATCAGTCGATCTACAAACAATTGTTTAATAGCTGTTATAATCGGTTGAACTGTTTCGCTAATCAACCGAGGGAGTGAAGCTGCGCGCACGATTTATCGATTTTGTGAGCGTAACTCTTGGCATTTCGTAGAGCAAAGTAAAGGTTGTTGCTATGTCTCGGTCGTTTCGTGCGCGAGGCGGCTGCAGGTGGCAAGGCCGCGTCTAATCGCGCCGTAAATCAGCCGCGTATCTCGCTGCAGCGGAACAATGGAGATACGAGTAATTGAGCCGATACGCTACAATACCAGTAATTCACCAATATTCGCTAGAAGTTCAAATACCGCTTATAGATATCGGGAAGTGACATGGAAATAAACCGCGCTCTTGAGGTTATCATCAGTGCCCTCTTTTCTTTGATTTTGAGCTACGCAAAGCTATAACAAATTATAGAGTCCGAGGTGCCAAATTAGCGCAACCAAATGAGAATGTAATCGTCAAATAAGAATCACATAAATGCTGAAAATAGCAATGATTATAGTTTTCTCGAATGCCATGCGAGTGGTCACGTGACCGCGGCGGTGGCGG
The DNA here is from genome assembly GCA_963924145.1 of Pyrausta purpuralis. Lineage (NCBI taxonomy): Eukaryota > Metazoa > Arthropoda > Insecta > Lepidoptera > Crambidae > Pyrausta > Pyrausta purpuralis. The sequence goes on along the minus strand of OZ001652.1, from coordinate 27,932,584 downwards.
CGGGCGCATGCTAAACTTTTCCTAATTAGAGCATACCGGCGCGGACGCACGCGATGCCGCGAGCTGCCGAACACGCTCATTAGGGACCGCTGCCTATGATTTACCTGAGCCGGGACCAGAACAGCTTTCAGCTTAGGTACAGAAAAAGTGACGGGGTGAAAGCATAGTGCTAATAAATAAAATGACTTGGTTGGTTAGGGTCTCTATATAAGCAAGTGTTTGTCGACCCCGTTCGAACGTTGTCTTAGTCGGGAATTATCAGTTCTAACTGTCATTATAATAAATTCTTTCTTAGCGATGTATTTTCAGTGTGGCTATGGTTACTTAATGTCGTTTGTTTCAAGTAACTTAGGCATCGTTAGCTCTTTTTCTCTATCTAGATCTATGTTATTCTATACGAGCAGTACAACTCTATAATAATGGTTTCAGTGCAGGGTCATTTCCATATAATTTACATCCATTAGTAATGTAAATCAAGTGATTTAATACCAAAACTTTATAATAAAAGGGTCCGTAAGTCTAATGTTTAATGCTCCTTCATTAAACTTTAAGGACCATTAACGTAAATAACAAGGTAATTTCCACAAGTGGAGGGAAAATTACAAAGTGCTCGACATGATGAAGAAATGTCATTATATCTGGCGTTCGTATGTAGAGAATAGAACAGATCAATTTTGTATTATTCTGTTATATGAATTCTAAGCAGGCTGGATTGTAACAAAAGTAGTTGGCAGTCGGTCGTCGGTGCCGATAATATGTCTGTGTGCAGCTTGAGTCGTTCGCGTCCCAGAGTGGAGGTGGCCGGCGTTATCAATGCCCTTCTTGTTTGCTGTAACTATCACCGGCCTGGTTACGTGACGCACGCCGTGCTGCGACGCCACATGCACCACTATGCCATATACAGGTGTTTTTTCGTCAGCGACGAGCGACTCAGAAGCGGATGATACTAGTGCCAATTTTTTTTTTTTTTTTTAAATGGAAAGAACCCAAAAATTCATTTTTTTATACGGTACAGCAATCGAGTTGAAACTATCAACACCAGGTAGCCTCTTCGTAGCTTACTAGCTACGGCGTAGTATTTCGTAGATAAGTTCGAGTTTTCCCATTAGTTTTGTATTTTTTTGAATGTAGTGAAGAGGTTTTCTTGTATAAAACTTGCTCAGAATTTTAAGAAATCATTTTTTTTAGAATAAGCATGACTCATATTATCATTCCTGAGTTCGATGTCACTGGCCAAAACAACACCCTGTATATCTCGTGCCTACCGCCCGATAAATCACTTGCATTCAATTTATATTTACTCGCCGCATTCTAAAATTATAACGTGTTAGGTATTGTCTGTTTCCGCTGCTACGACAGTGAATTGATTATGCGCACTTACATTAAACTGTTAATTTACATCTAATAAAATAGCCCATTTGAAATGAATTGTATAATTTATATTATAAAATGAATAAAAGGTCTCGACAACTCGATGTAGTTGCCCGCATTTAGACAAAACCAGAATTAGCGGTTTCGATTTCGATTGGATAATGTCTGCCTGATGAGCACGAGAGCGTTCGTATCTGGGTTAGTAATGTTTGAAAAACGTGAAAGTATATGTCTGTTCGTTATCAGATCAACTCACAGGAATGGGTAGAAGTTTTCATAGTGTAAAGTAAAGTTACCTTGACGGCTCCGATGTGCTCCTTGCGGAACTTTTCCAGTGGCTGGATGATCTGTTCGTGCGCACGGCCCAACTGTAAAACACACAACAATCATATCAATATTTTAATGACACAGGTACCCAGTAATGTGCACAGAATAAGATAACATGGCCTTGGCGCTAAACTTTTATATAGTGACTTCCGTAAACGACATCGATCATTGCAGTGTTACATCATAACTTCATATTTAGTCTGCCTTTTCTAGAATTTGTTATTGACATAGTAATAGTAAGTAAGACTCGATTTTACCAAAGTCAGATACAAAATATTTGTCGAATACAATACAAAACGCCTAATTCTAAAACGTCACCTATTTGTCAGAAATTATTTATGTAAATGTCATTTTGAAACCGGTCGTTTTATACTTATTCGGTCGGATAAGTCCAATCTAACGTTGGTAAAATCGACTCTTAGTAGCTTATAAGTGTCATTGTTACTAACCCATATAGAAATAATAACTCTGTTTTTTTAATAGTCTGTGATACCTGCACAGGATACGTTGATTGTTAAGATTAATTCTAGTTGATTTTGGGCGATCGATGATTGGAATGGCATCAGACTAGAAAGTACAATAATATAGGAAGCAAATAAAAATAAGGTAAAGCTGCCGTTCTACACAAATAACAATAACGTCATCCGTTTCAAAATTCTAAGGTGTAATTGTGGTTTGAAATGACAATGCTGATGATTCATATGAAAAAAAACTCAAACGAAACGAAAATGATTCCTTAAAACGTAATTAGAATAAATATTGTAAAACAAAAGGGTTTTCAAGAACATTAGGCACTACTCTGATGTTAAGTACATGGAAACAAATACAGCATCTGAACATTTAACAGATTTGGATTATACCGAGTAGCCTCCTGGGTATTTCGCAACTTTGCTATGACGAAACTAAAAGATTTAAAATTGATCTGGTCTGTAATGGCAGACTTCCGTCGCTCTGGTGGTTCGTGAAGCGTCGTCAATGGAGCGGGATTGGAAACAGATTCAACGGGCTTTCAATGAGTGAGGCCCGCACACAATGTCGCTTAGATGAGAGCGACAGCCGGCAGTACACGTGTGTTTGCCCACAAAAGATTCGTCATCGCTGTACATCTGTAGGTCACTGCTTATAAAAACAGCGTAGACCAACATTTTGTATAGATTGGGTCGGAGTAAAGTTACATTACATGCGATACAAAGTTTGCAAAGCGCGCGAGAAAAGCCAATATTTGGGGCTTTCGAAATCGAAGTAATTTTGAAACCGCATTTCCGTAATACAAAGCAATTTAATTTTATGGACATCTAAATAGCATTTAAACTTTCGCTTATAGGTAGCTATTTGTTAAGTAACTTGACCTAGACCGCCCGCGGCTGGAGCGCGCTGTACTCGCAGCTGAAAAACTAGTGTAGGTGACGTTATGCAAATAGTAGGTCGCACGTAGAGGCGCAAATCGCTTCACTACACGATGTATGTAAATAGATAAAAATTGTACGCTATACGGTACAAAAGACATCGCTACCTGATGCAGTATTCACTATTCTTGCAAATACGGTCAGGTTATGCATTATAGAAAGCAATTCCAATACATCAACGATTAGGTAACAAGAAAAACTAATATGATTGCTTAATTTTATTATTACTTCCTAGAGCGACGGCGAATATGCAAACGCAGTTAGGTAACCGCTAATGAGCGCAGTGTGCATCGATCGCAGGCAGCAGCAGCTAGAGCCAATAAAATCGGACAGATTTGAATCAACAGATCACGCAACGCGGACCATAAACAGGTTCTGTGTTGTGTTGTGGTGACGGCGCGGGCGCGAGCGTTGCTCCCGACGATACACCTTATTTACTACAGCTCGGACACATGACGTAATTACTTAAGATAAATTTAATTTCTCTCGGCGTAGTCGGCTCCTCGACCCGTCTGACAACATTTACGAGGTTGAGTCAGGGTATGTACCTACCCGTATGGTGTTACGATGCCGAATCTGTGCTGCGCGTGCGTTCGGCGGAGCGCGATAGATACGCGATATCCGCATTGACATTCAAGGCTCGTTCCGCGCGAGCGCGCCGACCTCACCGTTACATTATGTTATACAACGAGTAATTATGTCCAGGCGCTTATTAATATTCAGTGGCTGCGCGCGCGCACAGTGACCTGACCCGATGGCGCGAGGCCGCCGCGTGCAAGTAAAAGTGCTCGCCCGATAACGGAAATGAGAAAGTGATTCGAAGGTCGAGCGTGGCCCTACAATCCCAAACGCGGAGGGAAGTAAAGGTATCGGCGAAGTGCGCGACAACAATCGGCGCCGGCGCCGCTCACCTGCCGGCCCTGCCGCCCGGCGCGTGGGCGTGTCTGTCACACACCACCAGACTCAATCATGGCTCCACTTAAATAGGTTTATAGTTGCAATAAAATATGTAACGATTCAACCTACTGCAGTTTCTAATTCAATTTTGGCATTATGACCGATCAATTTCCATAACAGCTAAATTAACATTTAACCGACCGACCATAACTATATTAACCACCAAATAAAATGTTGTTATGTACCTAATTGGTGGATTTGAAATCAATAATTCCAATTCATTTTGGATCACGTACTAGCTAATGTAGGAAAACAGACACAGAAAGCTCTAAATCTAAACAAGTGCAAGAAACAATCCAGATCACTATCTTAAACGTGTTAGTTTGCCCGAGAATAGGTGGCTAAGGTAGAGCGGCGTGTTTGGCAAACAAGGGCGTCTGCCCGCCCTGTTTGTGCGAAATGTAAACATCGGTTGGACATAGGCCGCCGCATGTGGGTCCCGGCACAAAATAACAAGTTTTTACTGAGCGAGTATCCAACCACGCTTTAAGAAATTACGTTCTTTAGTTACATATCGTAAACGTCCTATTTTGCGACGCAAATTTTGGCCTTATCAGCATAAAATGTTATTATCTCTCAAGGTGATATTGTATGATGCATCGAGCTTACTAATACATTCTGATGGCCCACTCTCTGACGGGCAGAAAGAAAACACACAACAACCAGTTCGTAGTGGTCACGTCCGACCTCGATCTCGCATAACAAAGTTGAAGACACGGTTACCGAGATGCTTGTAACTAGCAATTATGACAAACGAGTTATTTAAAGAATAACTCTTCACTTGGAACGGCAATCTGAAAAATGTTAAATGACTCGGCGGAAATCAAATAACGAGCCTAATCCAAAAACGGGTATTATGATGCGCTGAAAAATTGCAAGGTGCAGGAGCATGCGCGGGAATGGAATAGAATAATATTTATATGCGGAAAAAACATGGTACCTAAATATTAAGTTCTTACAAATTATTAGGTATGATGAACATGCATGTTTCATTGAACTATCAATATGTAAATATTTCATCATGTTGCAATTAAAATAAAATATTAATAACAAATACGAGATGCTCGCTGCAGCCGGCTACTTTATTCAACGTTCTAGGCATAATTCAACGGGTAATGTTAAATGTGAAAAACTTGTAAACCGCTTTTCAGTATGGGTCACTTTACATAATTCAAAAAATTCTTCACACAAATGTTGTCATGCCATCCCACCAAAATACGTAGTAAAGCTATGAATGGTTAATTCTTTAAGATCGAAAAGATAATAATGAATGATAATGTCAGCACGGCGCAGCGGCCCGGTGATATAACTCTCCTCCTCTCTTATTGTGCCAGTAAAACTAAAATACCATAAAAACCCTTAATCTGTCAGATTAGGTCAATTAAATTAAAAATCATCTAGGGTGTCTGAGGTATTGCGCATTATATGTTACACGTTGTATTAGGTTAGTTCGTAATGAATATGAAAACAAAAACGAAAAACCTGCGAAGTGCGAGTCGGACTCGCACACGCAGGGTTCCCTTCCGTACCATTAACTAGGTAGACAAACATAGATGTCTACCAGTTGCCATTATTGAAATCGAGCAAAAAAACTCGCGTTTGTCGTACAGGAGTCCTAAAACATTTATTTAAAAGTTGTTTTTTTTGTTGTTAGTATAGCAGCAACAAAAATAGTCGTGCATATAATTTGTCAAAATTTCGGTACTTGAGGTACAGCCTGGTGACTCTTTGGGTTTGTAACCCTAAAAAGTAAGCGTAATGACGTATCTACACAGTCCGGTGGCATATACGAGTACCAATTAACTGTAAGATACTATGGAAAATGCCGCTGCGGCATCTGCGGCAGTCGCTGCATAATCGCCGGCGCGTGCCCCGGTGACATCGGTGTGGATACACCATAAGCGCGCACTGGAGACTTTTGTTACCGTGACGGTATCTTTCTTTGTCGCATTCGTAGACGCTCACGGATCAAAAGGCCGTTTTGGCGGTCGCATAAACCAAAACATATCAAAAGACTGTCGATAAACACATCCGTGAGGAGGTGCAAAAAAGAGACTAGGTATTTTGCGTGTGTCCTTTGAAAAAAAGTGGCTAGCCTTAAGAAGCAAGCAGCAATGTATTCTTGACATACCATGCGGTCGCGCTCATCCTCGATGGTGCGGATGAGGGCCGCGAAGTGGTGTAGCGAGCGGCTGATGACGCGCTCGTCCTCCGTCATGGAGGCGCCGATGCACGCGAACTCGAACTGCTCCATGCTGGCAGCCAGCGCCAGCTGCGCCGCGCTCAAACCTGACACACACGTCATTGATAAATATTACATCTTGAAGATAATTTTTAAAATTCATTAAAAACTTCCTCGAAACACCGCTCACAAAAATAAAAGAAGGGCTTTAAAAGTAGCACCCGTGATATATGTTAAAACTGCATATGCCAAAAGACAATTTAGGGCTCATTCGGCTCATATTCATAATAAAATAAATAGCATTCTTAATTTTCATCCTAATCTATAAGTCGGGTTTTCCTTCCTGACGCTATAACTCAAGAACGCACGAACCGATTTCCACGGTTTTGCATTCGTTGGAAAGGGCTCGGGCTCCGTGAGGTTTATATAGCAAGACAATTCAAATATAAAACACAAAAAAAATCATCTTCTTTTAATCACCAAACGAAATTTTACATAAAACGAAGCCATCTGGTGGCGAAACGGAGTTCGCGGGGTTTGCTAGTACGACATATATATGTTACGATAAATTGCAAAACTGGCTTTTGACAAAACCTATACAGATATTGAAAACATTATCTACGAGAATATTTACATGGAACCACATGCACTCCATACATTTTACACACGCACACGCACACACACACACACGCGCGCGCGCGCGCGCTTACACAAACACACACACACTCGCACACACACGCGCGCGCGCGGTTGGTAGGTATCTAGAACTGGCACGTTTAGTCTTTATACACTCGTGGTGGTACTATGTGCACCTGCAAGCATCACGCATGGAGATTACTTTCGGAGGCTGGTAACATCTACGAAGAAAAAATGAATTGGCAGTTACCAGAAAGTGCAGAGTTTTGTGTTACTGCATCATAATTTTTCTTCATAAAATTTCACATATCGTTTTTTTTTTCGGTAACTAGTTCGCCTCATTTTGTCTCATTACTACGCGTTTAGTGTCATAATTGAGATTGTGAAAGATCTCCCCTGTTTATCCCATATGATATTTACCGCAATATATTGCTTTTCTTAAACTGAGTATATTCGGCATTAAAACCGAGTTAACTCGGCCGAGTACGAGTATCAAAAAACCCGTCGAGTACGCTGAGTACCGAGTACTCGGCCCATCTCTAAAAATAACTATATCTTACTTTTCTTACTTAATCTTAATTTTCAAATAAATCCAATCACAGAATAAGAATCTTCACACAAATTTTCAACCCCTGTTTCACTCCTTAGAACTTACCCTTCACCCGCAGGGGTGGAATTTTGCAAAATCGTTTTTTAGTGGATGTCTTTGCTGTATAAGATATCTATGTGCAAAATTTTAATTCTCTAGGTCCAGTGGCTTTGTGTTGATATGTCAACCAGTCAGTCAGTTTAGAATTTATTATACTTACAGATTTATAACACAAGAGTAATGGTTATACTGTAATGCCAATAATCAACATTACCTCTAGTTTTGATTGTCAGGAAATATTTGTTTGCCTTTAAAATAAATAATGTAAGTAATTATTTGTGAAATTACATTTTTTTTAAATAAAGTTATAATGAAGAAACTTAAAACAACACCAGCTTAGAAAAATCTTTTGCAAATATTTGCCTCGAGAACTCATTTAATATGTAAACACAGAAAAGCAAACACAAATCCAGGGTTAGCCTGGATAATTATCATTGATAAATATCATGATAATAACGTGTTGATAATTATCGTTGATAATAACGAGGAACTGTTATTGTACAAATAAAAACGAAATAATATATATAATGTGTATCCAAACGTATGTTTCTTCGTCACAACATCAAGAGTGTATCCAAACGAATGCCAAATGTCATTTATCTACAGGGGAATTCCCTTCACTGTCACTGTTATTTGTTTTTCTTTTTGTTAACTGTAGTTTGTGCGCTGCGAAATTAAATAAAGAAAAACCTTATGCCTAGAAAACTTAATCCAATATGGTGAAAGTTCACAGTTAAAAGTAATGTCTAAATATAGACAAAGAAATTATATATACGTCATTAGATTTGATATTTGGATAATTATCAGATAATTATCGGATAATTATCAGATAATTATCAGAGAATATAATTATCTTGATAATAGCCAACCCTGCACAAATCTGAAGTCACATATATGTGAAAATGGTTTCGCATGGTTAAGATTCATAGTAATAGCTCTGAATACACATCACAGCAGTCAAACTTCAGTGATCTCAAAACTTTATAAGGCCAATACAAAAAAAACATTTTATACAATAGATAGATATTACTAGACTTACTAGATAGATATTACTATTTATATAAACTACACATCTTGGATGAATTAACCACTGGATATGAAACGCAAGAGCGAATGTATGAAAACATCATTAGCCAATTTCTGCGGGGCGGGGGGAGCTTGTCGTGTCAATTTTTGACATTTAGTGCATGAAAGTGTCGATATTTTTTTATCGATATGTGTGGAACGAATGAATGAACGAATCTTTTGTAAAATGACATATAATTTTTATTACCAAAAATATTAATTACATAATCGATATGTTTAATGCACAAACCATCAAATGAACAACTGAAACATAGGACGTTTATATTAACGGTCTGGCAAGTAACACTAACAAGAACTTCATAAGGCATTGTGAAACCGCCCGTAGGTACAGTCGACAGCACATCAGGTTACCCACTTTAGTTGCAAACTAGCCCTTATTAGAACTGCATAAGATCCCGTGGTGTTTACCTTGACGTGCTATTATCCGTACATACTGTAATACTAAAGCAAATTGTTGTATTTTTAAGATTATCTTAATCTACTCTCGAGGGAAACGTTTTAAAGATTTATCATTTTATTTTAAAAGTATTCATATTAATAATTTAATAATAGTACGTTTATCGATATGATTTATCGACAATTGTCAAGCACAATTAAAACTAAACTGACAAGGAAACGAATGATGAACGTACGACAATCCTACTATATTAAGTATACGTTATCTTGTTGATTTTGTAGTAACTGACCACTACTTTTTCAATGGCAATGTAACTTTTCTCTTGGAAAACACATTATACTATTTTCAAGAAAAAATAACAGCTTTATTGGGATAAAAAGTTACTCACGGATGAAAATTAATATTTCTTGTATTGGCGCTATAATTTTTACACAAAAATATGGCAAATTTACCCATTTTTTCCGACAATGTTTCTCACTGAGCTCTATCACCGTACTGACAAGACGTCACCTGTAAGTGAGGCCAAAAAGCCCGCTTCGTGGCTAAGGGGGCACAAGCGAAATGGCCCGTCATTGCGCGTCCAGTGGTTTATTCGTCCAAGCTACACATACAAGTAAGTACCACAATTAGATAAAAAATATCTCAATAAAAAGCTTTTTATTTGTACCAGATTCATGTCACCAGAAGTTTCATTTACTATGTACTTGCAAAAGGTTATTATATCTTATGTGATTCACTCTCTAAGCTGACATTGATGTATATTATAACAGATAACATGTCATAATCTTAATCTGAGTCTGCATGAGATAAGGTTAGTTGAAAGATAATTTCTATAAAATTTTACTTGCTTGATTTATTGTTATCACCTATTTACCAGAATAGAATGTAAATGTAATTTTGAATTCATAGAAAGTATTTGTGCAATAAAATCTTATCTAATAATAAAACTAATGTTGCTTAACTCACACCATGTGTGTTCACTATCTAGGAATAGAGTTGCACACACCTATAAGTTGTGTCATGAATGAAAGAACTCTGGTTACATACATACAGATAACAGCATTGGCACAGCTGTAATGGCATTGCTTGCTGCTTATCTGATTATATCACAATTGATAAGCACAAACTTGAGTGGTTTCTTTAATATAATATTCAATTAGAAAATTGGTGCATAGACTTCCTCAAAAATATTACTTTTGTTAATACTTTCATTTCCTAATGCAATAAAAAACAGTAACTACTACAACAAGTACTAAGTCATAAGGACATTTTGTTAGTGTAAAAAATTTGATTGTGCCATTTTAATTGCAAAATTATTTAATTATTAACAGTCAATAGCAGTATAATTAATAAATGACATCATTTACTGATGAGAATTGAAATCTTAATTATATTCAAATATGTTTGTGTGTGTTGTGTAGGTGAGCACTGATAAGGCAGGGCAGCTAATGAGTAGGCCACTTGTTATTGTCTTGGATTGAATTTGGCCCATTATGGTCTGTGGTGAGCAGCTTCTGTCATGACTCACTGCCTCTTTTAAAGTGTGCATATGACAAATTAGGTCTAGAACACATTTCTAACTAACTAGTATTTCTTTTGTGTAGAGATTAATCATTTGACACTTGGAAATGTTATGCTTAGTAAACATTACTACATTATTATTACAGTACTGTCAACACTAGTGGCACTATCATACTAAGTGCTTATGTTTACTACAATTAGCAGTGGTGCACAACATGCAATAATTAAGAAAGCCATTGACACACATTCTGCTGCCAGTGGAGCAGATAGGAAATAATGGATGTAGCAACCAATGTAAACAGAAATTAGAAACTTGATTTTACAAACAATGACCAACAATAGAAGCATGTAGTAAAGTTCAGTGCCGGTTTTAGTACTACCAGCGCCCTGGGCGAGATTTCTACGGCGCCCCCTAACTGCAATTCAAACCCATACGAAAAAAGGCGAAGGATAATAATGAAATAACCATTTATGAAAAGAAATAAACATTTATTAAAAAAACTAATAAAATTTTACTTTTCTAGCCTTTCTATCGACGAACTCTTTTATTAAGTTATCAAAGTCGATGTTTTCAGCAATTTCATTTTCGATTGACAAAGTTGCCAAGTTTGTCAATCTAGATTGAAATATTGTCGATCGCAGATAGGTTTTTATCAGCTTGAGCTTAGAAAAACTCCTCTCTCCACTAGCAACCGTTACGGGAATAGTTAATAATATTCGTAATGCTATCCAAACATTTGGATATAGTTCTTGTAAGTTGCGGTCTTTGATAAAATTTAAAACAAAAACAGGAGTAACCACTTTCTGATCAGGCAAAAACGATTTCAGACTTACGAGTTCATCGCACAACATACATCCATCTATATCTGATTTGGCATTTACATTTAATTTCAATTGAAGATCACTACAGAGTTTGATAAGGTCGTGTTTTTCTGGAATCTGTTTTAAATTGTACAAAAAAGACCAAGATTCCGAGTACTCACATAACTGTTCAAATCTTTCGTTGAGTGAAGTTAACGTCGTGTCCAAAAGACAGTTGAAAAATTCAACCTCAAATTTTTTTTCTGGAGAAGTTATAGGCTCATCTTGGGCAGTTTCACCAGCTTGGCGCTTAACACGTCGAATTCTTGTTGTCGCTCTAAACACAAGATTTTTGGTTTGCAAGATTTTTGGTAAAATGAGAATTTGAGAAATGTCGCCCTGTATCATTCTTTGGATAATTATCAATGTGAGTTTGCACTGGGCCATTAGTTATTATATGATCAATAATTTTGCTATTTCGAGTGAGTGGCCAAGTGGCTGGATCCGATATATTTGGAACAAGAGAACTAACGTCATCTAGAATTTGTATTTGTTGTACATCACCAATAGTGTCATCCTGAGCAGCATCTGTAATTGTAACACAACTTGTCTCCTCACTTCGGGAAACTTCGTCCACAATCTCTTCAACAGCTAAGCTAACTGATCTGACTTGTCAGACAGAGACTCCACTACCGATGCATTCGCTTGTATTTCAGATGTAGATGCCACATTAAGGTCTTGATTTTTTGTTGTGATAATATATTTGCCTATATTCATAAACTTTTTTGTTTTTTCAAATTCCTTTTCTTTTTCTGCTTTTCGTTTTCTATATTTTGACCCAGATGGTTTGCTTTTGAAAGGATCAACGTGTTTAGACATTTTGTACTAATCAAATCTGCAACAAATTAAATCTGCGTAAGTCCGATCATTTCTATAAATTAATTAAATATAACGCTATTGAGTGAGGACGACCAAAAACGCTTTATATTCAGGAAAGCGTTAGCATACACGTGAACTACGATCGAAAAATCTAGGTAAGGTAATATTGTCATGGCAGCAGCGGAATAATTGTGAAATGTTATATTTAAAAGCTTGTGTTACGTGATAGTGCTTAGATTTGTATGAAAAAAATCACGATCATCCACTCGTTCCCGAAAAAATGACTTCTATGTACAGTCAGATGCAAAAGTCGGTGGACACTTTTCACCTTTAACACAAAGGCTTACGAATGAACAGTGTTCATCCACTTTTACACTTGACCGTACCTCCTCGACATTCATTTATTATCTCCGTGTTAAAATTTCATCAACATTATATAGTCAGTTCCAGAGATATTTTATAATATATAATTTACTTTAAATAGATTACCCCACCCACTCCAAACATAACATAAACAAACAAACAAATGTTACCTCTTTAGTATAATAAGTAAAGATAGTTAAAATAAAATTGTACTTACCTAATTAGTGAAATAATCCGTCATAAAGCAAATACCTACTTAAACACTATTTGTATTTCAACTTTTTGGATAAAACCTATGTCACTCTGTAGTCGGCGACAAAAAGAAAAAAACATGCACTTCGTAACTTAGCGTGGACCGCCAGATTACTGCGTCTGTTTGTTTTAAAATATGTAATTGCGATAACTGTTTTTAAGTGCGTGCACCGATTGAATGAATAAGAATGAGCTGTGTTCCGCTCCATCAAAAATAACGCCAACTCTTTTGAACTAAAATGTTAAAAAGAGATAGATAATGTGTTTCTCTGTGGTCGGGGATTCCCAGTAAAATAAACTGTATGTATGTAGTGCTACGACCGAACGGATTGAGCACTGCATTCCATTCTAGTGTTGCCAACACATCGTTTTTTTTTTTTCGCTTACAGAGATGGGAATATAAAGGGGCGCCGCTTAACGGCGCCCCTCAAAGTCCGGCGCCCCTGGGCGGTCGCCCAACCGCGCCCTACCCTAACGCCGGTACTGGTAAAGTTGTAGACTAACAATGTGTTCACATAAATTCTATTATAGGTTTGATTTATGTAAGGTACAGATGAAGCCGAGGGATGAATCTTAAAAATAATCACATCCAACCATGACCACCTACATTGAGGCAGCCTTTAGCATTCAATTAATGCATAGTACTTTGATGTCGGCCAATGTTTATTAGACTGCATGCCATTTCAATGACTGGTAATGGTATAAGGAAAAGTAAAATAAACAAACCTATTTCAAAGTCATATCACAATAAAGCATTTGGCCTTGTTGCAATACTGACAACATAATTAAGATAAAGAATGAATGGAAATCTATTATATTATAATTAATCTCACATAAATACTGTTCAACTACTTAACTCTAACTAAATATTTGGTATATCCAAAATAAAGAAAGGTTCTGGGGACTTACGTTTGGCGGCCTGCACGACATCCTTGACTTCTTTGATGAGGCGCTTGATCTGCTGGCTGGTGCGCTCGAGCTCCTTCTCGTGGCGCTGCAGGTTCTCGCGGAACTGCGGGCTGTCTGCGAGGCACTCGGTGAACTCCAGCGGCTGCAGGCCCACGCCCATCCTCACGGCTGCCCACTCGCCCGCCTCTATCACGGTCACAACACCATACACTTTCACCGACGGCCCTCCGACGAGGGCATTGTGTCTCCTGCTACTTTTTCACACTCCCTGGACGGAATAGGTCCTATAATAACGGGCGACACTCACAACAACCACTACACCACTACAAAAAGACTAAAAAAACTATTATTTTCGTTTCAGTCAGACTGATATGCAATCGTTGCGTAGCTGTCAGATAATGCACTAATGTTGCCAGTCTAAACTTAATTTATCTACTACGTACATGCAGAAGTATCCGTTTTTTTTTCTACATCATTAAAATACCTCTCTAAAGCACGTGAAGTACGTTTTAATTCAAGACTAGAATTTGCTATTAGCTCAAAATTGTATATTTTTAAATATCATTTTCATCATTTCACTATGTTAAAGTTCGTTATAGACCAGTGGACTTAACTTTCAAAGTCGGAGTAACCAACCTCATTAAAAGCCCAATAAATTAGGTCTACTCTAATCAGAGTAGGTATAAAGTTTAGAAAAAAAACATGGATTTTAATGTCACCACGACGGACGCATCCACATCATGAGTAAACTAAAGTAGGTAAGAAGGTCCTGTTCAAATTATACTATTTTATCATTTGGAAAAAAAGTCTCACTCTTAGGGTTTAGTAGGACATCCTGATATGTAAATAGGAAGGAGGTTAAAAGAACAACTGAGTGAATGCACCGAGTTGATCCCAGAATATATTGTGTACCTCGGACTTGTTTGTGTCTGATTTCAGACGATCCGAACAACCACTTATCATTGAAACCTGTAAAGTAATAATGAAAATAATTATTAGTCAACATAAAAGTACGTACTATAGATAGGAGTTAAGTAAAACACCGAAATTCCAATCTACTATAAAATCATTGAGTACTTACATGGGAACATAATTTTTGTGTGCTCCGTTCTACGCAATTAGGTATGTGATCTATGGCGTGTTCTCCATTCTACGCACAACCTGACAGTCACAGATTATTAAGAGTACCTATGCTGCATGGATTTATTACTCTATGCTGTCAGTTAATTAATGTTTACTTAATTTTGTGTAGGTAAGTACTGCAGTAAGTTAAGGAATAGCTGAAAGTTTGTAAAGTTGTTTTAGTAAGTACATAGGTCATGCTCATGGTCTAATTTTTTTTCCTTTTGCAGCTTGGAGTTCACGTTCAGCCCCCTTACTCTGGACACAAAACTCGATCCAATGAATATAGCCATTTCCTGTCACACGCGTACACGGCCGGTATGAGTGACAGGGATGGGTATATTCATTGTATCGGGTTTTGTGTCCAGAGTAAGGCCTCAGATGATAGGTAGGTAGGTGTTCCATGCTCAAAAGCAGAGTGAACAAGTGTGTAGCTATAATAAATAATATAATACCCTCAAAGAGGGAGGGAGGTCCAAAAATGCCCCAAGTATAAATTAAAGTCCTACAGAGATGAAACGTATCTCAAAAAAAACTAGAAATTAGTAAATAGCACGGGTGACGTCTCGGAAAGATCAAATTTTAGGCCAATAGGTGTTTGACAGTGTGCATAACTCAGTGTTGGAAGAGCACTGCAAGCTCCATGGTGGCCGGAATGGCTTTACGCGGGGTCTGTCGACGGACACTGCAATACTGAGTTTAAAGCACACTGACCAATATTATACAGACATGAGTACACCAACCTAACCACCAACGCCTGTTTCTTGGATCTCAACAAAGCCTTCGATCTGTAGCCACACCATCAGTTTATGACGGTTTTATTTATATTTATTTATTTATTTATTGCAAATACATAGTAGAGTATCAATTTACATAATCAATATCATACCTACATATGCACACCCTGTAGGGTACAGCAAATAATGGTAATGTAGTATAATAAGTAAACCTTATTAGGTACTCGCTAAGGACGACGTATAAAAGTCTATGAAAAATTGCACAGCGCCTCTAGCGGTCACTGACAGAACTTAAATTTTCCATACAAAAAGTGTCGTTTTCGCTAGCGAGTAAAACCGTTGTCGCTAGCGAGTAAACTCATGGTAACGGTTTAGGTGAACTATGTGAGATGGGCGAATAAATATTCCGAGCCCTTCGGGATGGAGTGCGTCGTGAGGTTAGGAGGGTTGTCATCCCCTAGGCTCTTCAACCTGTACGTGGATGCACTGATCCGGGAGCTCAGCGGCATGCGCGTCAGCTGCCATATCGACAGTGTGCGTAAATAACATCAGCTTCGCCGATGTCACGGTCCTGCTGGCGCCCTCGGTCAGTGCACTAAGATCACTTTTCGCAGTTTGTGAAAAGTTTGCGGCCTCGCATGGTTTGCTATCCAATACCAAAAAGTCACAATTTATGGTGTTAAAGGCTGGCAGTTAATATCCCAATGTAGTACCCCCTATAAAACTCTAAAATCAACCCTTAGAAAGGGTTTAAACATGTTTAAGTATCTGGGTCATATTGTTTCTGACAGTCTTAAAGACAACAGTGACATTGAAAGGGAACGCAGGGCGCTGACGGTCAGGGCAAATATGTTGGTGCGGACCAACATATTTGCAGGTTTGGTCGCTGCGCGGATACAGTGAAAATCATGCTTTTTAAAGCCCTTTGTATATCTTTTTATTCTTTCAGTTTATGGACCAACTATACCAAAAAGGCCTACAGCGCTCTGCGTGTCCAATATTATAACGCCTTAAGGGCGTTGTTGCGGCTGCCGCGCTTCTGTGATGTTTGCGCTGGCAGGAGTAGACAGCTTTGAAGCTATCATGCGCAAAAACACCGCGTCTTAGCTACACCGCAGCTGCCACAGCGTCCTCAAGGAGATAACCGATTGTCCTATCGGTCACATAAATAAATATGCGCCAGACAACACACCAAATGTCGTGGTTTCGAAGCAAGGAATTTTCTTCCTTGTGTTGCTTATACTAGACAACATACATATTCAATATCCATGACTCAAGTACAAATATTCGTGCTCATCACACAAACATTTTCCCCTTGCGAGATTCGAACCCGGCCGGCGTAATACTCAGCCTACACCAAACGCGTCATCCGTCACATGATTGGAGTAACTATCTTTAACAATTAATTACTAACATAGTCATTAAGTCATAATTTCATTATATCAACAATCTGTTTTATTTTATTTGTATTTATTATTTATTAAAGCCTTTTTATTTCCATGACTTAAAAAGTTACATTAACATTATATTACATCAGAGTTTGATTTATCAATGGATGTCACGGCCCCTTTCGGGTATAGGCCTCCTCCAGTAGCCTCCATTTCTCCCTGTTGTTGGCGCTTCTAATCCAATCCTTTTCTGATGATTTAACTATGTCGTCAATCCAGCGAGCGTTTGGCCTACCCGCTTCTCTAAAGCCTTCTGGGCCTGTCCATTCAGTGGCGCGTCTAGGCCATCTTTCTTTCGAGGAGCGAGCTATGTGGCCTGCCCATTTCCACTTCAAGCGCTTTGCTTGTTGTAGTGCGTCTATGATTTTGGTTTTTTGTCTAATTTTTCTGCTGCTCTGCTTGTCTATGAGCTTGATGCCGAGGATGCTCCTCTCCATGGCACGCTGACACGAGCGTATTTTTGCCATCGTTTTATTGTTGAAGACCCAGGTTTGGGCTCCGTAGGTAAGGCAAGGCAATAGACACGAGTCCATGACTTTTTTCTTTAATTTGATTGAAAGTTTTGATTTCAAGATTTCTTTGTAACTCCAGTACTTTTTCCAAGTCATATTTATACGTCTATCTAGTTCATCCAGGTGTCTTGTGTTTTTAAAGGATATTTGTTTAAGTTTAAGGATATTCTAGATAAATATTATAGCTGTCAACATATTTAACTGGTGTATTGTTTATAAGTATTGGATTCTTTTTGTCGTTTGTGGATACTTTTGTTTTTGTGGAATTAAGTTGTAGGCCAATATTTTCACTTACTTCTTTCAGTTCCGTCAGCATTTGCTCTAATTCCTTGGATTTTCTTGCAAAAAGGACGATATCATCAGCGAATCTCAGGTTGCTGAGGTATTTTCCATCGACTAAAATTCCTTTTCTATCCCAATCCAAGTTCGACATTATATTCTGCAGAACAGCTATAAATATCCTTGGTGAAAGCGGGTCGCCTTGTTTCACACCTCTGCGTATCTTGAACTTGGGGCCTAGTCTGTCCAGTTTTACTCTACTAGTGCTTTTCTTATATATATCCTTTATAATATTGATGTATATGTTTGGCAGATTTTGATTCTCCAGTGCTTGCCAGATACTCCTGTGAGAGATAGAGTCGAAGGCTTTTGCGTAGTCAACATATGCAAGGTATATAAGGATCTTTCTTGAACTCAACATATTTTTCTATGACTTGGTCTAGAGTGTGTATGTGGTCAATTGTTGAGTATCCCTGTCGAAAGCCGGCCTGTTCGACCGGTTGGCTTTTGTCTATCATTGGCTCTATTCTTTTTTCCAGGCACATAGCGAAGAGTTTATACATGGTCGGGAGAAGGCTGATTGGATATATCTGTTGGATCACCCTTTTTGTATATAAGAATTATTCGCGACTTAGCCCAGTTGTTCGGTATTGCTTGGTTTTCAAGAATTTTGTTAAATAGAGTAGTGAGAGGATTTGTCAGCAGATGTTTTCCGTACTAGAGCTTCATTTGGGATATTGTCTTCCCCTGGGCTTTTATCTTTCTTTAATTTTTCAATTATTTTCATTATTTCTTCTCCGTTGAAAGGTTCGATTGTTAGATTAATTTCTTCAGAAATGGTTAGCTTATCATAGGTATTGTTATCTGTCAATTTAGCATCGTACAGCCCTTCATAGAAATCTGAGACAATTCTTACCAAGTCTCTTCTTGTTTGTTGTTTTTTCGATTTTTGTGTCTTCAATGACGGTATCCATATATTTTCAGTGGCTAGCTCTTTATATGCTTTCTTTTGACTTCCAGTGGCTAGTAGATGTTTTTCAATTATTTCCATTCTGTATTGTTCATAGTCTTTTCTAATTTGTTTGTTTGCCATTTTGTAGAGTTATGAGAGTTCCTTTTTTTCTTCTGAATTTTTAAGTATTTTATGCTGCAATGTAGTACGCCTTCTTATTAGGATTTTGGTCTCTTCTGTTATTCTTTTTTATTTTTATTTGTCATAGTGCTTTTTAGGCTTTTCTGCACAGCTGATTCAAGTTTGAGATAGTATGACTCTATGTCGTCTTTTGCATTCCAGTATTTATTTATTTATAAAATAAATATAACACACTCATTTCATTACCATATTTTCTACGGTTTAAACATGCATTGCACAATAACTTCCGTCGATAGGTTTTGTGACAGAAATTTTGTTTGAGGTCTTCATAAGTCTCAGGCTATTTCACAGACTAGTCAAGAAAAGAAAAAAAGAAATGTACGGATAACGGCACGTCCTGGTAAAGACAGCGGTATCTAATTCACTTGTAATAAGGGCTAGTTTGCAAAAAAAAGTGGGTAACTTGATGTGCTGGCCACTGGCTTGTACAATGGCTATATCGGCCGATCCCATGCTTTGTAGGTACTGTTTTCTACAAATTGACACATTGTAAATTTATACAAACTGCAAAAATTAAACCATTCCCAAATACAGATATAACCATCCTATATTTGCGCCATCCTACATTTCATGTCAATAAGACACAACTTGAAAATCACTTTTATAACTTCTAAACATACTTAGACTAATATTTAATCTAGAGATCGTTGCTTCTAAATTATTAATTTGTTAGGGGTCCGTCAATGAATTATTACTTTTACATAAAAAATCGTGATAGTATGATCCCAGAAAGGTCCTTACCTTCCTTCCACGTCCTTCACTTTTATCGGCAAAATAAGAAGTAAAAATGGTAAAACAAAAACTTTAAAATTTAAAAGGTACCTAATCAACTCAACCTGCATGAATATCTTTAGAATTGGAGAAAAATTGAGAACATATGTTTATCTATTAACCCTTTCAACTAAACACGTGTGCAAGATTAAGTGTCTATGTTTGTCTCAGGATTTCTCGAAAACGAGAAGACAATATAGCGACGTGATTCTTTGGTGCGTGTAAGTATCATTAAAATAGGTCCAGAAGTTTTGGAGATATGAGTAACAACTAAAAATCGAATCGATTAATAACTTAAAACAAAGCATTCGTCTCATATTTATAAGAAACAAATTCTGTTGGAGTCTGTTTTCATGATGTGTGAAGTAGACTGTTGGTGTTTTTTTTTAAATAGTAAATTTTTTGAAGGCGGTTTAATATTTTTTAGTTTTATGGCGGAAAACAGTAAATCTATTTTCTAAGGTATGAGAGAACCATCTTTTGATAATAAAAAACATGTAGGTCAATGCCTAAAGCTCCTAAATTGTATAAAATCAGGTTACTTAAAAATATCTTTAGGATTTTTAACGCTAGCAATCTACAACTTATAATGCAAAAACAGAATGTAATTTCGAATGAGGTGTCTGGAAAATAACTTCTTCTTCTTCTTTGGTGATAATGGCAATGTGCGTTTCCGCAATTATTCCGCCAATGTCACGTGTGAAGCTTTTGCAAGGGATAACATTAACGTTCCAAACGTGCGGTATCATCTGTCAAACGTCTGCCGTTTCTTCGTTTTGAAATGTCAAATGAATATGATTACTTTACACAATCGCACCTCAGAACTTACTAGATGGTTTGAAACAGACCTTTAAGCAAGAGGAACACGAGTTTTTACTTGTTTCTATCTAGAGAAGTATTTTGTGTAAATGAATATACACATCAGTGTTTTCTTTACTTTATAATTGCATAATCATATATTATTATACAAAATACATAAAATGGTGTAAATAAACAGAACCGTATATACAAATGACTTGGAAAGTAGTATAACAGTAGTATTTAAGCCAGATAAGAACGTACTCGCATCTCATGCGCAGCCGCAGCCATTAACACTATCCTTTCCCTTGTCTGTTTGTGCCAGCAAAACAGACATTAGAAATTGGAAAATGAATAAAGAATTACCTGATGCAAATCTATAAATGATAAGATCTCACTCATTGATCAGCAAAGAAAGAAATAAGTTTTGAATTCTGTTGTCTTTGCAACAGTAAATACTAACACCGTAAAATGAGCAACAAACCGCATAATTGGAGTTTATAGTATATTCATTAATCCCGTACAGTGATTTGACGTTACGTAAAATATATAGTGTTGTGACCAGAAAGTATGAATTTCATCAATGTTATTCATTTACTCAAAAATTCATTCACGCATCGAATTAACTAATATCTTATTTTATATAGGTACTCTTTGTAGCAAAGCATTACCGCAGTTACTGATGTGAAACTTTTATTTGCAAGTGCAATTACATTTATACCAATAATAAGCAACATATATCAATCATTCAATTTCAATTATTCCTATCCATATTTCCGAATCCATGAAAAGTCGTGTATCTTGTTATGTTTTGTTGTTGTTTTTTGTAATAACTTTGTTTGATTGAACTGAATGAACGAAACACATCACTAGTAAAATTAATGTGGAGACATTATTTTTCAAAGTGACATTATCATGTGTCAAATTACTCTACGGAATCATTAATAATACTTTACAGTCCTGTTTTTTCACTGTTATAAAGTTATTACCAACAAATGTTCTATGCCACGATGCTGAAGTAATCGTAATCGGAGCACAACGCGTCTCTGGCATACTGATTCTACACCTATCAGGCACCAGTGCGAGATATCGATTGATTTTATATTTTTTCGAGGCAGCGATAGGTTAAGTAAGCCCTTATTTGGCGGCGCGCTCTGCGGCGTCGGCGGCCTCTTCTTCAGCGGAGCTCTCCTCCTCGGAGCCCGACTCATCGTCATCGTCATCTTCGTCGTCAGACTCATCGGAGTCCATGTAGCCGCCGTATGAATATCCACCCTCAGCTGTGTCACCGTAGTCACCTGGATATGAGAACGTCAAATATGATATTGGTAGAGTTTACAGACGGTTATTCAAGACCTAAGTAAACTACTGACTGAAATAAAAAAGACGTGTGGCACTCGGAGACTGTCGCGGTAAAACTATTGCATAGCATTTTTTATCAACTTATTACTATTTAACTGCAATTATTATTTTACTAACTATTACAATTAATGCCTCCTAAAGGCGGGTTGCTGAACTAAAGAGACAAGCGTGATATTTCAAAAAGTCATTTAAAGTTCTACTATTCATCGATAGATGGAAAAACTTCAAAGAGTATCACCGCTGTGCCGGTCGGAGTGGGGGGTGTTAAGTTATTTTCGTTACGGAATTTCTGGATTCTGTCGCCACGCTCAAAGCCTGCGATAGAAGCTATGCAATAGCTTAAAAACAGCTGGTAGAGAGCTAGGAATCCTAATCAAACACATGTGATTTCAATCCGACAGCAGAGAGACTCTTAAAGGAGGGAGGACTCTTACAAACTGCTAAATTTCGATCTTGTTAGGTAGTAAGTTTAACAAATGTGCGTTGCCTACTTTAACGATAATAAGATTAATAGGTAGTATTAATATAATTCTGTGTACAAAGGGTGAGGAGTAACGAAAAGACGGCCATGGGCAGTGTTATTTGCCCATGGCCGTCCTTTAAAAATAAAATGCAGACGATATTAAATAATTCAAATCCTTGTTAAAAATATCGGTGGATATTTTCGAACATACAATAAAAAGAGGAAAAGCAAATCTTAACCTTAACCTTGCAATCTTAACCTTGTCACGAAAACTACCACTATAAAGATTAGATTTTGTCTCGTGAGATAGCGCTATAAGTGCCAGCTAAAGAAGTCATCGACAAAACAAAAAAAAACTTCTTCTTTGCCTGGCCCTTTCCCATTTTATTTGGGGTCGGCCCTCCGTGTCACGCGTCTCCAGGCAGCTCGGTCCTGGGTCGTCTCCTCGCTAACTTGGGCTTCTTTGAGGTTCTTATTGACTAGGGATATCCATGTGATTCGGGGTCTTCCTCGTCCTCGGGGCTTAGATTGAACATCTAGTACTTTCCTGGTCATGTGGTCGGATGGTCGCCTCATAACATGACCGTACCATCGCAGACGGCTCTCTTGTACTTTATCCGGGATAGGTCTCACTTTAAAGGTCCCTCTTATGTGCGTATTTCTGACATGGTCCAGCATTGTCACACCACCTGCTCATCTGAGCATCTTCATCTCTGCGCAGTGTAATTGATTTTCATGCTGTTTTTTGAGTGGCAGCATTCGGCTCCGTATATCATGGCCGGTCGGACTGCTGCTCTGTATACTCGTCCCTTTATGCGCACGGGCATTCTGCTGTCGCATAGCACACCAGATAGCTCTCTCCATTTCAACCACCCGGTATTTATGCAATGGGTGACATCAGAGTCTATTGACCCATCTTTACTGATGACTGACCCTAGGTACTTGAAATGGTCGACCTCTTTCAGGTAGGTGTTCTGCAGACAGATGGTGTGCTTGCTGTTGCCACCACTAAAGTTGCAATGCATGTACTCGGTCTTCTCTCTGGTTATACGCAGACCCGATGTTTCCAGAGCTTCCCTCCACCGTTCTATAATCTGCTGTAGCTTGTTAGCATCTTCACTGATGATGACGACGTCGTCTGCATATAGAATGTCCCATGGCGGCTCTCGTTGCAGTTTTGAGGTAAGATGGTTCATCACAATATTAAATAGAAGAGGGCTGAGTGCAGAGCCCTGGTGCACACCAACTTTTACATCAAATTCATCGCTTATTCCGGCGGGGCTTCGCACTTTGGTTGATACTTGGTGGTACATATCTTTAACAATAATTATGTAATGCTCGGGGACACTCTGGGCCCTAAGAGCTTGCCAAATTAATTCTCTCGGGACCCGGTCGAAAGCTTTTTCTAGGTCGATAAATATCATGTGCAGGTCTGTTTTGTTGTCTCTGTACTTTTCCATCAGTGTTCTAACCGAGTGAATGGCATCCGTTGTTGATCTGCCGGCAACGAATCCGCATTGGTTTTCAGTGACGCTTGTTATTTCAAGTAACCTTCTGTTGATGACTCTTTCCCAGATTTTAAAGGAGTGCGAGATCAGCTTTATGGCTCTGTAGTTGCCGCAGAGTCGTATATCACCTTTATTTTTATAGAAAGGGATGAGAAAGCTCTTTCGCCACTCGTCGGGGATTCTTTCGGCCAGGAACTTGTTGAAAAGTTTCGTCAGGAACAGGACGCCGGTGTCACCCATTCGCTTCCAAAATTCAGCGGGGATGTCGTCTGGGCCACAGGCTTTGTTATTTGCCATTCGTTTGATTGCAAGAGTTATCTCTTCAGGCGTTATACATGGGATAGGGCCTTCTGTGGCAGAGATATCTTGTTGCATCTCACTAGGAAATACCTCATTTAGCAATTCTGTATAATATTCTTTCCAGCGGTCTTTAATGTCTTTGTTTGATGTTAGTAGTTATCCTTGTTCATTTTTAATAAATTTGTTTGTGGCAGTATCCCTACTACTTTGGTGTTTGCGTTTTGCCAACTTAAAGATTTCTTTATCGTTGGAAGCGGCTTCCAGCTTAGCGTAGAAATCATCCCTAGCAGCTGCCTTGGCCTGTGCAACGGTTTGCTATGCGATTTTCTTTGCAACTTTATAGGCCTGGTGGTCAGCATCATCCTTCGTCTGTTGCCAAAGTTTGAAGAGTGTTTTCTTAGTTATCAATGTTTCTCTCACTTCCTCATTCCACCAGCTAGTATCCCTGTTAGTATCAAAGGCACTTTTAGATACTCCTAAGTATTGTTTAGCTTTTTCATTGCAGTACAGTTCAAAATCTCTCCACATTGCATCGGCTGTATCATCCTGCTGCTCCTGTAAGAATTGCGCGATGTCTTCACATAGCCTGAAGCCTTCCTCATCCTCCAATTTATGCCACCGTGTTCTTATGGTTTTCTCCTTCCCGACTTTGTATGTTTTTGGTATTTTGAACTCTGCTACTAGTATTCTGTGCTGCGAGGTAAGAGGTTCCCCCGGTATGACTTTGCAATCTTTGCATGTCTTGAGTTGATTTCTATCAGTTAGAATGTAGTCTATCTGAGTGCTTGCCCCGCCGCTCTTATAATAAGTTATAAGGTGTTCGACAGGTTTTGTAAAGAAGGTATTAATAATTGCCAGGTCATGTGCTAGTGCCATTTGAAGGATGCTCTCTCCTTCCGGGTTGATTTTACCATACCCGAAGTTACCATGTATTCTCTGGTAAGTGGTAGTTCTCTCACCAACGTGACCGTTTAAGTCACCGCCGATGAACTTCGGCTCACAGTTTGGTATAGTCTGCAGCAGATCGCTAAATTCTTCCCAGAAAGATTCTTTTTCCGAACTTGGGCTTCCGGTCTGGGGAGCGTATGCGCTTATGATGTTCATGCACGGTTGATCATCCATAGCAAGTTTGATTAATATTAGTCTTTCGCTTACTCTGCTAACTTCAACTACGCGGTCTTGAAAGTGTTTGTCTACTACAATTCCGACTCCATTCTGCGCCCTTGTTCCATGATAAATCAGCTTGTAGTTATGCCCGATATTACGCGATTTGAACCCCTTCCACTTCGTCTCCTGGATGCAACAAATGTTGATGCGTCTTCTATGTAATACTTCGCTGAGTTCTGAGCTGCGTCTCGTCATCGAGCCCACGTTCCAGCTCGCTATGCGCATCGTGGGTGATATGCTGGGTGCTTTGATGACATTTGCGTCGCTTTGGGGGTACGCCCTAGCATTTGTTGCATTTCCATTACTGTTATCGTCGCTTGAGGGGGACGCCCTAGTATTGTTTGCCCTTTTTTATTTGTACTTTTCATGGTGTGATTATTGGCTTTGTTTTTACGGCCGGTTGCCACCTGACGCCAAGACTATCACACTCTACAGAGTGTGAGCGCCGCCGTTGTCCCCGAAGGGTTCTTCCGCCGCCATCTCTTCTGCATGCCCCAGCCCAGACAGGCAGCACTGCCCACGGCATCTGCTCCGAATATGTCGGAGAAGCCCGAGGGAGGGGTTTGATGACGGAGTATCCTTCTCCGGCCTTGTGGTCCGCGGGAGGTATTTTATTTCCCTCCTACCCTATGGAGGTCTTGCCCTCCATCGAGCTTTCCCCTATCCGCCACCTGGGGACGCGTCCGGTAGGGAATCAGGCTACCCAAATGGACGAAACAAAAAAAACTGTCGAAGAAAAAAAAATGTGATTGTAAAATGAAAAAAGTGCTATGTAGACACTATGTATTGGTGGGCACCCTAATTTTTTTATTGTTGATTTTTAAATTGTTGAAAATTAGACCAATTGTATATTTTTTAATCAATGATCATTATAAACATGAGTTTTAATGTTTAGCTAAGCAAAAAATATGAAAAGTTCTTTATTTCAACAATATGATGTGACTCAATTATCTTTAACTCCATGTCTGATCGTAGCGATTAAAACTAAATGACTTTCCACCCTAGAGTGGAAAAGCTATTTTCCACCCAGATATCTACATATGAAAGTTAAATCATTCGAACAGAAGAGAAGAATGAAATATATTTGAAGCTGTATAATAGTAGACATACCGGAGTAGGCGGGCCCGTCGCCGTCGTCGTCGGGCTGCGCCGTGCCCTGCCGCCCGTAGCGGTGCGTGCGCGCTGCACACACACACACACACATACACGTTACAAAATTGACCTCGAAAAATACACATTATAACATCTGATGTTAAAATACCTTATGTCAGGACCAACCAAGAGCTGAGTAAGGCACACTGTCCACGGAGGCGTACAGAGGCGTAGCTTCATAGACGCTTCAAAATACGCCGTGTAGCTTAAGGCGCTACCCGGATTTTTAATGCGCACACTGGCGCCACTTTACTAGAAAAATCATAACTTGTTAAATAAAAGACCAATCAAAAATCTGGTAGATACGATTGTAGCTCTGGTTATGTGGTTTAGATACAATGTTTAAGTTCAATAAAACAGAGTTATCTGCAGTTACAGTTAGAAAAATTGCCAAAAGCGGCCATATTTAGCAGTTTTTTTTAACTCGAACTACAGTAAACTACTTTAGAAACAATTTGAACGTTCTAAATAAATGCTTTAGAATGTTTTTAACACTCACAGTGTCATATTTTATATTCATAAAGATGAAATAAGAAACCAAAAATTTTGCGCACGGGCGGGACTTGAACCAGCAACCTTTTGGCTAACCGGGCCAAACGCTCTTACCAATTGAGCTACCGTGCTGTCAGTCCGACCCTGCGAAATTTGTGGTCTCTTATAAAAACGTCAATTGCGTGACGCTTAGCGCCATCTAGCCGTCTGTTTATGAAACAGATGGCCCAAGCTTTTATTCTTTACAGAATAAATTCCACTTGGAAATTGATGACGCTTCGCTATCTAATGCTTTAGAATGTTTTTAACACTCACAGTGTCATATTTTATATTCATAAAGATGAAATAAGAAACCAAAAATTTGCGCACGGGCGGGACTTGAACCAGCAACCTTTTGGCTAACCGGGCCAAACGCTCTTACCAATTGAGCTACCGTGCTGTCAGTCCGACCCTGCGAAATTTGTGGTCTCTTATAAAAACGTCAATTGCGTGACGCTTAGCGCCATCTAGCCGTCTGTTTATGAAACAGATGGCCCAAGCTTTTATTCTTTACAGAATAAATTCAACTTGGAAATTGATGACGCTTCGCTATCTAATGCTCACAAATTTCGCAGGGTCGGACTGACAGCACGGTAGCTCAATTGGTAAGAGCGTTTGGCCCGGTTAGCCAAAAGGTTGCTGTTTAAGTCCCGCCCGTGCGCAAATTTTTGGTTTCTTATTTCATCTTTACGTTCTAAATAAACTTTAGAACCTGTACTACAATCGTGTCTACCAGATTTTTTATTGGTCTTTTATTTAACGAGTTACGATTTTTCTACTAAAGTGGCGATAGTGTGCGCGTTAAAAATCCGGGTAGCCCTTTAAGCAGCCCAGCGTACCGATAACTATCCATGAGGCGTTTTGCAAGCGTGCATTGTCAATCATTTGTGAGAATGCAGTCGGACGACGAAGACGTTATTTTGGCTTATCACTACATTCGAAGTCGTCGAAAGCGACGATAATATTGGACCCAGCCATACATAGAAAGAAATATCAATTGTAGATTGTTTTTTTTTGCAGTTGTACAACTTTATTAATAACAAAAACTATTAAATATCAACTGTAGATTGTTCATAGCAGCAAGAGGATTATTAGAAGATCACAGTGTATTTTACTCATTCTATAGAATGAGTAAAACAACTTATCAAAATTTAGTTCAGACCGTAGGACCATTATTACAAAAACACGTGCGTTCACGCTATGTATGCCCCGGCGTATGACAGCGGCGTACGGCAGGCGTCATGAAGCCTGCGTGCAGCGACGCGAGCGCGACGTTGCCGCTCCGTCGACTGAGTTACATTGTTTTGTATTTAAAGGTATGATTCCGAACTCGGCAACAAGCAGCAGTGCTGTTGCTGCAGGGCTGCCACTAAGGTGCAGCCCAGCAGTGCTGCCTGCCGCGCTGATTCAGACTAAGGTGGCTGTATCGCTCTGTTCGCGGTGATGCGTTGTTGTGTATTCGTTAGTTTACTTTGAGTTGACAAGAGGTTTCATTGAAAAACAAATAAATAATTGTAACTAGTAGGTATCTAACCAAAATAAAGTTAAAAAGAACATTTACTCACTTGTTTTATTAATTTTCTTCAATATATCCTACGCTATATTTTCTTTAATTAAATTATTACGATAATTAACATGACTGCCATCGTAAAGGGCTGGATATAAAGCCACATAGTTAATAACTGTTCCTCTTCTGAATCAGAGAAATTCATCCGCTTATTGTCAATTTACGTCACACTCACGTAGGTACTCTTGCTGCGGCGGCAGACGCGTCACCACTGGTCTATCGCGGCGGCTGGGCGACACTGATGCGCAGCAGTGCCGCCGCTACATTGCCACCGCGACATTACTGCTAGCTCGGAATGTAATCTCATATAAGCTTATAGAAATTGTATGGGGATCAGTAGTGTCGCGGCAGGACTGCTGCGTGCAGCGTGGTTCGGAATCATGCCTTAAGCTGCAAGCGTATAATGACGTATGCTGGGTGTTTCTCTACGTGATCGATTCAGAAATGAGGAGATACGAAGAAGAACTAAGGTAACGGACATAGACTTGAGAATCAGTAAGCTCAAGTGGCAATGGGCAGGGCACATAGCGCGAAGAACTGATGGCCGTTGGGGCAGGAAAGTTCTGGATTGGAGACCCATCGACCAAAGACACAGCGTAGGACGTCCACCAACAAGATGGACAGACGACCTTAAAAAGATCGCAGGATCAAACTGGATGCAGACCGCTAGTGATCGGTCGCTGTGGAAAGACGTGGGGGAGGCCTATGTTCAGCAGTGGACGTCCTTTGGCTGAGAATGATGATGATGATGATGATGATGATGTATAATGACGAATACGCGTCTATGAAGCTACGCCTCCGTGGACAGTGGCTTAGTCCAACTGAAGGTGTTTATTACAATAGCACTCACTGGACATGCTGAGGTCCGCGGTGAGGTGCGTCTCGTGTCCGCAGCGCGGGCAGGGCGGCGCGGCGCGGCGGTCGGCGCGCGCCAGCTTGCGGCGCACGTGCTCGTCGCAGAAGCACGTCTTGCAGCGCAGGCACGAGTACTGCCCGATGCGGTTGCACGACTGGCCTGCACAACACACGTATCGTAAAACTACGAGGGTCAAACTGAAAGTTCTTAGAACTGGCCACTTATAAACAATACTAGCGGTCCCCGCGACTTCGTCCGCGCGTTTTGAGTTTGCTCCCTCCCCTCCCGTCGCAGCGTGATGTTTTATATCCTAAAGCCTTTCTCGATAAATAAGCTATCCAACACAGAAATATTTTATCAAATCGGTCCAGCAGTTCCTGACATAAGCGCGTTCAAACAAACAAACTGTTTAGCTTTATAATATATTAGCGCAAGCGCACGTTGTACTTAAGCTGCGAACATTATTTTGGTGCGGAGTTATGTAAAAACTGTGATAGCTCCTAAGATATTTATTGAAATCAAATGATATAAAGGACAACTTTGTTCTAAATGAAATGCTTGTGATGATGAATGTATTTATTTTGATAAGAATAAATACCTGTGTGTATAATACACCTCTAAAAATAATGCATTATTTTTTACAAATTTATTAACATAAAAAAAGGTTGTAGTAAGTCAACCATAAAAGATAGACATATGCTGTCGCGGACTTTATTATAGAACTCGTAATGTAAAACAATCCTGTCATACATGATTTTTGTGTAACTTAAGCGGTTTCCGCAGCGTACGCAGCGGAAGCTCTCAAAAGGAATATCTTTCTCCCGTTTTCGCAACATTTTTCATTGCTGCTGTGGTCTTATGAGTCGTATCTTTATGTTATATAGCCTAAAGCCTTCCTCGATAAATGGACTATCCAACGTAAAAATAATTTTTCAAATCGGACCAGTAGTTTCTGAGATTAGCGCGTTCAAACAAACAAACAAACAAACAAACAAACAAACTCTTCAGCTTTATAATATTAGTATAGATAATAAAAAAAATATTCTAAAATTTGAAAATAGAACTCTTTGCCAATATTACTGAGTATATATTTCATTCATTTGTCATTTGTTTTACGATTTGGCGGCAAATTGAAAATTGTCTGTGTCACGTCAACATGAATTTAACACGAGAAAATTTTCGTGCAATGATTTTTTATGACTTTCGATGTCATTTAAGTCAACAAGAAAGTTATGATAGACTACGATTGGCCTTTCACGATGAAGCCCCATCTCGTGCGACTGTTTACAACTGGTTTAATGAGTTTAAACGTGGTCGCACTAATCTCACTGATGATGTACGTGAGGGACGGCCTTCTACGGCGACGACTGAAAATAACATCTGTGTTGTGCGGCGTATGATAGAGACTGACAAAAGAGTGACCTATCAGCAGATTCGGACAAGCTTAGGCATCGGTATGAGTCAAGTGCACAAAATCCTCCACGAACATTTAGCGGTCAGGAAGCTTTGCGCCCGGTGGATACCTCATAATTTGACTAAGGCTCAAAAACTCCATCGTGTGGATTGGTGCCGTAAAATGATTGAAAGATTTCACGGAGGTGACTCAAATGCTGTGTTCGACATACTAACAGGTGACGAAAGCTGGATTTACTGTTATGATCCTGAAACCAAAAGACAATCTGCTCAGTGGGTGTTTCCTTTCGAGGAGTTGCCAACTAAAGTGAAGAGAGATCGAAGTGCGGGAAAAAAAATGGTGGCCTCGTTCTTTGGAAGGATAGGTCATTTCGCAACAATTGTGTTAGTTAGAGGATCAAAAAACAGTTTCTGCAGAATGGTACACTACCAATTGTTTGCCACTTGTCTTGGAAAAAGTTCGAGAGAAACGACCTCGCAGTAGGATCCTCCTTCACCACGACAACGCCTCGTCGCACACCGCCAAGCGAACGATCGACTATTTGGCGACATCAAACGTTGAATTACTGGGTCACCCGCCGTATAGCCCCGACCTCGCGCCTTGTGATTTTCATTTATTTCCAAAAATTAAAGAAAAACTTAAAGGAAAGCGGTTTATGAATGCTGAAGAAGCGGTGGCTGCGTATCGCGATGCCATTGAAGAGACCCCTAAGGACGAGTGGGCAAAGTGCTTTTCCCAGTGATTCCATCGCATGCAGCGGTGTATTGACGTCAATGGACAATATTTTGAAAAGATATAATAAAACTAATAACTGGCTAATGTAATCAGTTTTTGATTTTCTAAGAACTTTCAGTTTGACCCTCGTAACCGTAAGCTCTTATGTGATGAATAAACAAACTGCCCGAGTGAGAGTTCGGACTCGCGGATCGAGGGTTCCGTGCTAACTTTGACTAAATTAGGGGTCCACTCACTTCCACTTAGTCAAATACAACAATATTTTGTTAACAACGAAAATAACTCTGTTTTTCATAGTATTTGTATGAAGGACAAAGTTATGAAAACGGGCTGTACTTATCTCAAAAACTATTAGTCTGATCTTGTTTAAGTCAATTTTCGTCGAAAGTATTTGAAAAGATCTACATAGTGTATTTTTTTTTCAAAATATTCACTAACTTAGTTCAAAAGTTAGAGGACCCCCAAGGACACCCATTCTACCTTACTACTTTAGAAGCGTATCTCGCACAAATGTTTGACCTTAAAATAGCTTAAGAAACCTCCATGACATTTTAAAAGACCTATCCATAGACCCCACACGCACAGATTTGTACAAATTAGTTTTTTGACTAACTAAAACAAACAAAAACGTATATGGGGATATGGGAATCGTAAAGCGGTTAACAGAATACACCTACTTCCTAAGTTTCAACTGTGTAATGTTAACAGTTTCAAAATAAAGTGTCTGAGACTTACGAACGGACAGACAGACAGACTTGACGGAAACAGAAGGGTTCCGATTTTGCCATTCGGCTACGGAACCCTAAAAATCTAATTTTACGCACGAGCAGGACTCGAACCCGCAACCTTTGGCTAACCGGGCCAACGCCCTTTCAAATTGAGCTACTGTGCAGTCGGTCTGACCACGCGAAATTCCTTCGTCTCTTATGGATACGTCATTACGCGTTACGCCAGCGCCATCTACCCAATCTGTTTTGCAACAGTGGGACAAGATCCATAAAAGATAAAAATCAACTTGGAAATCAATAAATAGTAACGCTTCACTATTCAATAGTTTAGACGGTCTCAATTAGAAAAATATAAAGCACATACATTGCAGGCTCTCTGGCAACCCTCTTCCTTCCTCGTCAAAAAGACTCCAAATGAATAGGACCCCGACATATCTGAAGACATCACTGCCGACGATTTAGATGGACAGTGTAGTAGTGACAACTCACACTTGTAGGTCTCTGACTCCAGCACCTGGCAGGAGGCCTGGTGCTCGAACTGGTCGTCCTCGCACAGGAAGCCCTGGCAGAAGCAGCAGCGGAACACGCGCCCGCCGTGCTCCCATACACCTGCAAAGGCAGACATATTACTATCTATAAGAAGCATATGTCCGGTCGACCTCCATTTTTGGTACCCAAGAATTAGGAACAGAGGTCGTAAACCAATAAGATGGGAGAATAACTAAAAAATGACGTTGGGGCCTCTCTGGACAAGAGTGGCAAAATAGGAAAGGAAAAACAAACAAAAAAAGAGTAGATTTCGGAATAAAAGGCTATATTATCATTTCTAATACATATTATAAAGCTGAAGAGTTTTTATTAACACGCTATACCAGGAACTACTGGACCAGACCGCTGCAACGCAGGGTGCAGGGTTGCAGTCGTAATATTATAAAGCTGAAGAGTTTGTTTGTTTGAACGTATTATCTCAGGAACTACACGACCGATTTGAAAAATTCTTCTTGTGCTGGATAGCTTATTTATTGAGTAAGCTTAAGGCTGCAAAACATCATCTGCGGCGGGAGGGGAGGTAGAAATTATGGGTATAAAAGCATACATAGTGTATAACAAAGATTTCCATGCTTTGGAAGGCACTTTAGGTTGATGACCGCGGCTAATGTCGGTTGATATTATTCGTTAAGCGTAGTGTTATATTATCTGGGGTTAAGCCTAGTCGGAGGGCTTATTGGCGCCACTAATCCGCACTGAGCTCACATGGTAAAGTATAGCAACCACCCCACAGTTGAGGTGTGGCCTTTGTGCAGCTGTTGGACATTACAAAGAGAGTGCAAAAATATGCCTATCAAATTGTTGCTCGCTTGTTGATTCTGCCACTCTCAGCAATCTGTCACTGGGTGCGCTTCAATACCTTACCTCTCTCACACTCGAGGCAGACGGCATCCATGAGCGGGCAGGTGCACGCGTGTGAATTGAGGCACTTGCGGCCGTGGCAGACCCAGGCCTCGCAGAAGTCGCAGATGGCCCCCACCATGCCCAGGCCCGTGGTGTACACGCCAGGGTGCCGCACCACGCAGTCGCCCGACTTGAGCATGCACTTCACTTTGCCGCACTGCGCGCAGGTCGGAAGTCGTTGGACCGCTTGGCAAAAGTAGCAGAATGCGCGGCTCTTTTGCTTTCTAAAACATAGATATTTAGAGGTTGTATGACAACTAAGTCCCGCCCATCATATTGCGAAACAGGCTTGGGCAGTGCGATTGTCATGTCATTTAAACTTACATCACTAAATAAGATGCAAATGCTTTAGAATTTATTTATTTATATCTTAAAATTAAAGCCTTGTAATTTTTTCATTATCTATCACATTTTTTGTGCTATTAATAAAGAATGATGTGGAAGCATGAATTATTATTTACACCCTGCCACTGATCCAGTGATTTATGTTATGTTGGCCAGGACATATAGGCTATACTTTATGAGTTACCACCTTTATTTTTTGCAATTAAACGCTCACAGATAAAAAAGCCACCGATGGTTGCATAAACAAAAGACTGTTGATAAACACATCCATGAGGAATTAAAGTACATCAGTTGGTAAAGGTTAGAAAAAAGTACCTACACAGTAGGTATGAAAATATAGTACAACTAAGAAAGAAAAGTAAGTAAGAAAAGTATTCTTAATTATTTATTCAGCATTAATCAATTAATTTTGTTTGACAATAAAATACTTTCCACAAAAAATTTCAAAATTCAAAATCCCAATGACAAAATGAAATCATGCAAATATAGTAGATAGAGAAGTATAGAGTACAATTACCTAAAATAATATA
Source organism: Pyrausta purpuralis (assembly GCA_963924145.1). Lineage (NCBI taxonomy): Eukaryota > Metazoa > Arthropoda > Insecta > Lepidoptera > Crambidae > Pyrausta > Pyrausta purpuralis. The sequence continues at coordinate 27,897,918 of OZ001652.1, read as the reverse complement.
CAATACTTTAGTAGAAAGTTCCAACTGTAACCCTGTACGTAAACTACAACTACAAAGCATAAATCATGGTCAAACTTTAAATTGCACGGTCTTTTTATTTTTTGAAAATGCTTACAGCTGTAAGTATGGGTCGAGTTAGAGTCTTCAACCTTTCTTAGACTCATTTTCTTTTATACATATGCTGAAGTTTAGTTGCTATATGCAGCACATAGAAGAATCGAAGTTATTGAAAATCATTGTATTCATACGGCAGCATAGATCAGCTGAATGAATGCAGGTTAGGCGGGTATTGGTGGTGAATATAGTTAGGCCACAGAAGCATTTCTTGAGAGAAAATGTTTCAGTAATCCTTGTGATTTATCAGTGGTCAGTGAGGAGTAACAATTGTCGCGGTGATGTGGTAAATTGAGTAGAAAGAGCGGCTTACTTCTGGCACTTATCGCACTCCATGGGCAGGTTGCAGGGGTGCTGCGCCAAGTCCACCTGGCCGCGCGCGTTGCGGATAGCCTTCTGCCGCAGCTTTTGCTTTTCCGCTTTCTTACGCTGGCCCGTCTTCTTTTTAGGCATTTTCACAAATTATTTAAGAAATATCTAAATAAAAAAAAGGCTTTGCCACATTCACACACGCTACGGAATGTCAAAATCCGCTGACTTTGACATCTTACAATGACAGCATGACTGTCAGAACGTTTCAATCGGTTTCCGAACGGGACTCGATGTAACCCGGCAAAACTGAGGAGATTCAAACATTTATCGACTTTTCAAGATATGAGCTCGATTTTAAATGCGCGGCGTAGTAGTTGCGCACAAACGATGGCAAAGCTAAACAATCAACAAAACAAGTTTATTTTAATCCCGTCGCGGTGCCGCTCCGCTGGCTTGTGTTCGGCGGATTCGCGGGGAGTCCGACTGGCGAGTCCCCCTCGTCGCGAGCTTCCTTTCAGGCTGATAGACCCTGTTATAAGTGCGTAATTAGCGGCGCAACAGATTCATCGCAATAAACTGCATTGGACCGAGATTCAGCATGGTATCTCCGATTCAATGGGTCAGTTCAGTCTCATTTTACTTTCTTTATTCTGTTATTTATTTGTTTACCTACTTATCACTCGTACAAACAAAATATATTAGATAAGTAGCTCATCTACCTAAAGAATCAACCCGATTTGCTATTCTGCAATTCGTTCATAGTGCAGAATTAAATTAAAGTGAGCCAGGTAATTTAATTTACTTGTGTTCGATATGCAATGCCCTTTCAATGCACTTCAATTTTTCAGGTGTTTTTATAATAACGAAAACTTGATTCATTTGTTTAGAATAAAATTCCTAAACGTAACTTTGAAAATTTTTGAATCATTTTCGAAAGTTTTTTTTTTTTAATTTAAATCCAATTACCTATATTTTTCTTGATGTGCCTATTTAGATCCTTTCTGCTACCCTCATGTTTTCAAACCTTTAACTAATGCTCCATTGTTCACATGGTCTCCAGATGAAGCGGCTGGGCGTGGGCGGCGGTCTGGTGCCATTCTTCAAGTGCGTGTGCGTGTACTTCGCGGCGGCGCTGGAGGACCCCTCGCCCTCCGCCGTGGTCGTCGCCGCCAAGTGTGCGCCGGTGGTATGCCTGCTGCTCTTCGTGCTGCTGTATCAAACGCCAGATGCTAAGCACCAGTGAGTATTTTTTTATCGACTGGTAAATCTGATTATGGGGGGTGCACTCCTTCGTCCAAAAAGGGCGGATATACCTACATACTCATAAAAAACTGCTTGGTGTCTAGCCCAGTGCTATTTATGAAGCAGGCATTCGTAAGGATCCTTACTTGCAGAGCAATTTCCTTACAACTACGAACTAAGCCTAACTACGCATAAGATCGATTTAAGTACAAATCTCAATAGATTAAGAGTAGGTAGTAGGTAGTAGATGTATTGTCAATTTCAAAAGTTTTAAACCAAAAAATACCCTTCTCCCTGCTGCAAAGCTTAGAGTAACAGCCTTTTTCTTTTAGCAATAACTTAGTAAGAATAACGCGGAATAGACAATTTAACTTTCCAACCATATTCCCTTGCCAACAGAATTCTAGTGGTTAATTTATTTATATTTATTTAAAAACACTTCATGCACAAACAAAAGGTACATATGGCGGACTAAATGCTAAAAGCATTTTCTACCAGTCAACCATAGGTCTATACAGCGAAAATGCTGGCGGCGCGAAGGAAGTGATAGAAGGGCAAAAGAGAGAGCTTGATTAAAACTACAATAGGTATTTAAAACAAAAAATAAACAAACATACCTACTAGTTATAACATAAATACCGTAAACATTAATACATAATTATGGAATAATAAACATACACATAATAATATAACTGGTTTGTACCTAGGTGATTTGTTACTTTTCTGCTACCTACCATTTTATAAATTAGCATCTAGGCGGACATTGGCCGCCGGCAGAGAATTCCACTTCCAAGCCATGCGAATTAGAAATGTAGTGTAGCTCATCGAAACCTATTGCTGTGCCTATTGTGCGCATTGCTGGATGTCGACGTGAGGGTGGAAACCGCGCCCGCGTCTTGTGTTCCGCTGGTGAAAGGGGCTGGTGGAAACAGATCGTGGAGTTCTTTCGCACACTCTCCGAAATGCAGCCTGTAAATGACTGAAAGTCACGCCACTTTACGTCTATGTTCTAGGCTAAGCAGGCTACGTTAAAAAAACTCAATGTCTCCAATAGTCCGTTTATGAGGCAGCCAGTTGATATTTGTTTATTATTTTAACTTCAAGTATCTGTACTAGACTTACATATCTGCAAGCTAATCAGTTCCGGTTATCAACCTCATCACTAAGAACGAAGCTTAAGGTCATCTAGATAGAATAAAGACAAAAGAAAAGGTCACATTGGAAGTAGGTATGCGAATTTATTTAGCATTATTTATCATTAATGCACAACGTCACAAAGGCCACTAATAGGCATGCTATACAAGACATCGCGAAAAATAGCGCCCATCAGCGAATTTCGGAGAAAACGTTGCATAGATTGTTACGTGAGGTAATTCGCCAAGCACCTTCGCCTATTATGCTGTAGTTGTCAAAAGCAACACTACCGAGTTAAATGCTTATTTAATGTATTTTGATTTGAACATTGAATTATGCATACAGCGGACACGTGGGAGGCCGGCCCGCTTTGCGATGGTGGCTGTTATCGCTATCGTCCACAAACATCTAGCGTTTCGGCGAGGTCGCCGCGCGATCGATCTCTCGCTCTTGAGCCTAGACCTGTTTCTAGGAATTGGGTTAAATATAAACTTTGCTGAGTTAGATATAGAGTTGAAATTATAATCAGTTTGTATCGGCTCATTTACTTACGTCATTCATCACCATAGAAATATTCCTTTCTCTGATCAGAGTTTATCGCGAGCAAATCCTTCTTCATACAAGAAGGAATCCAATTAAGTAGACAAATACAATGCACACTAATGTTTTTTTTATTGACTTTCTCTCCGAGAAGGATTTAAAATGAATATATAAAGCTGAAGAGTTTGTTTGTTCGTTCAACGCGCTAATCAAGGAACTACTGGACCAATTTTAATAAATATTTTTTGTGTTTGATAGCTTATTTATCCAAAAAGGCTTTAGGCTTAGGCTTAGTGCTTTTAAAACATCACGCGACGGAAGGGGATGGAGCAAACTCATAACTCAATATCATAATTAACATTTTGCTAAAACTTATTCTTAAAACTATTGCCACACATAAGACAGAGTGAGAGATGAATAAACAAACAACAAGACTGCATGAAAGTTATCAAGGCGTCAAGCAATAAGCTTCAAGCTTCATTTCCTTTTTGAATATTAGCCCTAAAAATTTGAGCTTCTGAACGAGGACCACCTCCCACTAGCTGATTCAATGAGGTCAAGCTGAAGATCTCTTCATCACCGAACTTGCGAGATTAGAAGAGAAAACTTTCGTGGTAGGTTATTTCTTATACATATAAAATTCTCGTGTCACAATGTTCGTTCCCGTACTCCTCCGAAACGGCTTTACCGATTCTTACCAAATTTTATATGCATATTCAGTAGGTCTGAGAATCGGCTATTATATATTTTTCATACCCCTAAGTGATAAGGGTGGTTCATCCTTAATTTTTTTAAATTTTTGGACGAAATTTGTTATTTTTATTTTATTTCTATGTGGCATTAAAAAATACATACAACCCTAAATTTTACTTTTTTATCAACAACCCCTATTTTTTATTAGCCATTTTAGTAATTTGATCATTTTTCATCCCGCTCGATAACTGATAGATAATTATAGTGTTTTTCTTAACTTTTTTTTAAAACTTAACTTAAAATTAACGGGGCGGGACGGTGCTAGGGGCAAAGCAAAAGAGCAAAGTTCGCTGGGTCCGCTAGTAAGTCTATAAAGCTTAATATGCTTAAGTGTTATGTTGCGGTGCGCAGAGCGTGGTACGCGCGGCGCATCGCGCTGGGGCTGGCGCTGTCGGCGCTGGGCGACGCGCTGCTTGTCTTCCCCGACCACTTCGTGGCGGGCATGGCTGCGTTTGCTGCCGCCCATGTCGCATACCTCGCCGCCTTCCGCTTCCAACCGCTCAGGCTGCAAATCGCGGTACGCACGCTAGCGTTTACATTCATCTTCTATTCAAACTTAGCTGATGCCAATCAGGAGAATTTGATCAACTGACAACCGGTCAATCACGCACTCAAAAAATAAATCCGAATTCCTGTCTCAAATCAGCTGCAAGTTTTGCTGCTCTGATTTTCACTAACGCAGAAACAGCATCCAGCCAGCTAACGGCTGGCTTTATCGGTTGTTGCCACACAGTAACATAAATCTTGATATAATTAAATACGGGATGTACTTATTACTTATGAGCTTACGATATCACATCTCATTCCATGTTCTAATTTAAGTTACCATGAAAGTTTAAAACAATGTATAAGTCTTGGTGTTTCCAAGTCCCAAGTACATGTAGATAGAGAAGGCTTCTGTAAAACTTCTGTCACCTAACTATGCTTTGCTTCTTAATTTAGGCTTGTCATTATCTTCCGCTGACTGATACACGTAAATGTCTACTACTAAAGTTCTACTAGAAATTTACTACCACTACCAACTATTCTCTAATCTGTGCCACTACGCTAAAAGTGTTTTCTTTCTTTCTTTTCTTTAACAAAGGTCTTGTACTAAGTTCGTTGTTTATTATGATTATTTGTGTTACATTATTGTATTAGCGGTAAATTTTACGTATTAATTAGAAAATGTCATAACATTTAAGTGATGAAAGGATCCAAAATATCGTATGTACGACTGTGCTTATCTTGTGTTTTGTACTTGGGATGCATGTATTTTATGATCATTATCTGAATAAATCTCTATAAAAACAAACAAACAAAAGTAGCACTCCGCAGGTGTTCTGCCAAGTGGTGGCAGGTCTGTTCATGCTGGTGCTGGAGCCGCCGGGGGTGCTGGCGTGGCTGGTGCCGGCGTACGCGGCGCTGCTGGCCACCATGGTGTGGCGCGGCTTCGCGAGGGGCGGCTGGGCCGCGCACGGAGCGATACTGTTCTTCTCTTCTGATGGCATACTCGCCTATGGCATGTTTGGCATGTCTGGCCCCGTGCCGTTCAAACAGGTATGTACGAACTTACTGTAGTATAATCAAATCTCTGAAGCATAAGTTACTGAATGCTATCTAGACGCAGAAGGACGCACAAATATCTGATGACGTTGAAGTGTTCACCTTGCGGCAGTTGCCGCTCTAGAAATAACTGGAAATATCTTGACACTAGCTAAATTGATTTCTAAAATTAAATACTCCGAATCCGAACCCATAAATAAAAACTTTTAAAGATGAAACATTTGACACCACGTCATGATCATGAGCATATTACCCCTCGCAGACGCTTTCGACAAGTATTATCTCAATAGCATTATCTTTCACAGGCGATGGTGATGTCCACATATTACCTAGGCCAGATGGCCATCGCACTCAGCGTGCTGGACCCTTGCCCCGCGCAGTAGGGCTTCGCCCCGCGCCGCCGCGTCTTCCCAACACGCTCCAACCCACCTACTTGGTATCAACAGTAGACTAAACCCCCACGTAGAAAAGACTGCCAGAACCATATTGTTAACAGGATAAAGTAAGGCAGCTGTTTCTCAATATAAATAGGAATTTCGTGCATCAAATATTAAGATTTTAAGTGACACATAGGTAACAAAACATGATGTAAAGTATTACGTAGGTCATTTTATGGAGTTGTAAATCTTCCATTAGTTAGTTAGACAGTGTTTAACGTATCGATAGTATAAATGTGTTTACATGTAGTCCTAGAAACTTTTGTACTTTTGTTCACCTGGTAAGCTACTTAGTTGGTTTCGTAGATACACATTCGTAGGAAGGATATGTGGTTTGTATGGATGAAGTTGGGGCAACGGATTGCACAATCATTTGGAAACGGTCTGTGATAAGTTTATGTTACTGTCTTCTCATTAATTGATCTAGAAATTAATCTGTAAGATAAATGACTCTCCCTCTGTGAAGTAATATCTGTGAAATCATTTTGCAACGAGGGTCGGTCTTGTGATGTGAAATTGAATATCTCATTGGCTTTTATACCAAAGTCTAAGTATTTGAAAGGTGCCAAACAAAATGGAGTTCGGGTGTCTAACGCTAATATTTACTTATTGTCTAATGATATAATTAGTTCATGACCAAAGATATGTCTTCTCATTTTGGTTTGCACACCAAAGGAATGTTATGTATTCACAATAGTTATTAACAGGAAACTTCTTGGCCAGAAGGCAATAATAGTTGTTAGTATTCGACATTTGTTATTTTTAAGCAAGGTTAATGATTTTTACATTCCCACTGTAGTCGTTTTAAGGCATGCGTAAATTGCTTTGCGTGTGCGTGTCGACAGCTCGCAGAGATTTACACTTACATTTTACGTCGATTCTTAAATAGTGGGACAGGACCAATATTTTTAGTAAAATTAAGACTAAAAATGATCCGAGAAAAATATTAGAAGGGTATGTGCAATGATGTAGCGAATCCTGATCGGGTCGATTTAGATAGAGCTTTGACGACCTCCGTGGTGTAGTGGCTAAGCATGCTGGTTTCAAGGCGTCGCCGCTCCGAGGTCCCGGGTTCGATTCCCGGTCGAGTCAATATAGAAATCAAAATTTTCTGCATTTTCTCGGGTCTGGGTGTAGTGGTACCACCGTTGCGTCTGATTTTCATAACCCAAGTGCATATGGCTACTAACTTTGGGATCAGAACAATGTATGTGATCGGTGTCCAATATTTAAATAAAATAATAATAAAAAAGGCACAGTAAAGATAAGAGATATGAATGCCAGTAGGAGTATAGACGACTGTTTTGGTTACGGCGCAGTGACAGATTTCTAGTGAAATCTGAAGTCCAGTAGGATCGATCATGTTTAAAAACAAACATTTCAAACGCGATAAAGCATATAATAGATTGGCACTAATATCAACCAATAACCATACACGTCTGAGTAATAACGCGCAGTCGTGTTAACACGTAAAACTATAAAATGTACAGCAGAAGATAATTTTAAAGATCTATGAGCTGTTACATTGGTACAAGAGTCGGCTTTCAGACCAAGCTGCCAATCAGTGTTCGATTCATCAACACTAGGTATTGTATTTTTGTAACGTTTCTTCAACCAATTCCATCTTCATACCTAATTGTAAGTTTTAGTTGGTTGTTATTTTGAAAACGTCATAGTCTGCATACGTCATCAATATTATTACGCTGAAGAGTTTGTTTGTTTGAACGCGCTAATCTCAAGAACTACTGGACCGAAAATATATTTTTGTGTTGGATAGCTTATTTATCGAGGCAGGCAGGCTGAAGGCTTTAAAACATCACGCTGCGTGCGACGGGAGGAGAGGGAGCAAACTCAAAACGCGCGGATGAAGTCGCGGTGGACCACTAGCTCATTTATATGTAAAGAAAATAATACTTTGAATAAAGGATGTACAGTCGTACAATTTGTGTATAAAATCTTAGACAGTGAATAAAAGAGACTAGTTATTGTAATAACATGTCATCCTGTGGGCGTCCACGCGATTTCATCGCTCTAACTACCGTTATAGTAGGATCAAGTATTCTTGATAATAGGTTGTCCTACGTCGCGCGAGGAAGTAGGTAGCTGTGGAGTAGTGCGGAAACGAATCCACCGATATGATAGTGTTACTTAATTGCATGTTTTTGTAAAAATTACATTACATTGTTTCGCTCAACTCGATTTTAGTGCAATAAATATCATAGATATAGCAAATTTTACAGGTATGCATTTTATAAAAGTGTAGAAGTCATTTTATATATGTAATGTTAAGAATCTCCAACAATGGTTCATCTCATCAGTTATCATGTCACACTGTTTACTAGTGACATCTACTAAACATATCTGTAAAACGTATATAAGTTGTATGTGTAGCTCAAACTTTCCACACAGAAACAGTTATAGCACTGCATCTAAGCTCGCCAAATGAACGCAATATAGCGTCCATCGTGTGAAAAGGTTTGAAGTAAGCCCGTGTTTTTTTTCTATAACACCTATACATTCTTCAGTTTTAGTCGATAAGCATGTAACTTTTAGAGCATATTATATGATAATTTATATGTTACTTTGTGTAAATTATGTAATATTTTATTAAATGTTATACAACTTATTGAAATCCTACTTATACTTACCATAATGTATTGAAATAAATCATTATAATTAATACTACTTGTTTGTTTCGGGGTGGTAGGTACTTACAACAAGTGTGAATAAAATATTTTAGTAATATAAAAAATATTTATTTAAATATACTTAGATAAACTTAATTACATTACAATAACAACAACTCTGTACATGAGGCAGTCTGTGACCTCGTGCTAGAGCACTCACGGAATCGCCAAATAAAATTAATTTATTGTATTAAAAGCGAAATAACGATATTGTGTAAAGAAGTACATATTTACAAGCGGTGCGGGGACGCACGTAGTTTTTTTTTATCCATATTTAGTTAAATTCTCCGTATTTATACTGATTGTCGACGATGTTGTACTCCGTCTACTGCCCAGCAATCTGCAGGCATACACCTTTGGAAAGTATGAATAATTCAGTAGGCCTTTAGACTTTAGTCGTGCAAAGATACCAAAAAAAAGAGAAGGCCATCACAATTCAAACTATGCAAAGAATAGGTACATTTCCAGTAATGGGATGCAGAGATTCTATTACTGTGTAAAGAGCTAACAGGCTGTGTAAAGTCAGCCGATACTTTAGTCGTTATTTAGTTTCATTTGTGCGATTAGTTTACCTGAGACGAATTTTGTGACATAACGAGAAAGTGCGCATTTCATGAAACATCGACCTTTTTGTACTGAAAGCTTTTATTGAGGCACGGTATTTATTATACAAACGTGATTCAAAATTGCAATAAGGCACAATAATTGGGTCTGCCGAAATTTAGTGGATAACAGATCTTCGGTAATACTGTGTCCCTGGTCTGCTAAATTACCTGGACGATTTATTCGAATAAATTCTTTGTCTTTTCTAAGGACATGTTATCGGTTTCCAAAGATGTTCACCATGCAGTTAGTGACGAAATGAAAAATCATGAAGGCCTAACTTTGTATAAGATTTTCTGGGAACCTGCCCTGATTATGATCGAAGATGAAAAACCCCGGCTAAGGCGTCGACATGATTTGGAGTTAAGCCGTTATCGAGTTATGTTCGATTGTCAGAATACTAACGTTAGGTAGTAAATTTATCATTCATTGCCAATGCTATGGACCCACACAAAACGAGTCTATAGTATTGGACACACATCCTGTTATTATAAAATATAGAGGCATGTTTAAACCAAGACTAAAGTTGCCTGTCCTATTAGAAAAGCATTCTTGTATAATAATGAATATTGTCAATGTGAGATTTTAATTTAGTCGTTTAAAGGTTTCTGCCTACTACACCGTATCATGCCATGATTGTGCTAGGAACTAATTAAAAAACAATGAATTAATGAATGTAACGTAAAAAACTTTAAAAAAAAAGTAAAAACCGACTTCAAAACCAAAATGCACTAAAAAGTCTTAAATAAACTCTTCACCATTGAAAGAAAAGGAATCCGTTTTAGGCAAACAACTTCTTTTTGGAGTCGGTGCCATCACTTTGACCATCAAGCATCAACTATCACAGCACCGACTCCAAAAATAAATTGTTTGCCTAAAACGGATTCCTTTTCTTTCAATGGTGAAGAGTTTATTTAAGACTTTTAAGTGCATTTCGGTTTTGAAGTCGGTTTTTACTTTTTTTAAAAGTTTATTTTATTTCTTCATTTTTAGTGATTACATAAGAGGGGGGGAGGGGGGGGGTTGCACCTTATGATTCAATTATTTAAGAAGCTACAAATTACCTATCATATGTTCCGTCATTATAATTACTGAACTCCTAAGCGTTAAGGAGTTCCACCATCAGCTCAGCCCCACAAGATGTTGACTATCAGACGTAACAACACGTCAACATTAAGATTCTAGCAAAGAAACACTATACGTGCCTTAAAAATTTGAGGGTTTCCCTCGATTACACCAAGATCCCATCATCAGATCCCAAAATGGAAAAAATGGGACCAACTAGAAAGTACACCCTCGAAGTAGGCGAAAAAATTTTTCGATTCGGTCGACAAACGACTGAGATATGAGGTAACAAACATACAAAAAAAAAACATACAGTCGAATTGATAACCTCCTCCTTTTTTGAAGTCGGTTAAAAATGCCTCAAATTCTTGACAAAATAAGCTCTATTGTATATTGTGTATACATTCTCAAGAAAGTATTCAAATAGCCTTCCTAATGGGGTACGGTTTGATATCCTGTATGGCTAAATGGCATAAATCATGAATATCGAGCGCGATCCGAGGCGTATCGTATTATATCGATGCAGCAATATAGTGTTTTGAAAATATATAGTTTTGATGCGGACCGATATTAAATATGACGATATTGATCTGATATAGGTACGTTACAATATCTATATTTGATTTGAATCGGCCATGGCTGGTGGGCATAGTAGGGCTTATTGTTTTGCTTTCCGTGTCTAATACGCCTAGCACATTGATTTTACTTTAGTAAAGTATAAGCCTGGTACTTCATTTTTATGAATAAGGGGGGCAATATTCAACCTGTCGCCGAAACATAGCAAATACAAGCACTGTATCCATACGTGGTTTGCGTAGGGCTGCGCTTAATACTTTACTAAAGTATCAAGCATAGTACTTCTTTTTATGAATAAGGGGGGCAATATTCAACCTGTCGCCGAAACATATCAAAAATACAAGCACTGTATCCATACGTGGTTGGTTGGTGCTTGGGCGCTACTCGCGGCGCAGGTTGTCGAGGCGCGCCTGCAGCTCGGCGTCCGCGTCCGACAGCGCCGCGCCCGCCCCGCCCCCGCCCGCGCCCGCCGCGCCCGCCCCGCCCCCGCCCGCGCCCGCCGCCACGCCTGCGGCTTGAGGGGTTTTTGCTACAACAACGTTACGACGTTAGCACATACACGCTAGGCCTTACTGCAGAAACAAATCATTCCTTTTCATTCTAAGCACGCAGGGTTTCAAGGCGTCGCCGCACTGAGGTCCCGGGGTCGATTCCCGGTCGGGTCAATATAGAAAACAAAATTTCCTACATTGTCTCGGGACTGAATGTTGTGGTACCGCCGTTGTTTCTGATTGCCATGACACAAGTGCAGTGGCTACTAACTTTGGGATCACAGCAAAGCAATCGTATTCATTTGACAGTTCAAAACGTACGATATGATCTGTCAAACCCTTTGTTCTTCGCCATTTGACAGACCATACCGTACGTTTTGAACTGTCAAATGAATACGATTACTTTACACAATCACACCCCAGAGCAATGAATGTGATCGGTGTCAAATATTTAAAAAAATATAGCAATCCTGTTGAATGGGTTCTTTCACACTAATCATGTCAAGATGGCGCCACGTGTGTAATAACATGCGATCCACGGATACCCTTAGGATTAAAGGGCAAACTTTACAAAATCGTTATGACCTGCCTTCATGTACAGATCGGAATGTTGGGCTGCTAAGAAGACGGATGAGAAGCGAATGCATGTAGCAGAAATGAGAATGTTAAAATGGATTGTGGGGTTGCAAGAGTGGACAAGATAAGGAATGAGTTTATACGAGCTAGTCGGAATGTGGCATCGGTAACCGAGAAGATAGTGGGTCATCATCTGCCTTTGTACAGTCATGTAAGAAGGAGGGAAGAAAGTCATGTATCTCAAAGACTGATAAGCATGAATGTGGATGGCTAGAAGGGAAGAAGCTAACCGAAAAAGGGATTGATGAACTGTGCTATGCCGTGAAAGGACTGAATGAATCAATGACGAGTGAAAGAAACATGTAGAAGCGAAAAACATACTACGTGACGAAATGAAACTTTACTGAGACCCAAAGCTTCAAGCTGACCTCACCTTCACGTGGTGCGCCCTGTTTAAGGATCTGGCGACCGACCGATGGTGTAACCATTCACAAAACGAAGCAGCTAAGGTTCGGGCTGTGAGTGGCAGCAGCGTCACAGCCAAAAAAAGTTGCGCGCCTGCGACTACCAACCCGCCTGTTAAGCGTGGCGACTATAGGTAACCCTCACATGCAGGTACACCCAAAATACCAGGCTCCCAATCTCCGGCAGCCCTGCTATTCCTGACTCCGGCAACCAGCCTACCGTACCGGACTACTACTACTACTTTCCTTCCCGTACTTACCTTACCTTACTTACCCTCCCGGTAACCAACGAAAGTCCCTAGGTGGCGTCAGCCATAGAGCGAGCAGAGGTTTTGATGGAGATCGAGAAGTTCTATGGGCAGTTGTACACCTCAATAAGACAATACCATCCATCTTACTCCTGAGTTATGTCTACAAGCTATATTCAAGGTCCATAAAAATAAAAAACTTTTTATTAGTAAAACACCTGAAGAAGTACTTAACTAAAATACAAAATAAAATTACGATGTGTGAACAAATCGGTCTCCACACAGCTCTTTGCCATGGCAAGCCATTGGCGCTGGTTTTCTGTTGAAACCACTATGATTAAGAAAGGGGGTCACCAAAGACCCGCGTAAAAAGGTAACAAATTTTATAGAACTATTCCACCTTTATGTTATTTTATTAATATAACATCGAATCGAAGTGTCTCGCACGTAGGTTTGATGACTTTCAGGCTCGCAAACAAGCCGGATTCTGAAAAGGCTACAGTACCATAGACCACACCCATACGCTGAGGCAAATAATACAGAAGTACAAGGAGTTTAATATGGCTCTTTGTTTAGCGTTTGTGGACTATAAGAAGGCCTTTGATTCGATTGAAACTTGGGCGGTGCTCCAGTCTCTTCAGCGGTGCCACATAGACTAATGGTATACATATGGAGATGCTAAAGTGTCTGTGTAACAACGTCACCATTCGGTCCGAGTACAGAAACAGAATACGAGGGCGATTCCACTGTGAAGAGGTGTAAGACAGGGCGGCGTTATATCTCCGAAACTGTTTACAGCGGCAGTTGCAAATACATCACACACCTCCGGTTTATAGATAAGTCGTGTGGCAGAGACGCTGAACGACCTTGGCAATATGCTCGAAGACCTTGACCTGGTCTCCCAACAACAGGGTCTTAAAATGAACATGGAAAAGACGAAAATTATGTCGAGCTCCCGTGTTGTACCCACTCCAGTAATCTGTAGGGAACTCATGTTTCGAAGTTGCCGGCGAATACTGGGACATAGTAATCCAATTAGGTACCAAGGTCCAACTTACAGAGGTTAATTGACGAGCACGAGTGGCGCAAGAGTGTCTTCCCATCTCAATTACCACAGTGTCTGAAGACGAAAGTCTTCAACCAGTGTGTGTTACCAGTGATGATATACGGTTCCGAAACATGGTCACTGACTATGGGCCTTATAAGGAAGCTAAAGATCACACCATGAGCGAGGGAGAGGTCTATGCTCGGTGTTTCTCTACGAGATCGAATCGATCGAGAAATGAGGAGATACGTAAAAGAACTAAGGTAACAGATATAGCCCTGAGAATCAGTAAGTTCAAGTCGTAATGGGCAGGGCACATATCGTGAAGAACTGGTGGCCGTTGGGGCAGAAAAGTTCTAGATTGGAGGCACTTTGACCAAAGATGCGGCGTAGGAGTAGGAGTAAAACTGCTTGTGATCGATCGCTATGGAAAACTGCAGAGGAGGCTTCTGTTCAGCAGTAGACGTCCTTTCCGCTGATAATGATCATCAAAAACATAGTGCGCCGACTCTAGATAAACCGGGAACAAGGCAAGAGAATGATAAATTGGCGCCATCTTGTGACCTGTTGCAAACTCGCTTGTTTTATTTTCGTTTAACATAATCTCGGCATGACTTAACGTTTGCTTTAGCATTCATTCTTTAGCTACTAATCCACAGAATCGTCTACTTTTGTAAAACATTATCTGTACCATAAAATGTTTGAATATAAATAATGTGTACTTACCCGGTACTGAGAGGGAGCCGGTGGCTTGCGGTAGACCCGATAGTGTGTCGTTCAGCTGCAGTCCTAGCTCGTCTAGGATCTGCCCCACCACCGCGTCGCTGCAAAGCACAATATAAACTATAGAAAGACAAATAGTAGATGGGGTGACGCAGCCTACGCGTTAAGGAAAGCACTAGCAAAATTGAACAGGCTTGCCGATAGGTCGGCGTTCGAGTGGTATAGAACAGAACAAAAAAATACTTTTTCATTTGACACGCGCGCCCGTATAGCGGTAGACGTAGGGTTCGATCCCTTGTCTGATACTGTTGCTTTTACAAATGTCATTTACAGTAGAAGTGTACTTCTATGTAGCAGATTATGGAAATGAAAATCAGAGGCTGTGTTTGGCAAAAAAAAATACATAGTTTACAGTACTTTTTAGTCCAGTACACATTTTCTAACTTTTGCTAGATGTCAGGCTATGACAAAATCCTCCATTTTGTTTATCGGTCATCATTTTGCATTTGAGAGAACACTATCGCTATTTTTCGCCAAACACAGCCAAAGAAAGAAAAAATCTGGAAAGAAAACACACACAAAAGGGGACATCAAGAGTACCTTTCTGATTCGTCGTCGTCGGCCTCCATCGCCTCGTCGATGGAGTCGTTCATCATCTCCTCTTTCATGTCCATGATCTCGGACTGCTTCTCGAACTCCTGCAAAGAGCAAGTCGACCATTAAACATCAAGGTCGCAGAGTAAACTTGAAAGTTTGAAATGATGAACTATTGTCTTGCACTGGATATAATATTTAGGTAAATACACTTGTATTTACCTATTATATTTACCTTGGTAGTTGTGTTAATACAAACTTTTGTATTAACACAACTACCAAGGTTTGCCGCAGATCATATGAAGTGTATGCTAAAACATAGTTGGGTTGTGTTTTAACAAGGAAAATGAATAAAATTGGTTTACTTACTAAAATGCAAAATTCTGGGTTCATGCATTGATTTTTAGATGTAGGTATGTACGGACAACAGCACGTCTTGGTAAACCCTGGGGTATCTTATGCCGTTGTTGTAAGGGCTAGTTTGCAATAAAAGTGGCTAACCTGATGTGTTGGGAACTGTACACTCATTAAGGCAAAAACTTCTTCATGGATTTTATAATTTGCAGAAATGTATAATAATTGGAATCTATACTAATATTATAAAGCTGAAGAGTTTGTTTGTTTGTTTGAACGCGCTAATATCAAGAACTGCTGGAGTGATTTTTAAAATATTTTCGAATTTGATTATGGCTATGAAACATTACGCTGCAATGGGAGGGGAGGGAGCAAACTCAAAACGCGTGGTTACAGTCGCGTCAGTAACAAATAAGTAGGATATAATACATGGGTTGTGTAAACTTATAGTATATCTACATAAATCAAAAGATAAACAAGTTGAAGGATTGGACTAATAGTCTAAGATCCCGCTGCAAAATCACTACGTTCATTAAGTTTTGAGTCAAACACAAATTTTTACATGATTTTATGAATAGGAGAATACACTGATAACACCGCAGCCAGTCAAAAGTGGCCGCAAGTAATTTTAATTAAATTAATGTTAATTAATATTCGAAAAAAAAGGAGATTGTGCATTGAAGTATGGAATTTCGTTTCAGATTGTATCACGATGTACCTCCATGAATCCTACCTCATTTTGTAGGGTTTTGAACGAAAAATTAATTACACAAAACAATAAATCTCAAATTCGCCGGATTTGTGAACAGCAGCTTCACGAAATTCTTTAGTTAGGTTAGGTTATTTTTGACAAATAGAATTATACGAACGAGCTCCGTATTATCGAATCTATAATAAATGCGATCAGATCACGTTTTACTTCGTTTCCTTCTTTGTCTACATTGTTTTCTTTGATTGCACACAATATTATGATGATTCCAACACAAAATTACAATAAATGACTTCACTCTTGGTGTTGCCCGCCACATTATTTTAAAGATTAAAATAATCTTTCATCGTTTAAGGTTTTTTGTAATCGAATATCATCCGAAACAATATCATTTTTTTATTAATTAATAAAGCAAATAAACTTACTGATAGGCAGACGGTGAGTATTTACCGACTTAATACTCAAATCGAGTAAATACGATGTTTATCTATCTGTTTGTACTGCAGAAAATACCTTAAGCAGACAGTTAATATTTCTTCGATAGTTACGTTTTAATACAAGATTTTATAATTCTTAATGCATAAACTGTGTTAAATGGACTTTCGATATCTTTTTTATGGGTCACGGGTCCGTATTTGAGGTCTGATGATGTAGTCTGTATCTAATTAAACAATGCTGCACCCTTATCAGCTTGGGCTCGTTCGATTCGTCTTGAGTTCTTAGATATCATCTCAAACCGACCAGAGTCCTTGTCAAAACAATTCAAACAAACCCAAACTCGATGATGTTGTGCCGTTTTATTGCAAAGTTCCCATGGTTACCTACCAGCACCATCATCAGACCCTGAATATGAGCTAGAGTCAATTTCAAACATATTAGCATTGTAGCTGATTCTTCATTCTTCGGTTTTTAGTGCCTTTTGTATCTATTATAGTGAATCGATATTCGCCAGGGGATGGACAGATGACCGGCTTCCTCCATCCTTAAACACTGGCAACATTGGAAAAGTTGGAAAAAGTGTTTTTGGCATAGCAAGCAAGTAATAAAATGACTTCCTAATTAATGAGCAATTTTATACCCGGCGAAGTTATTGCTTGATATTTTAAACAAGTTTTAGTAAAAAAAAAACTTAATTTTTGATACTAAATTTATTATGGTACAAAGTGAAACCATGTTTGCGCATTCTCCTTTCGTTTACTTCTCTTTAAAATAAAATATCATCCACATCATAACAATGCATGTAAAGAATTCTAAAATCCTTAAGTGCCGTTCCATACTCGGCCGCAACTACCTCGCAGCCAGGTGTAAGCAGGTAATATTTTGATCTATCTATACGTTCATGACTTACACGGATGTTTTTTATATCAAATTAAAGCTATTTTTTTTTCTAACATGGTGATATATTGCTGCCTATGAAAAAATAGCCGCAAATTAGGACTGCTATCAATTAAAAACGCGGGATATCTGAGATAAAATGAGAGAGAGTTAGCGCACAACGCCACTTGTTAGATGAGGATGGTGAATGCCAACTGTGTGAGTATTTGAAGCTATTGCGCATGCGTCGACAGATGGGATTCTCAACATCAGTGCAGCTGAGTTATTCTTTTATTATAACCACGTTTTGGAGCTTGTTATACACAACGCTGTCGATGTTATTTATTTATTTAAACATTGAGACATTTAACATTTTAGAAATATGAAGAAGTGTTTTTTATGTAGCAAAACTGATAATGTATTGGATTTCAATAATTCATCTTTCAAAAAGTGTTATTCAATGTTAATGTTTCGCCGAAAAAAAAAAATTAAATATTTTGATGTAATTTTAACCGTTGAATCTACTGATGATTTTGGATACCATAGCCAAAAAAGCTAAAAAAGGTAGAGCCAACAAAGTATTCATGGTCTGAATTTATTCTCTTGATTCCAACATATCAGTTTCTCCAAAATGGTTCTCTTAATTCAAGATTAATTCTCTTAAATCAAGTTAAATTTTCTATCAGTGTATGTATTGTATTAATTATTAAATGACTTTTTTAATTTTTTTACTTTGTAAGATTTACAGAGCTTAAAAAACTGAAGAGTCAACCCTTTTTCTAATTTATCTGTTAAATATGTTGTTTTTTTTTAATTAATAATTAATGACTTATTAATAATTTATTTATAATAATAAATAATTAATAATTTATTTATAATAATAAATAATTAATAATTTATATATAATAATAATAGTATTAACGAACTGTAATAAAAACTGATATTTTTTCAAATATAGTATGCGTAGTATTTTATTTTGTAAAACAATAATACATAACCAAATTTCAATACTCCATAAATCCGCTTTTTTCTTTTTTACTTGATCAATAAATAATTTTTCACTATAAAATAAATCTCTCATTACTTTAAGTTTTTTTTCCATAATATTCATTACGTAATTATAATTTTGGAGTAAATGTAGTCGTTCCTACTATTGTTTGAGCCGCCGGCTGAGAACCCTATCTATCGACGCATGCGCAATAGCTTCAAATACTCACACAGTTGGCATTCACCATCCTCATCTAACAAGTGGTGTTGCGCGCTAACTCCCTCTCATTTTATCTCAGATATCTCGCGTTTTTAATTGATAGCAGTCCTTATTTGCGGCTATTTTTTCATAGGCAGCAATATATCATCATGTTAGAAAAAAAAATAGCTTTAATTTGATATAAAAAACATCCGTGTAAGTCATGAACGTATAGATAGATCAAAATATTACCTGCTTACACCTGGCTGCGAGGTAGTTGCGGCCGAGTATGGAACGGCACTTAAGGATTTTAGAATTCTTTACATGCATTGTTATGATGTGGATGATATTTTATTTTAAAGAGAAGTAAACGAAATTTTTTTTCGAATATTTATTAACATTAATTTAATTAAAATTACTTGCGGCCACTTTTGACTGGCTGCGGTCTTATCAGTGTATTCTCCTATTCATAAAATCATGTAAAAATTTGTGTTTGACTCAAAACTTAATGAACGTAGTGATTTTGCAGCGGGATCTCGTACTATAAATGGGTCCCATTCAAATAGACTTTCACACATTCTGAGCTACAGGAGGTATGACAAAATGAATCACCTGCAGAATCTTCTGTATCTGCGGCATGTTTAGTTGTCTGTTCATAGTAGCCATGGCGCGCGTGACGCCCCGCATCGCCTGCGCCATCGTGTTCTGCGACTTGAGCGTCTGGATCTTGAGCGAGACCGCCTGGATGTTGGCCTTCATCAGCATGAACTTGCGCACGTAGCGCCGCGTGCGGACCAGATCCTTCGCCATTATTTTTACTGCATCCTGGAAAAAGCAATAAATGTAGTCAAACTAAGCTATTTTTTAGTAATGTATTGTAAAAAATTGGCTAAGTAAATATATATATGGGTAAGGTTATATTGGGTTAACATAACATGTAAGCTTGTAAATGAATACGTAACTTTTTGTTCTGTATTAGATAATGAAGAATTTAAAACTAAGTTTTGGTCATAAAAAATGTTCCAAGCTACCTTAGTTTGATACACAAACTTCTTCTTTGAATCACTTTATGTTTTGGTCAAAATTATTGATTGATACAATACACAGTTAGTTCATTAATCACGTGAGGTTGTTTTTCTCATTTTTTGACCCCCCCACCCCCCTGGTGATATTTGATGAGGTTTGGGACAACCGCCCCCCCCCCCCTCCCCCCCCTGGATCACGTGTATTTTTTTGGAAGTCTATGGAAAGGCTATTTTTGACTGGAAAAAAATATTTAAAAAATGGTGATTCAAAAAACATTTATATGTATTTGCAATTAAATAAATAAATAATTAATTAATGTTTTCTTCGTCCTACGGAGTTGCGAGACTTTCATTTATGGTTACAACTGGTAAAGCTTCTTCTTCACTGGCAGTTGTTATTGGCAAAGAGGATTGTGACAACAAATCATTTAAGTTCTCGCGCCGTTTAAAATTTCAGTAAATTTGTAATTTTTTTGTCAAAAATAGCACTTTTTGACAAAAAAATTATAAAATTAATACATGTGATGTCAAACGAGACCCCCCCCCCTCCCCCCTCGTGATGTTTCGTGATGTTTTCCGTACCCTCTCCCCCCCTTTTGAGCCTCACGGTGACATGGAATGGACAGCCCCTTAGATGATTGCACAGTCATTTAGATTTAAAGTCCACAACAGGCTTTTTTTTAGTTTTAGCCAATAAGACACTACATGCAAAGTGAGTAGTTTATAATTGAATAAATAGCGAAAATAGTACTACATCATCTTTAAATGTTAATAACATAAGTAATTTTGTTTATGAATTGTTGTGTACTAGCTACCTTGATAGTATTTGTCTTGTGCATGTTATTTCACTGCTCAGGTATTCAGCACTCATGACAAATGATACAATATGGTTTGCCCATAGGCTGTATTTAATATATCTGATGATTCTTTAAGTTATTATATTACTACAATGTATTCATAGTTTGTTGATGAAAAAAATATTTATGTTTGTAAAAATTAACAAATATTTACTGAACAAGTGATTTGCACGATTTCAATTCCAGAAACAAGAATAAACTTGCCGTTTCAGACTTCAGAAGGTTTAACTATATTTAATGACTTAAGAATTTTATAAGCTAGATGGAAGGTTACACAATGTTTAGTAACTTAAGAATTTTATAAGCTAGATGATTATATTATGAACAATAACAACATGTGGTTTCGCTTGTAGGGACAACAGCATGTCAAGGTAAAGGTCTTATGCCATTGTGATAAGGGCTAGTTTGCAACAAAAGTGGGTAACCTGATGTGCTGGCAACTGTACAAACATAAAATTATAAATATTTGAAAAAAAAACAGTTTTTTTTTATTAATTGACCACCAATTCTATCTTACCATCTGTCCCTCTTTAGCGAGCTTCTTGATGTCCGCGATAACTTTCTTCTCTTGCTGCTCCATCTTGAGCCGCTCGCGGTCCAGGTCGCGCATCGCCTTGTTCAGTGCGCGCTGGTTCTTCCGCAGCATCTCGTCCGGAGTCATCCGGTGACCAAATAACCACTCCATATTGAAGTCTGGATAAAGTAGACAAAGTTTAAATGACTAAATACAAAAGAAGCGCAATACAAAAGAATCAACGCTATACTATACTATAAACAATGCAGATAAAAGTTAGCCTTCAAGAAAGATTCATCTTCAACTTTTGATAAAAGGCTGTTTTAATAAATACTGACCTCTATGCATGCATTCAAATATCTTTGAGTTTGTTTGGTATAAATGAAGGAGCTGAGAAAATGTATTATGATAAGTAAATTAAAATACAAGAGGAATATACCTTTTTTGGGCGATGATTCACCACCTAATAATCAATCGAATTCTTCCTAAATTTATTGACTAAGCTATAAAGTAATCCTAGTAAGTATTTATCACAATAATTTTCAAAATAATGAAATCATTAAACTGTACTAATTCTTTGCAAATCTCTAAAATAACGAGAATTTGGTTTGGAGATCCTCAATCAACAAAATATTCAATTTACAAGTTTTGACATTTGCTGTCAAATTTTGGCAAGCGCAAGCGAAATGACGCAAACCGTCAACTTGACTTTCTTTTTCTTCTTCTTTTTCTTTTTTACGTGCATAAAACTTGTAATGTAGCCAATGTAAGGTAAATCGTGCCTGGCCTCCGATAGTTCATGGCCACCTGGCGATAAATTTTCAAATATTAAAGTTTTAACCAAAGATATACTATTATTTGTGTTTTCAAAAAATAAAAAACTACTATGCAACCGTTTTATTTACAACATATTCTTTCAAAGAAACTCAAACAAAATGAACGGCAATTTTAGACAGTCGGGTTTGGATTTTTCTTGAGATGGTGTTGATCACTAACGAAAACGTAAGCATAGCCTTAGAGTTTCGGTGGTTTTATTTATAATATAACTGTAGTGCATACTAACGGGGAGTTGATAAATTAATAACATTATGCAACTGCAATGGAAATTCCAACATTTACTGTCATTGGCTGCCTTGGCCATTAACGTATTTTTATATTTTGTGGTCACAGTCACTGGTTTAAGGGTCAAATTATGAAAATATTACGATTTTGACTTTAATATTCCTTAGTAGCGGCCATGTGTGCCGCTTAGGCCGAGTGTGTCCAATGGTAAACTTATGTTCGTCGTGTCGCTACAAAAGAAAAATAAGAAGATGAATGCATAAGTTCTTAATCCTTAATTCTAGGGCCTAGTGCACCCTTCCTCGGTTTTAGTAAGTAAATACAACGGCATTCTAGGTGTGCTTGCTGACAGGCTTGGGGACTTTACAGACTTATGAGGCGAGCCGCCTAGGCAGCTCGACGTCGCAGTAGCTGTATATGTTTCTCGATGAATCACCCTATGTACCTTGATGTAGCCATGTATGTTCCTCGATGAGATCGGGCCATGTGGGCCATGAAGGAGCTATGTATGTTTTACAACAAGTCAAGTCTAAACCGCGAATTCTTTTACTAGAAATTATCATTAGCAACGGTCATGTGAGCTGTCATAGGCGCTATAACTTACGTCCAGGATTATTTTCATCATTATTCCTTTACTAAAATTCCAGATATTATAATACTATTATAGTTACAGAATAAAGTGGCTGTGACACACGGACGGACAGACAGACTTGACGATACTATAAGGGTTCCGTTTTTTGCCATTCGGCTACGGAACACAGATTAGTAAGAGTATGACTACGGAACCCTTAAAGCCTGTCATCTTTCCACAGATTAGGAAGAGTATGTACCATTACTACAATCTAGACTTGTAAATATATGTATGCAGTTGTGGTATGGCATGTACGATGCGGAGTTTTGCACGGGAAACGAAAAGGGAAGGAAAGACAATATTTTTCATTTTAAAAATTGTTTTTTTTCGGGTCAATTATTATTTTGGTTTGGTGGAATTGTCATGATAATTTGTGCTTTCGAAGAAAACAATGAAGTTTAAGTGTGAATTATGGTTAATCGAGCTCTAATCGCGCCATCTTACCCGGATCGCTGTTCCTGCGCTTAGCTTCCTTGTTGAGCATTGGAATGCGGACCACCTCGCATTTCAATGAGTTAGGTTAAGTTAGGCTAGTTTAGTGTTAGTTTTAAGTGTTGAAAAATGAAAGTACAAATAAAGAATTGTCTGTATGGCGTACAGCCAAAGACGTTAAACTTGTATAAAAAAAATATGTACGATGTTTCTTTCCATTCAATGCAACATAACAAACAACAGGGCAGCATGGTCCTAAGACCTTAGCCTGTTCCACAAGGAACAAATACACAAAAAAAAACAATTCAATGTCAAAAATTTTTTGGCGGTTGTCGTTGTTCTTTTTGTTTTTTTCTCCTATTTTATCTAAAATTACTCTTTTTACGAATCATCATAATAAATAAAGACATTTTATTTTTCAAAGTATTTTAAATAATAATATAAAAGCATTTATCTTAGAATAATAATACCAAAATGAGTGATGATGATGTTACGATCATGGAAGTCGACGAAGCTGTGCCGAAACCTTGGAAATCGGCAGCCAAGCCTGCTAAATCAACGGCACACTTGCCTTGGATAGAAAAATATAGGCCGCAGGTGTTCACGGATATAGTGGGGAACGAGGATACAGTATCGCGACTAGCTGTGTTTGCGCGCACGGGAAACGCACCGAATATCATCATTGCGGGGCCGCCGGGAGTGGGAAAGACTACCACGATCCTGTGCCTGGCGCGGGCGCTGCTGGGTGCCTCATTCAAGGACGCCGTGCTCGAGCTTAATGCGTCGAACGACCGTGGTATTGACGTGGTTCGGAATAAAATCAAGATGTTTGCTCAGCAAAAGGTAAACACTTTAAACACCTTGATTTTTATTTTCAAAATTGTTGTAAATCTCCTTCTTAATTCCTTTATCTTTGCTCTTTTAATCTTATTTATGGCAAATTAGGTTACCCTACCAGCTGGGCGCCACAAGATCGTGATCCTGGACGAAGCAGACAGCATGACGGAGGGCGCGCAGCAGGCACTGCGACGCACTATGGAGCTGTATTCCAGCACCACGCGCTTTGCCCTGGCCGCCAACAACAGCGAGAAGATCATTGAACCTATTCAGTCCCGTTGCGCTGTGCTGCGGTACTCTAAGCTTACAGATGCACAGATACTTGCTAAGGTAAGTCTGGCTGGTTCTAATTTGTGCTCTAAATTTTTGAAATTTTATTAAATATTTATTTTGAGTTCAGGACTAAAAATGCCACCTGTGATGTTACTATTATATTATATGAAGTAGCAATGTAAAAAATAAAGTGCCTTGAAGGGGCTGATCTTACGATCTTTTGGGCCCTAATCCTAGAGCTACGAGACAATACAAAGACATGATTTACTACTCTTAATTCCTACTTATAATTCAATATTCATTTTCAGTTAAGGCCAAGAAATACTACTTGTGATACAAGCAATTTTAAAAATACAGTGCCTTGAAGGGGTTGACACATCTTCTATTCTCAAAAGATGTTTAAAAAGTACTAAGACATTTTCTAGAATTCCAATAATATTATGATATTGTATTGAACAGTTTACCAGAAAGACTACCCCATGACTATTGTAAACTAAGCTATTTGTCTCTGAAAGTAATAGAAAAGGTGATCATTTATAGTCCTTACCCTAAGAATTTATCTGAGAATTAAGTAAGTAGCAGTGGACGGAAATCCAAGTACGTACTGAAATCTGCTAGCTACAAATTGAGGTTTTGTGTTACAATTTCAGGTGATAGAAGTGTGTGAAAAAGAACAGCTCTCATACACTGAAGAGGGCGTGAGCGCGATCGTGTTCACCGCGCAAGGGGACCTCCGCGCGGCGCTGAACAACCTGCAGGCGTGCGCGCAGGGCTTCGGCCACGTGAGCCCCGAGCACGTGTTCCGGGTCTGCGACGAGCCGCATCCGATGCTCGTGCGGACCATGCTGGAAGCGTGCCTCAAGCAGGACATACACGCGGCGTACAAAGTGAGTTTACATGCTGAGCAAGAATGTATTTTGATACTATGATTTACTCACTTTTTGGACAGTTACCTACTGCTATTCTATAATATTTTATAGTGAGATCAAAATAATATTTATTAGCAACCCACCGCGGCTTCATCAGCAAGCATTTACAAGTACAACAAAATGAGTTTATTACTATATATTGAGAACTTCACTTAGAAAACTTTAAAATAACCAGTGTTTCACTACTACATATAATATGCATATATATAAACTTTCTCTTGAATCATTCTCTGTAAAAAAAACGCATGAAAATCCTTTCCATAGTTTTAGTTAGACCCAACTTTTAGCAGCGACGCAGCATTAATACAATCGCGGTGATGTCGCGCGTTTGTATTGATACAGAAGCTAGATATTGACACCTGTATCTGTTTAACTAATTCGCACGCAACTGTATCTATCTAATTCGTAACAGTAAAAGAGAAAAAAAAAAATTTTTTTTCATAGTTGGTGTCGCGATGCTGTTGATGTTGTCGCAGATTAAAAGATACATTCATGTACGTGCAGCAGAAAGCGACTTTCGTTTTATATTATGTTAAAGTTACTTAAATTAAACTTTACTGTGTATGTTTCATTTGGTAGCAAGATGGTGTCATTAATATCTATATGTGTGTTCCTCTTTACTTGAGGCCTGTACAATTTTCGACCGCCATGGTGTAGTGGCTAAGCACGCTGGTTTCAAGGCGTCGCGCGTCCCGGGCTCGATTCCCAGTCGGGTCAATGTAGAAATCATCATTTTCTATATTCAAAATCAATAGTTCAATATTTATGTAAATTTTCTCTACAGACCTATCTAAGAAAATCTAAAAATCACAAAGTAATATTTCTGTAATATTCAAAGTAATATATGTGGCTGCCTATACAAAGCAAAACACTATTGAACTAGGTTAAGTCTACCTAATGATAGTGTAATGTAAAGGTTATAAATTAACAAATAAATTTAGGGCCGATTGTTCAATGGTCAGATAAAACTTACCAGACTGATAAATTATAAAGCGACAGATTTAAAAAAATGACAGGTATCTGTGATTGCTGACAATTAGGTGACGTTTTCAAATTAGCCATATTGTATTTTGTCGGACGAATATTTCTTATCTGACTATTGAAAAACAGCCCTAATTCATATATTGTCGTCAGATAATCGCGAAATTGTGCAAGCTCGGATACGCGACGGAAGACATCGTGAGCAACATCTTCCGCGTGTGTAAGACGCTGGACGCGGCGGAGGAGACGCGGCTGGCGCTCGTGCGGGAGGTGGGGCTCACGCACATGCGCGTGGCGGACGGGCTCGCCTCGCCGCTGCAGCTCGCCGGGCTGCTCGCGCGCATGTGCCGCGCTGCAGCGGGGCAGGACACCGAGTGGTGACCACGGATAGTGGGATACTAGTGGAGCCGGACTTGAAGATATGAGAAAGTGAAATACGATTCAGAATGTTTTTAACACTGTATCATTTAACAGAAACATCACATGTGCTGGTGGACATGGACTTGAAGATATGTGAGAGTGAAATACGGTTTAGAATGTTTTTAACACTGTGTCATTTAACAGAAACATCACATGTGCTTATGGAGTGCAAAAGTGTGGAAGATCAACGCGCAAATATTCCCAAATCCCCAGCTAGTTTTCCAGAAGCTATTGGTAATCTGAACAGGTTGCTAGCTTTCTGGGAAAGCCTGGGTTGGTTAGAATAGAAAACAGGGACATACACACAATTGCTAAATTGTAAGGCTAAGTACGGAAAACACCCCAGCCTAATTAATGGAATCAGGCGTTACTTTGCGAATATCCATTATTAAGTTGAAATTTATAAAACAAAATATTTTATAAATTTCTGTGTCATATTTAACACTGTGTCATATTTGATATTCATAGAGATGAAATAAGGAAACAAAAATTGTGCACGGACGAGACTCGAAACAGCAAGTTTCTGACTAACCGGGCCAAACGCTCTACCAATTGAGCGTGTCCTCGGTCCAGCCGCGCGAAATTTGTGGTCTCTTGTGAATACATCAGAGCTCAATTGGAACAGGGTTTTGCCGGGTTAGCCAGAAAGTTGCCCGATAGTCTGTAGAAGTTCGAGTCCCGCCAGAGCGCAAATTTATTTTTGTTATATCAGCTTTATGAGTTGGATGTGGTCAGTTAGGCTTCTCAGTTTTATGAGTGAAGCAATCTGCATGTGTGCTGTAATTTTGATACACGACATTAATACACAAATCCTCAAATCAGTTACACTGTTTTCATGAAGACAATATTGTATTTGTATGTGATCATTTAAATATGTGTTATGTGTCTTTGATAAATGAATGTTGTGTTAGGATGTAAATATTGTTAATAATAAAACCAAGTTTTTTACACAATATAAAATTTATTTAATTATAATAATATAAAAAGTTTTGAACTCTTAACTTTAAATTGCAATAACAATACAAAAAATAAGCTATCTAATTTATAGTGTAATAGTAATTGGTAGTGGAATGTGGCTCACCGCTTGATCTCTAACATTTTGTTGTGCTCCCCCATGAGGCTCTGGAATGTACCCGATTCGGATTAGCTTAGATTTTTTAAAGTATCTGTATATTTAAATGAATTAGTTGTGGTAGCACCTAATTAGATTTTCTTATTCTAATGTGGCACAAGTCACAGTTTGCCTTAAAAAGGGGTTATCAAACTAGTGCTTAAAGGGGTGATGCTGTCGGTCCGGGGCCGGGGTCAGTGAATGACGCGTTGCTCGTCGACGGGCACCCCGTCTATCATCTTCTGGTGTTCTTCGCTCAGCGCCTACGTCATACATAGTATTCAGACCGACGATCGGTTTTGACAGGACAGAGAAAAATCTAGCCTCGCAAATTTCAGTTTCAGTTATTCCTGACGCTAAGTAAATCATGCATATTTTAGTAAGTTATTTTGCTACTCATTTTAAACTACGCGCTACTTGTGCTAAAGAAATATTAGTGCATAGCTAAAAAGTTTCGAAATCCGATCGAAGGTCTGAATGTCCTTCATGCATATCTCTCAAAAGCCCATGCTTTCCAATCCCAACCACCTCAGGTTTGACTTAAGTTAAGTGTCCCAAAAGTCACCAACCAATATTATTAAGAAGAGATGATGAATTAAGCTGGCATTGATTTAGCTCAACTTAGGTGCTAGAAAAGTGTGTAACGTCAACATTGATATTTTACTGTAGCCGAATCAAATTGAAACTTACGACTTTCAACATTTGGTTGAATGAAAACCAATGTAAAATGTTGGTCCTACATTTGCAAGACAGAGGCGAACCGCAGACTAAAGTGCTTTTTTCTTTGGTAGTCGAATATTGCAAACAATCTTTATAAAACTTTACAAATAATATTAGTGCAAAAATAAATAACTTATTTATTATTATTATTTTTAAATTCTCAGTGTTTAAAAATGGAATATTTTAAATTGAGTCTTAAAAAGATTGTCAAGATAGTTTACAATATTCGATAAGCAATGAAAAATGGACTTTATAAACTGCAGCTGACTGAAGTCATCACTCGGTTCTTCTGGTAATGGATCCGATCTCTATGTTATTAAATCCGGACGTGGCGGCTGCATTTTCCTGGACGTGTAGTTGTGATCTGCGGTCCGCCTCGAACTTGCAAATTCGAGAGTTTAACAAAGTGGTGATCTCACCTTGAAGTACTTGACGGTCTTGACCCTGAGCTCGAGCGTGGCGTCCTCGTCGCACACGAAGAGTGTCTGCGCGTGCTGCTGGAACGCGGACACGGTCCACATGTGGTTCACGCCCTCCTCCACCGCCTTGGCCAGCGCCAGCGCCTTGTGCACGCCCGTGATCAGGATCATCACCTGCGCGCACAACACAACAACATATTTACACGTCAACTATACTTCGATTCATGTCTGAGCTGGGAACTGTAATTGTGATTCTACCAATAAGTGTTTAGTTAAGTGTAGTAATCATTGTCAGCCAGTGTGATCCTGCGATCTTTACAAGGTCGTCTGTTTATCTTGCCGGTGGACGTCCTACTCTGCGCCTTTTATGATTTTTATGTGCCCTGCCCATTGCTACTTGAGTTTACCGATTCATAGGGCTAGTTTGTAATCTTTAGTTCTTGGTATCTCCGCGTTTCTGATTACCTGACTGGACTGCATTAAATATTCTATATTTCTGTTGTATATGGTCACGATATCGGATTCGACACCAGCTGTCATGTTTCATAATAACTGTGACTTGGACATGATCCTAAAAAATGGGAAAAGGCTGACCTGATAAATCAGATAAGTAAAGATTCTTTTGCGGACGCTGCTCTAGAATTCTGGTGGGGGTCAAAAGGAGTTATCTTGCGCTCCTTTACCACGACTAATTCTGAGCGAGTGCCTTTTAGATTCAAAGTACTCATCTACTTACTTAATGGAACTGTATAAAAGGCGTATAAACTTTCTTTTTTACATGTGTATGTAAGAAGTAAGTAAGTCTACCTAGCCCAAAGGACTCTTAGAGAACGCCAATATATGGCGGTAAGTTTTGTAAAGTGTGTGTGGTGTCTGACAGCGACCTCCTTAGCGTCCATGACGGTGCCGACGCCGACGGTGAGCGCCTGCCGCGGCACCTTGGAGATGTCGTTGCCGAAGAAGCGCTTGTTGGCCTCCAGCGTGTCGTACGCGAGCGTCTTGACGCGCGTGCGCGACACCAGCGACGAGCCCGGCTCGTTGAACGCGATGTGCCCGTCGGGGCCGATGCCTGGAGACACAATAATTATATAAATATTCTTTGGACATTCCCACACATCGCCATCTAGTCCCAAAGTAAGCTACTCAAAGCTTGTGTTATGGGTGCCAGACAACGGATATAATACTTAAATACTTTTTGTATGTAAATACATACATGATATACATAGAAAACACCCAGACCAATACAAACAGACATGTTCATGCACACAAATGTTTGTATTGTGCGGGGATCGAACCCGCACCCGCTGCGTAGTAGGCGATTTCTCGACCACTACACCAGCGGGTCGTCATAATATTATAAATGTTCCCGTAGTGTTTACTGAATTATATATGTGAGCCTAAACGTATTGGTTTGTATTGAGTTTGGCCCTGACATTCGATTACATTCGAGATGAGTATGATTTTGGTATTTTATTTGTAACCTTTCCCAGTGAGGGTTCAATAGTAGGTACTCAATTATTTATGCAGCCGACCGGACCACAATTGCACGCGAGTACGCTGAAGTGATGCAGCTACTACAATAGCGAAGCACAAGTCCAGAGACTAAGTAATAATAATAACATAAGACACCGTCTTATGTTATTATAGAGTACCAACTTGAAGCACTAATTCGCCGCCAGCCAACATAAGGCGCCGATGCTTTATTGTCTGTAGCACTTGTTCGCCACCGGTGGCGCAGCGGTTAGAGGGTTGCACTTTAAAGCGACAGCTGCGCCAGAGGTCCCCGGGTCGGGCCAAAAATACGTACCTACCTGCGTTATTCTGTACAGAAATTCTTAGGGTAACCCGGAGTTTGGAAGTTGACGGTGTTTCACCCCCGTGCCTCGGAAAAGCACGTAAAGCCGTTGGTCCTGCGCGATCTCTTTCCGGTCGTGTCAGATTGCTGTCCCTAAAGGCTATGAGAGTGAAAGGAATAGCAGAGTGCACCTGTGTTTACGCACACACTTGTGCACTATAATATGTCCCGCGCAGTCGGTTAGTCGTTGTGACTTGCCATTGTAGTCGAAATCGGCTAGGGGACTATATATAAATCAATATTACCTCCAATGAATAGATGCACGCCACCAGCTTCTTTAATCAGATCCTCAAAGCGCTGACACTCAGCTACCAAGTCGGGCGCGTTCCCGTCTAGAACGTGCGCCTGCGACGGGTCGATGTCGACGTGCTTGAAGAACTCGTTCCACATGTAGTAGTGGTACGACTCAGGGTGGTCGCGCGGCAGACCTGCAGTGAAGACATATCGGATAAAAAAAAACACTCCTAATTTACAGAGTCCTTATGCACACATCTTTATTAATGAATCAGAGGTTCATCTAATTCTGTTATCAAAACCGATCCATACTTTTTAATCAAAGAAGATTAAAATATTCTGAATAGTTTTATTGTATTGCTTAACATACCCAATAACTTTAAAATCACGTAGAGAAGGTAAGTACCAACCAAATCGGTAGCAAATAAAATAGGTTGCACGTTTCTATTCAGTAAACGAGAATAAGGCCGCCACCTTTTAATGTGGCAAGCATTTAAAACAAGCAAATCATACAGGAAAATCTATTCGCGGTCACTAGATGAGCAGACGACCTTGTGAAGACCGCAGCAGGAGATCACAAAATACGGACCGCGAGCGATTGTAACCAGTGTTGCTAAAAAAAGTTGTTGGAAAAGTATAGGAAAGCTATGATTTGTAATAGACTATAGATGATAAGTCCAACTTCGAGAAAGAGGTCAAATGACGAATCCAACTCGGCTGGGCAGCGTTCGGGAAATTACGCAAGAGTGTCTTCTCATCTCATCTACCTCTGTGTCTAAAGACGAAAGTCTTCAACCAGTGTGTTTTACCAGTGATGACATACGGATCCGAAACATGGTCTCTAACTATGGTCCTCATAAAGAAGCTCAAAATCACACTACGAGCGATGGAGAGGGCTATGCTGGGTGTTTCTCTACGGGATCGAATCAGAAATGAGGAGATACGTAGGAGAACTAAGGTAACGGACATAGCCTTCAGAATAGTAAGCCGAAGTGGCAATGGGCAGGGCACATAGCGCGACGAACTGATGGCCGTTGGGGCAGGATAGTTCTAGATTGGAGACCCTTCGTCCAAAGACACAGCGTAGGACATCCACCAACAGGATGGACAGACGACCATAAAAGGATCGCAGGATCAAACTGGATGCAGATCGCTAGTGATCGGTCGCTGTGGAAAGCCGTGGGGGAGGCCTATGTTCAGCAGTGGACATCCTTTGGCTGATAATGATGAGATGATAAGTTATTGAATACTGACCAACATACTCGTCCATGTTGAACGTCGTAACATATTTGAACGAGATCTTCCCCTCCTTATAGAACTGGATGAGTTTCCGGTACATCCCGAGCGGGGTGCCGCCAGTGGGCAGTCCCAGCACGAACCGGCGGTCCGGGCCGGGCGCGAACTGGGTGACTCGCTGCAGCACGAAGCGAGCCGCCCACTCGGCCACCACGTCCGCGTTGTCCAGGATTATTAGACGCATTGTGCTAGATAAGGTGTTGGTACTGAAAAGTTCAACAAATGATGATTACTTATGTGATATGGTATGCTGCAGGTGACCAAATAGGGCCATACAATTCTGGAATTAATGATTAAGTGTTAACATCGATCTGTAAAAGAGCCGATTGTACCAACGTCAGAAAACTTTAAGTATAAAGCGGTCGCTTTTAAAATGACATTTACATAAATGATTTCAAACAAAGCGTTTTGATTTTATTCGACGAATATCCCTTATCTCACCATGAAAAAAAAACAGGCCTTTATAAAGTCATGGCGCACTTCATAATCCATTTTTTTATTTACACATCATACTCATACCTATTTTAAATACAAAAATGTGTAATTTTTTACCCATAAATGGCAGAAATGATTTTGACTAACGGAGTGAGGATATAGAACAGTTTCAGTCCCGGAAATAATCCTAATGGAGGTAACAGGTTTTTCAATTTACTATATTTGTGTGCAGGCGAAGCCGCGGAGAACCGCTAATAATTAATTACTAATAATATTAAGATAAAATAGAAAATGAATGGGTATAATGATATCAAGCTAACAAACTGTTAAAACAATCATAGCAAAGCGCAGTTTGATTCATAAATCAAAATCGCTAGTCATTGCATAAATTACGAGTACCTTCTGACATCATACATGTAGGTCTAGGCTAGTCTAGTCGCAATAGTGAGAAGAGGTTTATTAAAAATAAATAGTTACCTAAACCTAACTGATGTTTGTGGACAACAAACTATTATTAGTATGCAAAGTCGAGTTGCTATGCAGTTGTGTACCTATACATACATACATAATATGCAACTAGTTATGATTAAAGTGCATTACCCTTGTTTAAACACTGTCTCAATATCAATAAATGCGAGATAAAAAGTCGATGTCCCAATTACAGAGAATAACACTGATAATAGTGTCGAGTTATGTATTCTTCGGTAATAAAAACTTTGTACATATGTATCATATTAAAATTGACGATATTATTTGAAATTAAATCGCTATACAGAAACTCGGCACAGAATAGAGGTAGGTACCTTGAAGATACCTATCGGTAGTAGGTAGGAATCTAAGGAATTTATGGTTTCTGTGGTACTAACTTAAACCTTGTGTAGGTACCTACTGTATGTGAGACTAGCACACTGGCGATTTGGGCAACTGTAAATCAGTATGTATTTTGTATATTGAATAAAAAAACATAAAAAATATGTACATAGATTTGTTTACTTGCAATATCACATTGTTAACCACTGAACGACGTCTGCATGTCTGCAGATAAATTCTAAGAAAAACTCGAACAACCGGTTCCAATCTCCCAAAACGATGTAAAGACAAAGAAGGTTAAAAATATATCGTAGACAACATAATATGCGAAGCTTTGGAAAGTTGTTTGGTTGAGCAAAGATGTTAAAATAAATTCGATTTATTTTCAATTACAAAATATTGACATCATTCGTTTTCCAAACTGGTAAGTTTGTTTGGATAAGAAATCGATTGTTGCATTGTTTTACGTAACGACGGAATAAAAATAATATAACAATAAAACGCTAAACTGAAATAAGTTCGATAAATGAATTTATTACCAATAAACTAATAAATTTCGGCAGGTCATTGCCCCAAATATAGAGGTCACTCACCTCGTGTAGACCGACGCAGTGTCCGCCTGATAGTACGCGATATCTCCTTTGCGGCTTCTCACTGGCCACTTGTCGGCGAGAGATTTACAAAAACAAAACACGACCACCGCCTCTGATAAACTATATGTTTGTAAGAAACACAGTGCGGCGTGTTATGCTACACACCAACACGTTAGCTTATCAGCAGGTCCCGGGTCAGCTGCTCTGCGCAATCAATCTGACAGCACCTGCCAACGACCTCTCTTTTGACAGCGCACAAGTGTTTCCATTGAAAATAATATTAAAAATTATAGTAGTTTTTGTTTGGTACAGAAATAAAACTCTTGAATCCAATAAATGATGTTTATTTCTAATAATAATACTTATCGGGAGATTATCCAAAACATTGAGAATTTCACTAGAAGAATTAATATTATTATAAGATATGGAACAACATTAACAGTAACCATAATCATTTAAAAGATAAAAATATCTTATTCGAAATACATATCAATCGCTAAACCATTGTCGGGAGATAGTCTTTTATAATGTGGTTATCAAATCTTAATGTTTGGTAGGTCATAAATAAAAAAAATAGGGTAAAGTTGAAAATAGACAAATATATACTGGAAATTATACTACAGACAGCCCAGAAACACGCAAAATCAGATTGGGAAAAATATATCAAGATAGTTGCACAAGAGAGCGAATCGAGAACAAGAGCAGTAGGACCTTAACATTACGCTTTAAAATGTAGCTACGAGTTTTGTTTGCAAACCTTAGGCTGAGCCGATTAATGCAGTTTTTTATTACAATAAACGATTTTCCATCCCGGAATAAAACACTCTCTCTTTAAATAAACACTACCGAAGCTGTATCGTTTAAAGAAGCAAAACATTGTTTGTTGCTAAAACAATATGACAGGGAACAATAGCCCCTCGGTGTCGCCTCGTACATACTACTAAACCACTTATTATAAAAATATCTTCTAAGTAAAATAAAATATATATTTGCGCCTCGACCGATACAATATATCTTAAGCTACTTCATATAAAGTTTACCGCTCGGGTAGAAGGAGTCTTCCAGATATACAATTAATGAACCACGATCTTGAGTGACGATTGCGGCGTCCTATGTCCTCTCATATCACAGAAAATTATTACAAATGTTAATAACGAAATTATTTCTTGTCATTGAAAACCGTGTTGCCGCCGCTCCAACAAGGACTTATGTAACAAAAATACGATCCATGGCATTGCTAAATACCAAACGAAGCCTTTGAATTAGTTTGATTTATATTTGTTACTAATGCCGGCAACATAACAAGATACCTGCTGTGTGATGTTAGTTGTTTATGAGTACATCTAATAAATAATGCATGCTAACGATAAAAACTTCACATTTTTACAAACTTATGAATGCCAACGTTTGGAACGAAAATACATTGCATTTCAAACATACTATCAGAATTTTGCAAAAACACCAAATGAGCATTTGACACATTCAAAAACACATATGTCTTAAATTAATTTAATGTTACCAATTGATTACTTATTTCATGCAATAGACAATATCAAGAGCACGAATTTAATGAAAATTCTAACGTTAAAAATCTATAACTTATCATAACTTTATAATTAACAAGACGTAATCGCTTACGACCTACTAAAAACTATAATAATTAACTAACGTAACATGGTGGACACTACACGTTATTAATGATCCACAACTAAGGAACATACATTAACCGTCATTTAATAGGTACTTTATAATAAGTACATTTCCGGGCAATGTCTACAAAGATTTGGAATTTTTAACTGCATATAATAAAACTTGGATGGTTATGTAATATACTTATAACCGTTTGCCATTTGGGTACAAAAACTACAGTTCGCGGGTCGGATGTGGTATGTCATGATTAGTGCCCAGAGCCGCGCGGAGAATGCGCCCCGACACATCATGTTCAGTGATTTGAGTTAACCCTCGTAACTGCAGATTCTCTTGGTGCATTTCCTGATATCCCTCAAACAACGGCGGTGGCTTTCGCTTTGTCATATTCAAAAGTTGCTGCTGCTCAATCATTTGTCTCTGCTGCATGAGTAAGATATCTTCGTGATATCGAGCTGGGTATGGTGGGGGAGGTCTTGGAGCAATGGCGGGGGGCGCAAGTGGCGAGACAAGAGGCTGCCACCGACCCCATGACGCTGGCACGTTGGGCTGGTGGTTCGAATCTGGAACCATGAGAGGCTGTTGCAGATGCGAAGGCCTCCCTGGAGCGGTATGCAACATGTGCTCCGGATGACTAAAAGCCTTTTCGAACGGTCTCTTTTTTGCTCTTCTTTGATCAGGGTTTGGATGCTGCTGAGATGGTGTAGGCAGAATACACTCTCCCCCTAGCCAGTTCTGCATAGGCGCAACTGGCCTCGCAACGTTTGGTAAGTAGTTCTGCTGATGATGCCAGGATGTTGCCGCGTTTGGCGCCATCAATCTGTTAGCTGCGAGGCGCTGTCTTTGAAGGAGATCTTGTTGTTGCCAAAACGAAGTATGTGCCTGAGCGATGGCTGTCGTTCCTTGTTTATGAGTTGAGCTTTTTCGTTTCCGCGACTGCATAGGTACATTTTGTAAAATTAGTCGTGCGTCCGATTGGGCAGAATATCGTTGTCTCAATGGGTTTGGGGTCACGTGGTGAAGTCGTTGAGCGACTGGGGAGAATTGATGTGAAGGTATTTCTGGAATAGTAACTAAAGTATTTGGAATTACTTGATTAGGTAATGCAAAGTTATGTTCGTTTTGCGTTGGTCCAACATTAATTGCCGACAAGTTTACTTGGCGATAGTTTTCTTCTCTTTTTATCATGTGGTGCGGGAGTTGTCGATGTGAATGAGATTCTTGTTGCAATATGTTTTGGAGCTCTCTGTACCTCCAGGATTCTTTGTGTGTATCTTTTTTGATCGCTTTTTGTAAGGGCATTCCAGTAGTCGTTGTATATTGTTGATGTATTAGTTCCTGTTTTAGAGCCTTAAGTTGCGCCATCGAGTCAGCCGCATGCTTCGAGCTGATGTGTCTTGCATTTAAATCTACTTCAGGCCAGAACGGTTCCTGTTTGGGAGGTTGTAATGACATCTCGTGTATTGTATTACCACGCTTAAGCTGTGCTAATTGATTTTGTTGAACGCCAAATTCATTTTGCATATGAGCATTTCGTTTGTGCCAAGGAGGAATATTTGCGGAGTGTCCCAAGAGAATGTTAGCAAGCTCTGTAGGATGTCTTAATTCCTTTTTAATAGACTGTTGAAGAGGTTGTGTGTTTGTGACAGGGACTTCATTTTGGGGTATTATTTGCGGTTGTTGCCAGGGGGGTACTTTTCCATCCGAATGTTCCAATGACCTTCCAGGTGTCACTGTTTGGTAATATTGATGTATTAACTCTTGTTTTATCTCCTTTTGTTGTAAGGGCTGTTTCGTATCATTTGATGCATTTTGATTGCGATAAGTATTTGTATCGATTTGGTGACGTTCCTCCTTGATTCTTACTGATAAATCACATTCTGTATGCTGAGTTTCTTTTAAGTCGAGTTGATGCCAATATGGTTCTGCTTTTACCGGCTTTTGACAGGGTATGTGATGAGTCTGCAATGCAGGTTCTTGAGATGATTCACCTGACAGCATCGCCGGCAAATTGTTAGTCGCTTGGCAACGAGTCAACTGGTATAGTTCTTGCTTAACCTGATGATGTGACGTGCAATTTTGAGTGACATGAACGGGATAATTTTGATTATAACTAGTTATATCCAGTTCACGCCAGTATGGTTCAGTTTTGACAGCACCCTGACATAGGGGCTGAGATAATTCTTGCTTGATATTTTCGGTCTCAAGTTTGATTTCAAAAGTGTCTCTTGGAATGGATTCTTGTTTAATTGAACACTTTTGTTGTGGGGATAAAGTTGACTGTGGGATTCCGGTTTCACATTCCTGTGTTTCCTGTTTTATAGACTCAATCTTTCGGTTTTCAAATTCTACATGATATTCTTTCGCTTCTGGACGATGCCACGTTATACGTTTCTGAGGACTTACAGTGTCTTGTACTGTGTATTTTTTTATCAGCAGTTTCGCTGGAATGATATTAACTTTACATTTCATTTTTTGGAGCGGGATAGTTTGTTCGGTTAGATCTCCTGGCCGGTGTAAACTTTTGGATAGTGTTTCAACACTTTGAGTTTCAGTTTCAGTAAGTAATCTGTAGAGTTCACTCGATTTCTGTTCGGAAATTTCTAATAGTTCCGGTTGTTTTTCTCGATAAGATACTGACGTAGCTTCGGTAGGCAACGTGCTAGACGACTCAGTGTTAGTGTTGTTAGTTACTGTCGGTCTTTGGTTAGGATCTTTTATGGTCTGATCCCCCTTCAAAAGATTCATTAGTATGTTAGATACAGCCTCTCGAGGTGCTCGTTCCTCCTGTGAGTCGTTTAACACTTGTGAATTGAGATTAGCTCTTTTTCTCTTAGCTGGAGTGCATTTATGTGAAATATCATCTTTTACATTACTAATGGTTGTAGTCCTACCGGACCTTAGGTTTCGTCGCGGGTGTCGTTTGGACGCAACACCGGGCGTATCAACTTCAGCGTCACATTTCTCTGTGATGTTATTATTACATTTATCTACTACCGCACTCAATACAGGTACCTCAAACGGATAAACTATACTTTTAGTCGCGCGTCGCGTGGCCGATCTAAGCTGCCGGACCGGGTGCGGCGGTGGGAGAAGTTCATTCTTATTTAGTGTTTTTTCGATTGGAATTTCGTCGGGGACTTTATTTTTGACATTGGTTTGGGCGGTCGATTTAACGTTTTCATCACTGTGTATAGGTGAATTGTGTACAAAGATTTCACGATCATTTAATCGCTTTGAAAGGTTTTTAACGAAAGTTCCATCGGGTACTACTGGGTTGTTGATAGGTGGTCGATCTGGTTGAGTGCTAAGTGGGTTCTGCGCAAGCGCGCGGTGTGGCTGGCCCCCGGGGCGTGCGGGCGGGGATCAGCAGTGCGCGGAGGCGAGTCTGGCGCGCTTGGGCGGCGGGTCGCCGTCGCCGCTCCAGTGCGCGTACTCGGGCAGCCACTTGGCGAGCTGCGCGTCGAAGAACTCCTCCAGACGCTTGGCGTCCTTGTATATCTGCGACTCCGGCTGTACATACAGGTAACGTTAGCAATGACACATATAGATTTGTTGGGAAAGATAGCTTATAACGCATCACACGTGACTAAGATACGATAGTATAATATCTTAGGACAAAAAAACGCTCGCAATACATTTGGTAGGAGCCCTAAGATGCTATAATATATTTTATCTACTCTCATATCGTTAAATTCAAAATACAAAACTCAAACCAGTTTATATAGACGTACTTTATAAATAGTATATCGAAATGAAATTAAAAAAAATAATTATGACACTATTTCTCTAAAATAATGTTATATATTTTTTTCTTTACGATACAGATTACAGATCATAGATACATCTATTTAATTTTTTATCTGTGGCTGCGCGCGCTTTGGCGCATGCGCTGTGATAACGGGAATTTTGGCGTCATAGTACGTTTGTGTTTCGGTAGATAATTATTAGTGTTTATTAAAATGTCTGATAGTGAAAGTGCAGAAAATTTGACGCCGCCCGACATTTTAGAGACTGCGACAGCAGTCTGTCTTAATCTACTACCAGTAAAGTCAAGAAAATTATACGACAAATGTTATCAAGACTTTTTAGCATGGAAATCTTTATCTTTTATTTGATATGTTCGTGTTCAATGAGAATAGATAAAGTAGTGTATGAAACTGCACATAACTAGGTATTAAACACTCGTGTGATACTTTTAAAAAACTCGCTTCACTCGTTTTTTAAACTCACACTCGTGTATAATACCTCTCATTATGTACCAGTTGCATAAACTACTATTATTCGATCTTTAAAACAGCTGCCACCATTGAGATGTAATTGTGTTAACCCTTTCCTTTGTAGTTTTAAAATATAATTAGAACGTTTTTGGTGTAAGACCCTTAAACAGCTTAAAATCACCGCTTTCTTTCCGTTACTAGTTGTGATTTTCGATTCAAATTGATCTGCACTTGCTTTTTGCGGCAGACATTTTCAAATAGAATCCAAAATCAGAATCATCTTATGAGGAGCTGTCTAATAAATCTAACAGCATTGTCGAATTATTCATTTTAGACCACCCTGTATATTTCTTAGCGTAATCTGACGTGTCACCCCTAGTCAAGCCAACGAAAGACTGATTCGAGAGAATATACATTATCGTATCTTAACCGTGTGTGATACCCTAAGATACTATATTATTTTATATCCACGTATCTTAAGTTAAAATATTTCAGCATCTTAGCCGCGTGTAAGGCAAGCTTCGTTCCAAGCACAAAACGTAGTACAAGCCCGCTTGAAGATAAGACGGAAATATCAACAAGGCACTCCAATTGAGGTGCGGGTCAGATGATCTGGCAGCCTCGAATCGCACTTTCTTATGCTATATTTTTTTTCTGTCATTCAGGATTCCAGAACGGTTATTTACTAAAGCGAAAATGCGGCTGTTAGCAACATTCTTTTCTGCAAAAACAAATAAAAAAAAGCCCGTTTCGTTGCTGCTAGATGTAGCTCGACCCTTTGACTGTTTTATGAAGTAAAGTATGATATACTGTGTGTAATATACTAATACAAGCGGAACCAGCGAAATTTGTTTCGCCCTCAGCCCCTGTTATTTTTATTTAAAAGGTCTTTTGCTAAGCTATCTCCAGTGTCAGTCTGGTGTGCTATTTATAAGGCAAAAGTGGCATAAGTTAAAAAAAAGAGATAGCAGTATTTGTGAAAGGTCTATGACTAAGCTAGCACCAGTGTCAGTTTGGCAAGCTCTTTTTGGGCCACCCTGTATATACAGGGTGTTGTTTTGGTCAGCGACGACCTACTTAGGGGTGGCTGTACAAACGATACTAATGCCAAAAAAAATATTTGTTTTTTTTTTAAATGGAATAAACCCACAAAATTATTATTTTTTATAACGGTACAGTACCATCACCATATAGCCTCTTCGAAGCTTACTAGCTACGGCGTAGTATTTCGTAGATAAGCGCTAGCTACGTGCTAGGGTGCGAGTTTTCCCATTCGTTTTGACATTTTTTTGAATGTTGTGAAGAGATTTTCTGGTATAAAACTTGCTCGGAATTAAAAAAAAAAAAACATTTTTTTTAAATCATATTATTATCCCTGAGTTGGATGTGACTGACCAAAGCAACAGCCTGTATAGGTACGTGCAGTTACCGGGTTGTAGCAGTACGCGTTGCGGAACAGCAGGCGCACGTCGGCCACGAACTGCGCCACGTGCGCGTACCGCTGCGGCGCGCGCGGCTGCAGCTTCATGCGGATCATGTCCAGGCACATCGGCCGCGCGATCTGCAACAAAACAAAACGTATATTACATTCCATTATATTATATTAAATGCACATCGAACGACTTTTTAAACGTTTAAGTTGCCTATGCCTTTGTTATTAAGATTTAGTAATTTAAGTAATAGTTTATTGCTTTGCTAGCGCTTTACTTTCATACTTATAGTCTTCCAGTGAATACATGTGAATGGCCTTCTTGTTTGCTTGACAAGGGAAAAGACGTCGCGCGCCGTTTTCTACAAGAAAGTTAGACCAATTGGAAGACTCTTAACCCGTCCACGGAGAAGTTTTTCGGGGATGCATTGGACCCTCAGGTACTTAATAAAATCCGTTTCGCCCTCCCCACAGGAGTTAGGCCGCGTTTTGCTTCCAAATACAGAGTTCGTAGGAAAAAAGATCTTTAAGGATCTGAAACTCTCACTACTGAACTGGGAGTTTTGAAGGGCCCTATTGATAAGCCCACCTGCAATGGTCAACAAAATAAAAGGTTTGGCTGCCCAGGCCGAGATATTTCTTCATACCATACACCCTATTCGTCGGTTGGATTTGTCCAGAAGAGAGGTATGTCGCCAGCTACAGGCACCAAGTCCAGAGTCAAAAAAGAGTAGAGTCGTGAAGACTTGGTAACCCTAGCAAAACGCAGTCGTCTGGACGATTTAGAACATAAAGTAGATAACTTCATTACCATGATTTCCCAACAAATGGCTAGACCTTCGGCTTGTTCTCCACATCATCACTATGACTCTGCTGATTCAAACACTGGAAGTGTAAACCGACTTGAAGAAATTCAAGTTTGCACTAAAGATGCGTTTCTAATCGAGGAAGAAAATGGGAGAAAGCGTCAAATATTCAATCTTCGCCCTCGGAATCTTTTCCTCATTCCGAGAAAATCCCGCCTAATAAACCAAAAAAAAGTGCCGAATTTTTTACATAAAAACGACTACATGTGTTAAATCAACCTCCCTCAGGCTTACCTACACGGGCCACTAAAGAAAACTCACCACGGTAACTCTCACTCAGTTATCGTGGCATATTGTATCAAATGACCTGTCTTCCGATGGGGCTATCAAGTGCACCATTGCCATTCAAAATAAAGAACTGGATCGCAAACGTACTTCGAGAGAAAGGAATTGGTTTTCTAGTGTACCTCGACGATTTCTTGTTGGCACACCAGGATGCCAATATTTTAAAGAATCAGGTCGATTGCCAATCCGATCATCCAGAGAGAACCCAGCTTTTTTGTGACAACCGATGCATCAGACGCTGGTTGGGGCATCCAGTTTGAATAGGTCCATCAATCGAGTGTATGAAGTCTACCACAAAGATACTGGCATATAAATTTTAAAGAGCTTAACATTGTATACATACATAGCACTGAGGAAGTTCCATCCTGTAGTAGAAAACTAGGTGGTTATGATTCAGGCCGACAATCGTACCGTCGTCGCATACCTACGCAACCAACGAGGAACAAAGTCACAGCCACTGTACATACTTACGAAAAAGATCCTGCTGTTAGTCAAGAAATTAAATACAGAAATACCATACTTGATTCCCGGAAAACTCAATACAATAGCCTAGCCGATCGTCTGTCACGCGAATGAACCGCAACAGACTGGCATTTGACAAACATTACACAGATGGTATTCAAACGATGGGGAATCCCTCAAAAAGACTTGTTCGCCACATCGAAGTCCAAAATTATTTCCAAGTACGCAACAATAGATGCCACGGACAGACAAGCGCAGTATGTAAACGCATTCCCAAGGAATCAGAATTGGTGGTGATTCCACCACCACCGCTAATCCTGAAAGATCTTCAGCATCTGAACGTTTCTCAGGGTGGTAGTAGTTCCCAGATGGAAACGAGCATTATGGATGGCAGCTTTGAAATCCAAGGCCACGGCGGCTCCAATAATATTGAGGAATCAGTAAGCTCACTTGATAGATCTAGCCACGAATTATCCTCGGCCAGAGAAGAACAAAGAATAGGACGTCATCCTTTGATTAAAACCAGTTTAAAGCTATTAGCTGGCTAAAGTCGAATCCACCAAATATAACAAGCATTTACTAGATCTCACCACTGTGCCATGTTACTACTCCTTGCTTCAGGAAAGAAGGTTGCACGATCTGACTTTATTACAAACTAGC
The DNA here is from genome assembly GCA_963924145.1 of Pyrausta purpuralis. Taxonomy (NCBI): domain Eukaryota; kingdom Metazoa; phylum Arthropoda; class Insecta; order Lepidoptera; family Crambidae; genus Pyrausta; species Pyrausta purpuralis. Next base: position 27,854,203 of record OZ001652.1, on the reverse strand, counting down.
GGTCCCCCGCGACTTCGTCCGCGCGTTTTGAGTTTGCTCCCTCCCCTCCCGTCGCAGCGTGATGTTTTATATCCTAAAGCCTTTCTCGATAAATAAGCTATCTAACAGAGGAATATTTTTTCAAATCGGTCCAGCAGTTCCTGAAATAAGCGCGTTAAAACAAACAAACTCTTCAGCTTTATAATATATTAGCGCAAGCGCACGTTGTACTTAAGCTGCGAACATTATTTTGGTGCGGAGTTAAACTGTGATAGCTCCTAAGATATTTATTGAATTCAAATGATATAAAGGGCAACTTTGTTCTAAATGAAATGCTCGTGATGATGAACGTATTTTTTTTGATAAGAATAAATACCTGTGTGTATAATAAACCTCTAAAAATAATGCATTATTTTTTTACAAATGTATTAACATAAAAAAGGTTATAGTAAGTCAACCATAACAGATAGACATATACTGTTGCAGACTTTATTATAGAACTATTAATGCTGAACAATCCTGTCATACATGATTTTTGTGTTACTCAAGCGGTTTTTGCAGCGTACGCAGCGGAAGCTCTCAAAAGGAATATCTTTCTCCCGTTTTCGCAACATTTTTCATTTCTGCTGTGGTCTTATGAGTCGTATCTTTATGTTTTATAGCCTAAAGCCTTCCTCGATAAATGGACTATCCAACGTAAAAATATTTTTTCAAATCGAGCCAGTATTTTTTGAGATTAGCGCGTTCAAACAAACAAACAAACAAACAAACTCTTCAGCTTTATAATATTAGTATAGATTGACGATAAGGGGCCGTTCAAGTATTACGTAAGCACTATAAGGGGGCGGGGGGGTCTTTGCTTTGCTTATTTTTGATGACATGGGGGTCGGGGGGTCGGGATGGTGATTACGTCAGCAGACCGGTAGTATTTTTTTTTTTCATATTGGCAACCCACACATTGTCTTTGTTTGAAAAACAAATCCATTTTTAGGGATACTTACAAATTATAAACACGTTTAGATCAAAGATGCACAAACTGCGGCCTGTGAGCTCTATTCGATTAACCTGTCCTCAAATATACTCCCTCAAACATTTGAATGATAATATTACTGCTGGTAAAGGATATCGCAAAAGTTACTAAGTTAACAGATTTTTTGTAAAGTTTAAAGAAATTTTCGGGTTCGCTTCGCTCGCGTCGCGTATTATCCTTTGGTTTTTGACGTTTCAGTCTTAAATTTATACTCGCCGTCATAAATCAATCTTAGACAATTGTTATGCGATATTTGACATCGCTTGCTTCGCTCGTGTAGTAGCTAATGAAATTAAAGAAAGTTTTTGCGGTAGCTTTGCTTATTTTTTGCTCATTTATTATTATTAATAGGTACAGTGTTTACGTAAGCAGAGAAGAGGGGAGTAAGAGCTTTGCTTACTTTTGCTGACAAGGGGGAGGAGGGGGTAAATTATTGTCATAAATCTGCTTACGTAATACTTGAACGGTCCCTAAGCACTGTGTATTTACAAGGGAATTTATTACGTTTTGGTCGGCATTTGGCACAAAAACGGATAAAGTAGAGCAAAGACAATCAAGTTGGATGATTTTAAAGAACCCGGATTCTAGTTTAGACATAGTTGATTGTGTCATAAAGTTACTGGAAGTGAAAGTGTTCCTTTTTTACACAAGTTTGGTGTATTTGTTCATTACCACAAGAGGAGAAGTAAAACCTCTAGAACAGTACTCGCTGGATGGCTAAGGCCAGGCTGGAGGTGACTCCAGGATCAATTAGATCAGCAGTAGCATCCTACAATTTTGAAAACGACCTTCTTCTAGATGATTTGTTGAAAAGAGGTAATTGGCGAGGGGTTACTAATTTTTTCAAACATTATTACAAAAGTGTATCGACGCCTTCGCAACATGCCCCAAATTTTATGTGAGCCGCTGCGTCTCGTCGTACCTTGGAGTGGTAGTGCAGGTTGTCCTGCGGCACGGGCTCGCGGAAGGCCAGGCTGGGCTCGTACTGGCAGTACAGCTCGAGCGTGAGCCGCTGCGTCTCGTCGTACCTTGGAGTGGTAGTGCAGGTTGTCCTGCGGCACGGGCTCGCGGAAGGCCAGGCTGGGCTCGTACTGGCAGTACAGCTCGAGCGTGAGCCGCTGCGTCTCGTCGTACCTTGGAGTGGTAGTGCAGGTTGTCCTGCGGCACGGGCTCGCGGAAGGCCAGGCTGGGCTCGTACTGGCAGTACAGCTCGAGCGTGAGCCGCTGCGTCTCGTCGTACCTTGGAGTGGTAGTGCAGGTTGTCCTGCGGCACGGGCTCGCGGAAGGCCAGGCTGGGCTCGTACTGGCAGTACAGCTCGAGCGTGAGCCGCTGCGTCTCGTCGTACCTTGGAGTGGTAGTGCAGGTTGTCCTGCGGCACGGGCTCGCGGAAGGCCAGGCTGGGCTCGTACTGGCAGTACAGCTCGAGCGTGAGCCGCTGCGTCTCGTCGTACCTTGGAGTGGTAGTGCAGGTTGTCCTGCGGCACGGGCTCGCGGAAGGCCAGGCTGGGCTCGTACTGGCAGTACAGCTCGAGCGTGAGCCGCTGCGTCTCGTCGTACCTTGGAGTGGTAGTGCAGGTTGTCCTGCGGCACGGGCTCGCGGAAGGCCAGGCTGGGCTCGTACTGGCAGTACAGCTCGAGCGTGAGCCGCTGCGTCTCGTCGTACCTTGGAGTGGTAGTGCAGGTTGTCCTGCGGCACGGGCTCGCGGAAGGCCAGGCTGGGCTCGTACTGGCAGTACAGCTCGAGCGTGAGCCGCTGCGTCTCGTCGTACCTTGGAGTGGTAGTGCAGGTTGTCCTGCGGCACGGGCTCGCGGAAGGCCAGGCTGGGCTCGTACTGGCAGTACAGCTCGAGCGTGAGCCGCTGCGTCTCGTCGTACCTTGGAGTGGTAGTGCAGGTTGTCCTGCGGCACGGGCTCGCGGAAGGCCAGGCTGGGCTCGTACTGGCAGTACAGCTCGAGCGTGAGCCGCTGCGTCTCGTCGTACCTTGGAGTGGTAGTGCAGGTTGTCCTGCGGCACGGGCTCGCGGAAGGCCAGGCTGGGCTCGTACTGGCAGTACAGCTCGAGCGTGAGCCGCTGCGTCTCGTCGTACCTTGGAGTGGTAGTGCAGGTTGTCCTGCGGCACGGGCTCGCGGAAGGCCAGGCTGGGCTCGTACTGGCAGTACAGCTCGAGCGTGAGCCGCTGCGTCTCGTCGTACCTTGGAGTGGTAGTGCAGGTTGTCCTGCGGCACGGGCTCGCGGAAGGCCAGGCTGGGCTCGTACTGGCAGTACAGCTCGAGCGTGAGCCGCTGCGTCTCGTCGTACCTTGGAGTGGTAGTGCAGGTTGTCCTGCGGCACGGGCTCGCGGAAGGCCAGGCTGGGCTCGTACTGGCAGTACAGCTCGAGCGTGAGCCGCTGCGTCTCGTCGTACCTTGGAGTGGTAGTGCAGGTTGTCCTGCGGCACGGGCTCGCGGAAGGCCAGGCTGGGCTCGTACTGGCAGTACAGCTCGAGCGTGAGCCGCTGCGTCTCGTCGTACCTTGGAGTGGTAGTGCAGGTTGTCCTGCGGCACGGGCTCGCGGAAGGCCAGGCTGGGCTCGTACTGGCAGTACAGCTCGAGCGTGAGCCGCTGCGTCTCGTCGTACCTTGGAGTGGTAGTGCAGGTTGTCCTGCGGCACGGGCTCGCGGAAGGCCAGGCTGGGCTCGTACTGGCAGTACAGCTCGAGCGTGAGCCGCTGCGTCTCGTCGTACCTTGGAGTGGTAGTGCAGGTTGTCCTGCGGCACGGGCTCGCGGAAGGCCAGGCTGGGCTCGTACTGGCAGTACAGCTCGAGCGTGAGCCGCTCGACGAGCCGCTGCGCGCGCGGCGGCAGCCCGGCGCCGCTCCAGCCCGCCTCGTCCTCCGGCACCTCCGCGAAGTTCACGCACAGCAGGCATTGCCACGTCTCCGTCTCACTGGAAATAAACAAACATAACTCTAAAAATCACTGGAAACATCAATCTATCAAACAATACTTAATTTTTAGTCTTATTGCAATGACATGTCTGCTTTCGCTATAAAAACATTAATTTGGCGCAAAACGCACGCGAGTTTCTCTCTTGCAGCAACTTACCAATATCGTCGTAACAGTTTTGTTACTAGCTCGGAGGGCGGTTGCCACTTTGCTGTATTTTTGTAACCAATGATTATGATTGTACCTCATTAGTGCAAAATTATTGTTAATGGTCAAATAAAGTATCATTTTTGTATTTATTATATGCTTACCCTTCTATCTAACTATCCTCACTCTATCACTGAGCTACTGATGGACCGGACTACTGAGTCGTATTGGACGATAGTGAATAAATGAGTGAAAAAACTATATCGCTAAAGTACTTCAATTGTAGCATTCATTAAGGAACTACCCAACTCTAGAAATGATGGACGTTGGGGCAGGAATTTCAGCAAGCAAGTGCCAAGCAAGTGGTGGACGTCATTTAGCCGATAATGTGAATGCGCCTAGATCAGTCGCGTACTCACTCGGGCAGCTTCTCGATGGTGGGGATGTGGCAGTACTGGTGGAACACCTTGGGGCAGCGGTCGCAGCACATGAGCTCGCCGCCGTCCATGCACACGGCGCCTAGATCAGTCGCGTACTCACTCGGGCAGCTTCTCGATGGTGGGGATGTGGCAGTACTGGTGGAACACCTTGGGGCAGCGGTCGCAGCACATGAGCTCGCCGCCGTCCATGCACACGGCGCCTAGATCAGTCGCGTACTCACTCGGGCAGCTTCTCGATGGTGGGGATGTGGCAGTACTGGTGGAACACCTTGGGGCAGCGGTCGCAGCACATGAGCTCGCCGCCGTCCATGCACACGGCGCCTAGATCAGTCGCGTACTCACTCGGGCAGCTTCTCGATGGTGGGGATGTGGCAGTACTGGTGGAACACCTTGGGGCAGCGGTCGCAGCACATGAGCTCGCCGCCGTCCATGCACACGGCGCCTAGATCAGTCGCGTACTCACTCGGGCAGCTTCTCGATGGTGGGGATGTGGCAGTACTGGTGGAACACCTTGGGGCAGCGGTCGCAGCACATGAGCTCGCCGCCGTCCATGCACACGGCGCCTAGATCAGTCGCGTACTCACTCGGGCAGCTTCTCGATGGTGGGGATGTGGCAGTACTGGTGGAACACCTTGGGGCAGCGGTCGCAGCACATGAGCTCGCCGCCGTCCATGCACACGGCGCACCAGTCCTCGTTGGGGTCGCCCGCGCCCGCGCCGCTCGCCGCAGCGCCCGCCGCGGCGCCCACGCCGAGGCTCTCTGCCACTGCTTTCGCTGCGACAGATAACACGTCTATCTTAATACGGGTCGCTGCAGACCTTTCTCGCAAGGGCAAGGTACAACAAACGATTCCAATGTTGAAAGTTGCCCTGGAAACGACTCAGACGAAGAAAGTCTTAACCCTTTCCGTGTCAATGAACGGCTTAGCCGAAAACAATGAAGTAGATGGCGCCTCGCGAAAAAAGAGTACACAAATATGGCACTGTCTGATTAATGAATGTCAATGGATTGACATCCATCACATCAGACATCAGTTCCACCGGTGATCTAGTTCTTAATACAATATCATTGGCCGTAAAACAAATAAAAGTTTTATATCTGGGATACAGCCCTGAAAAGTGTTAATTTTAATTCCGACATAACCAAAATTGGATTTTATGCAAGTGAATGCAACCAATTGTATAAATGAATATAAAATAACAGATTCATGAAAGTTAAAATAAACAAATGAGGGCGATATAGTACATATACTGATCGCAGTTGTAACATACCCTGCTACACCGAGAACGCCACGTGCGTCGGTCAAGCTGATGAAAACTAAGGACGTGCACCGGCAGAATGGGCAGATGACCTAATACAAATCAGGATAACACCGATATTCGTGAAACACTATAGCAGAGACCTGTGTTCAGCGGTGGATGGCCTGCGACGGTTTTTATTTTGGTACTCGTTTCACGGCTTATGGGCAGAGTCTTGACGGCCTATTACTTATTTCAGTGTTTTCATTGTAAGGATATCAATCCTTTGATCTGGAGAGTTTCTTCAAATCTGTAAGGGGACTTTTACTGGAATTACCAAGTTTGTTTTCAGAACGCTTGCAACTTATCTTGATTTTCAAACAACGGTGGCAGGAGGCGGGGAATGTCCTTATCTCTAGTAGGCCATCCGCTAACAGTGGTCGCAGAATGTTAAAAGCAGGACACTTAAACCTTCATGAGCTTTAAGTGAGTGGGGATTTGTCCATGTCCAAGTCCTAAGCCATTGATTGCAGTGACAAACTTTCGCAAAAGATACTTTTTATACTTGAAGTACCATGGCTTGGGGGGAACAAGTTTCATATCCATTTCTTTTTATGATGTTTAGTGTCTTCCAATCTCAATGCCAGTTTTCTAACATACGCAAATTAAAATAAGGGCCGATCCGCACACAACAGTTCCGACACGCGTCCATCAGTAACGTATCTATCAGTCTGTGTAAAATGATAATGAGCATACATCTTGTAGGACGCTATCCATCCGCACTCGTCGATCAAACAGCGTCGTACAAAATATAAGCTACAATATCATTTTTCAGTGATACTGGTAGGTACGTTACTCATCGGCACGTGTCTGCACTGTTGTGTGCGTAGAGGCCTTATTCCGTGATGTGTACAGCTGGCGACGAATATAGTGTAGTATCTACTTCAGGATTCTGTACTTTCATTAGCTGATTAACAATTTTGTTTCCAGTAATTCCAGAATGAGAAGGAACCCATACAATATGTAAAAAAAACCTGTCCGATTCGAAAGGGTTATAAAGTTGCTTTAATCACATAACCAAAACAAGTATTAAAATTACGTAATTCATTAAAACTTTTTTTAAATCGATTTTCGAAGTCAACAAGTTTAGCACCTATTTACCCTAAAACGGCGAGACTTGTGGGTGCCGGAGCAACTATGCGCTTCCCGCTACTTAGTGAATTTTGTATTTTTTTTCTAATACTCACGGACGTAAAAAAAATACGGACGTAACATTGCACTCAAAAAATGTGAAGCATGCAAGCTACTACAATTTCGTTTGTAGTACATGCTCTACACTCACACATACACACTAGGTCCGACAACCCGCTGCCATTTCGTCCTGAGTGACAGCGCCGGTGACACGTAGAAGTGCGTTCTTGGCGTCCACGATTTATTTTGCAAAAATGTCGTCTTGTGTTGTGAAATCATGTAAAAACTACATGAGTAAACGTAAAAAGTCACATGGAATTACCTATCATACATAAGTTATTACGATTCATGATATTTTTTTAAATAATGTTTTTAAAACATTGACGAGAATTCCAGACGTAAAATGCAACAGTGTTGTCACTTTATTTACGGGGAAAATTTCCTAAAAATGGGGAAATCTATATATGCACTTTTATTGTATGCAACAAACTATGTGACTCTGTAAAATCATATTTCGTCAGTTTTTGGGTTACATTTTTCAAGAGTAAAATAAAAGATCCCATCATCGTTTTCATAGGTTTCCTAAAGAAAAGTGTACAAAAAGTTGACACAACTTAGAGGATATTAGCGCGTCTTTATAAATTATAATATGTAATAATATACGTTCTAAACATTATTATTATAGCATGTGATACGTGATTTTAACGTGTTTTCGATTTTTAAGGGGTTTATTTTATAGATAGTAGTAGTCCCCCTAATCGATTTCGGCTACGGTGGCCAGTCACAACGACTAACCGACTGCGCGGGACATATTATAGTGCACAAGTGTGTGCGTGTTCAAACACAGGTGCACTCTCTATTCCTTTCACTCTCATAGCCCGATGTGACAGCAATCTGACACGACCGGAGAGAGTTCAGGCGCAGGACAAGGGCTTTACGTGCTTTTCCGAGGCAGCACGGGGTGGTGAAACACCGCCAACTTCCAAACTCCGGGCTACCCTAAGAATTTCTGAACAGAAAAACTCAGGTATATATTTTTGGCCTGACTCGGGGATCGAACCCGGGACCTTTGGCGCAGGTGTCACTTTAAAGTGCTAACCTCTTACTGCTGCGCCACCGAGGCAGTTTATAGATAGTGTAGATAATGTGATGTTTGAAAATACATTTCTTTATACGTAAAATGTGTTTTAATTTCTATCACAGAGGTCATAAAAATTATGTTTAGTAGGTTAACCGTTTATATTTCTGTTAAAAATATATATGCCAATTACATGATTTAACTGGGGTCGATTAGTTCCACCAAACAGTAGGGAAATTGGTGATTTATATAGCAACCCTCAAATCACTCACACAGCCTAAACGGGCGGCCATTATTATGCTTCACTCATGATTAGACGAGGCTACGTCCGTATTTTTTTTACGTCCGTGCTAATACTTTATGAAAATTATTACACAAACAGAATCTAATCTCGATACCTAATAACCCTATAATGGGTTAGACAGGGTTTTTTACACACCATAAAATCAATTTCTCATCAGGCGCTCAAGGAATCAGTAACAATTAAAAATTTACTATCATGCGTCAATTATAGAATAAACTGCAGTGCGGCCTTGCATCTGCACTGATAGAAAGAATGAAAGAAAATACATTTATTTGACTCAAAGACTCATAAAAAACACATATACAATAAACAGACAAACACACACATTTATTAAGCATTAATATCGAGAATGTGTCGAAAAGGCTTCCTCTCAGCATTAATCGTAGCAAATGCAGGCCGCGACACTGATTTTCAGAGGGTGCCTTGTGGGTATAGATAAAACACACAAAAACAAAACAAAAATAAATTATAGTTTAAAAAAACTAAAAAACACGCTTTTATAGTTAACGGGACTAAAAAGTAGAAAATAATTTTTAATTACAAAGAGTTAATCTTACCGTAGTAGAAGATCGAACAATCAATCATCACTAATTACTTCAAAATAAAATTATAATAAAATTTAATTTATCCTAATAACTTAAATTTTAGTTCGGTTAGCTATAAAAGCGTGTTTTTTTAAGTCTTTTTAAAGTATAATTTATTTTTCATTTTTTAGTTCGATGTTTCAATTAATTATTTGCGGACATGCGACACGCGATAGCTCTATCTTTCCTACTCCCGTACAGAGGATCCACGAAAGAATTTACTAATCCTGGCGGTCCTTATAAGGATATTGAGAAACTGTTATTAAATTATTGCATTGTCATCGGTCCTCGATACGTGTGCAAAGTTTCAAATTAATCAAACTTCTGGAAATTGGTGAAAATTATGCTCAAAGATTCCATTACATACATACATAGATACTACAACCCAAGCTAATAAAAGCGTGGTAAAAACCGGCCAAGTGCGAGTTGGACTCGCGCACTGAGGGTTCCGTACTTAGTAAAATACCACAATATTTTGTCGACTGCAAATATAACTTTGTTTTTCATAGTGTTTGTACGAAGTACAAAGTTATGTTTGCGGTTGTTGAAAATGTGCTATATTTCAAAAACTACTAGTTCGATCCCGTTCAAAACCGAGATAGAGATGATGTTGTCAGCAAGCTCACCGGTCCGGGCGTCGGGGTCGGTGCTGGAGTGCACGTGCGGCGCGGGCGAGGCGGCGGACGGGCCGGGCGCGCGCGGCGCCGCGTCCGCGCGCTCGGCCACCACTTGCACGCCGTTCGAGTCCAGCTTGGCGATCGTCGCCATCAGGTCCTGCACCGACTCGGCGCACACCTTGTCCAGTTCTAGAGCGCCGCCTACGCCCTACGAGAAACAATGTATTTTGTTTAGCAAACGCATTATTACTGTGTTAGAGTACTTCCCTTCTAATGCAAAATGATTTTATCAAATATGAATAGAGTCTCTATAAAGTGTCTTTTAGTTAGCGAAATTCAAGAGCTTTGAAATGTTTACTATAAACGGTCCCCTTGGTTTTTCAGTTACAGAAATGAAACGATTGAAATCTTCAAAAATCTATGAATTACATCAACATAAATCAAAAATATATTTTGGTGTTATAAGTTAATTCAGTTAAAGAAGTAAAACTAAAATGCGAGCCTCCTTTAAAAATGGTTAAATGTTACGGTTTAGAAATTTTATCATAGAAGATTTCATTTGTAGAATAATACAAAATGATGACGCCGTTTTAATTCACACAAAATTAAAACGGCGGACCGAAAAGTAATCTAAAAATTCAATACAAATATATATATATATATATATATATATATATATATATATATATATATATATATATATATATATATATGTATATATATATATATGTATATATATATATATTTATGTATATATATATATATTTTTATGTGTTTCACTAACAATTCAAGATATGATACAGTTCACAATAATACATGTGTAACCACGTGTATTATCGCGATAAGTTAAATTTGGAACCGCGCGCTACTTATACTATTACCGAACCGGTCGGACCGTGACAGAGCCGGGACAGTGGACAGGGCACGTTCAGGCATGAATAATTTAATACAAAATGTATAAAATAATGTTTGACCACACCCCGGCCGGCGCCGGCACGGTGTAGCGTGGATCAACCTTAAACCACAATACGTTGTCAAAACTGAATGAAGGGTAAATGTAAACAATACGATAGCATGGTGTAGACTCACGTTGAGGCTGGGGCTGGGCGTCTTGGGGTTGGTGGAGGTGACGGCGGCGCGCGGGGCCGGCGGCCGCGACAGCGTGATCTTGTACTCGGGCCCGCCGCCCGGCCCGCCCAGAGCGACCAGCTCCGACGCGCCTGGAATATAACGCGCGCTTTCAAACGAGATACATCATTATATTTCAAAAAAAGTGTGAAATGAAGTCTTTACCGCTTAATATATTCAAAAACAAAACTGAAAATTTGGTTGTTAGAAAAATGATTCTATTCTTTGAAAGAATATTTAGAATTCCTTCAATTTCGATTGTGAATTGTAACCCACTGAGTTTCTGTCCGTGATTGGTATTTGACATTGCCATATTTTATAACATTCTCCAAATTTACATGTATTCCTTGTTTGTCTTGAAACTTTTCCTATTATTATTGTAATAGATTTTTCATGGTTTGAATAATTGTACTATGTTTAAATTTCAATAATGCATTATGATTTGCATACCAGCTTCTGTTGAATTGTGCAAACTTTAAATTTATTTGTATGTACCATCATTATGTTCCATAATTCCTGCAAAAAAATAAATCTAAATCTATTCTTACTTTTCATTACAGGTACTTCTTGCCTAAAATTGAATAATACATTTTACTCTTAAAGTAAACTCGATTGGCAATAAGAACTACGCATAGGGAAAACAACATTCTTGAGGCAGGTAAGTCTAGCCTTATGGATATTTCGATCGAAAATGTAAGATCATAAGACATACAGCTTGTCTTAGTTGAAATGACTCGCCCCACTACTTGATTAGTTGACTTCGATGTGCATATATTAATAACGACACTTCATCTTGTAATTAATTTACTAAGATAGAGGTATTGCATAAGGTTTAATATTGTAGGTACCACAAATTTGTCTAATTTTATACTTTAGAATAATAATTAATGTATTGTAACGAAAAGCAAATCAGGGCTTTGGCTTTGTCCTGCTGACCCACGTATTAACGTTGACAAAGAATTTTGCTACCTGTTGCCTTGACCAAAACTCTATTAGCAAACAACTTTACTGATGCGTCAAGAAACAAACACGCACTGAATTTGCGGTAGTAAATATGATTATGCTGACGGTACTAAAATGTATGACTAAGTATTGCTGATTTCTCGCATTCTGATCGATTATTTTTAGATTATGGTTTTATTTTGACTTTGATTTACTTTTTTTTTTTATTTTTTTTGTATAAGTTTAGTTATTATTGTTAAATTATGTAAGCCGTAAATAGCTTGTGTAAGCTCTATTTAGCCTGAGATACAGGTTTAACCTAGTTCAGGTAAATAAGAGAATACACTAAGTAATTAATTTTAAGTTCTAAGATGTATCTCAGAACCAATGAATTTTAATAAAAAAAAAAATTATTATTTATTTTATTTTCTGTGAGGGAGCGTCGAATGCTCCACAAATTAGATCTGTAAGCCTACGTCACAGTCCACTAGGCGCGTGATAAATCCGACAACGCTCTCCTGAGGAGCGGCGCTGGTACATTGTATGAAACAAAACGTCCGCTCTTTCGCGCGATCACGTCAATAATGACAAGCTAGACAACAAATCGTTTGAATCTTACCGGCAACTGAATGACCCAGCATTTATATATGTATTGCGTATATTTTAAATTTGTTTGTGTGCGTTAATACGATAGTGGGGCCGTCTCATTTCAGCTCAGCTCTGACCAGCTCTCAAACAGTTGAGCAGTTGAATACTACGATGACAAGTCTTTTTCACGCTTTCGATCGTCAAAATATAGACAACAAAAGTAAAACTCATGCATGCAGTTCACTTGTCACACACACTCTCGCAGCTCGCACCAGGGATGCCAATCTTAATTTTTTCGTTTCTAGTTGGTTGAATATTTCTAACGAATGAAAAGCAGAAATTAAATATGAAATATGTTTATAGCTTTAGTTTATTTTCACTTTACAAAAGTTTACCTACGCGTGTTCGATAAGGGTGATGGATTCGCGCTCGCACTGCCCCGAAAAGTTTCGAGATCTCGTGTCTGTGAAAGGTCTATGTGTGCACTGCTCTAGCAGGCATTGTATGTATAATGTCTCTGTACATGAAAAGTGAAATGTGTGTGCGTTCGTCGCAAGCGGTGGGAGGTGCTCACCGTTGGGCGCGCTCTGCTGCGGGATGTGCCACTTGGCGGGCGCGTGCTGCGCGTGTGACGCGTGTGTCGCGTGTGTCGCGTGGGACACGTGCGGCGCGTGCGCGTAGGGCGCGGGCGAGGGCGTGCGCGGGTCGCCGCTGCGCCGGCCGCCGCTGTTGGGCGCCGGGAGCGCGTTCACCGCGTTGCCCACGCCGTACTGGCTCGACGCGTACGCGCCCATCACTACAGAGAACATACAATGGATCAGCCGAGTACCAACTTGAAGCACCTGACTCAGTGGAGCGCAGCGCTAAGATTAATAGGTTTCGACAAACTGGTCTATCGTCTATTGCCGCAAGGTTGCCAGCTTAACGGTATTCTACAGGCTTTACTTTGGAGTGTGCGAAGGAGCTCCATGAGCTCATTCCATCGACCCCCTTTTTCCATGTTCATCGAGGCGTACCGCGGGATACCATCCTTACCTTGTCGATGTCCCTCTGTTAAGAACTAAGCACTTATCATCAACATTTATATTGCGCATGGCAAAGGAGTAGATCTCGCTGCCCGCGATGATGTTTTCTAGTTGATTACAATTCGAATCCATTCAGAATTAGAGTGAACAGGCTTCTACTGGGCGAGCTCGTTTCATCTTCGACTTCGTCTTAATCGCTATTGACTTGGTCTGGAGTCAAGAGCGAACCCATACCAAGTAAAAAAAAAACATGATTTATCATTTCTTTAGTATGCGGAAACGTACGTAAAGTACTTAATCGAAATAATTTGTGATCGCTCGTGATACAACATTAGTAGCTTTACCTTTTCAATATTCTATTATGCGATTCATGGCTGTTTTATTTAAACGGGAAAGTATAACCGACTGGTGCAAAATAAGGAATCACATTTTTAAATGGCATATCCACGGGTGTTAGATGACGACGCATAAATCGACGTGTTCAAATCAAACATATTGTACTTTAAAGTCGCCAAATATTTTTGTTCGGCAATTGAAACTCAGCCCCTAAAAACACTTTATTTTTCTGTATTTTGAACTGTTGAATGTAGACTATCGTTTACTTTTTAATACACAGTCGTCCGATTACCTCAGTCACACTGCATTTTATTGTACACCAGAGCCGGAAAAAAACCCCATAAAAAAACAAGTTTAAAAAGAAAAAAAACATAGTCTGTAAAATGTTAATGTAAGAGTATAGAGCCGCCAGGTGACTCACTATGCTGGAAAACCATTAAAAACAAGTTTTAAAAGAAAAACGAAAGTCTGTTAAAGGGTAATGTATGAGTAAGGAGCCGACAGATGACTCACTCTGCTGGTAGGCGTGGTGCATGGCGGCGGCTGCGCGCACGCCGCACGGCGCCGCGCCGCGCTGCGCCTGCGCGCTCAGCAGCCCGCGCAGGTTCATTTCGTTCATGCCTACGGAACGAGAACGAGGTTAGACAGACATTACTATTATAATTTTATGATTTTAATGGCTACAGGACTATACATAACATAAAAAGAACCATGACGTTTAAGATGTTATTCTTTTCAATTAAAAAAATACTTATATCCTCCGATCATTAGTTATTACGTTTACCATACCATCTATTAATTAATTGCAAAACCAATAAGATTGATCAGATCGGAGATGGGGCGATAATAATTACCAATTAGGGGCTTGTGCCCGCTACAAAATACTTGAGAACCGATGCAAAACGAATTTTTAATTTGCACTTTATGACAGTGGCAGTAGTGGGACTGTGTCACACAGGGAATAAGCCGGATTACGTCGAACCGCATACTTGCAAACAAGCCAGAAGCTAGGCTTGCCATTTTCTTGACCGCGCTCGTCGCGCTCACTACGTCACACTACTCAATCATTAAAGTCACTAATAGGGGTTTTCTCAGACCGAGGGCCAGGTTAGATTAGATTCTGCGTCACGCTCACCGTGCAGATGGTGCGGGTGCGTGGTGGAGGTGACGTGCGCGTGCCGCAGCGGCGTGTGCGCGCGCGCGTGCCGCGGCGCCAGCGCGCTCAGGTACGCGTTGCCCGCGCCCGCGCCCGCGCCGCTCATGCCCCCGCCGCCCACCGACTGCACGTACGACTGCCGACATACACAGCATAGATGATGTTTACTGTCTGTACAAATGCGGCAAACATAAACGATCAGTTTTACCGCACTCGAATTATTGCAACATTCTTCTACACCGATTTCAATCAGCAAACGGATAGACGATTACAAAAATGTTACATAAATGAAGGAAAAATGTAATCATTTATCAAAAGCATGATAAAAAGAACTCAAGATGTAAACCCAAAAAGCATCAGCAGCAGCGTTAGAAGTAACTCATATAAAAAAAACCGATGAGAAATTAGAAAAGCTACACAATAACGTTTGCTATTATACAGTGCGTCCAACCATGCAATATAAAACTTTAGAGGCAAAAATTACAACAAATTTCATTGAAGAAAATACCCCTATGAAGGGTCAGTTCCGAAACCCCACCATGTGGAAGTGATTTTTGTTTTAATTTTCACGAAAATTACCTTACTCGTGAAATTTACGACAGGTAAGGGCTCTTTTCTGGTGTTATTTGAAAGAAAATGGTGTGGTGAATTGTAACTAATGCATTAAAAAGACGCTTTCACATAACTTTGATTTCCGAAAGGTGCAAGTAATTCTTTTACAGATTTTTTTGCACATTCGGGCAATTCATTTTAAAATAGTACTAAAACAAGATCATTGACATACGTTTTTTTTTATTACGTTCAATTAACTGTTTGGTACGTTTAATAATACTGTTTAGTGAAAGAAAAATCTTAGTCCCGATCGCCTTGCACATGCTTTGTACACTCCAACCTAAAAATAGAGGTGGAGGAGGGAGGTATGATTCGCGTGTGTTTTCCCCTGACTAGAAAGACCATAAACTTTTTTTTTTTAATGTTGTACATCAAACCATGTCCGAGAGCGTACGCCTTACATATGGCCAGTAATTTGGACAAGCCACAGACAAAAGCGCTCAGCAGCACCATGTCGTCTGTGTTACTTATATTATTCAGGCAAATGCTGTCAATATGGCATCCGACGCGTTCTACTGAACTCTTCTATAAGCGCATTGATGTACAGGTTAAAGAGCTTTGGTTAGCTCAACTCCCCCTGCCTGACTCCACACTCCAACCCATACGGCTTCTAGTAATCGTTTAAACATCTGAAAACATTAACCTGGTTTTGATTCCAGTATTGAAATATTCGAATTAAATATGTTGGCATATTAAGTCTCTGCATTTTCTGCCATACGATGTCGTAGTTTACCACGTCAAATACAAGAAAGAAGCATGTGTCTCTGTGTGTAGTATTTGATTATTAAAGACTAGGCCTGAAACAAAACTGATTATCATTGAGTTGCATAAATTTATACAGCTCAACAGAGCATCAGACACTTTAGCTATAATGGTAGCCAATGAAATTGGCCTGAAGTTTGGCCAATAGAAACTTTGAGAAAGTTTCCGGGAACAGTGAGAATATTTCCCGCGGGCATAACTAAACCACGCCTTTTTCTTTAAAATAAACGACGCCGTAAATGTCACGTGTAAGGTAATTTTTGTGAAAATTAAAACAAAAATCACTGCCATATGGTATATATGGGTATTTTCCACGATGAAAGTCGTGGCAGTTTTTGCCTTTAAAGTTTTATTATTGCATGCCTGGACACACTGTATACTTTCAAAATGTTTATTCAACAACATACATTTCCCTAACTTTCATAAAAATAAATCATGTTTCCAGCAGTTAATCTTGGTCCGTAAAATTATACCTCATTCATGCAATAGAGAAAAACAACAAAATATCTAGAAGAACGACACCAAAACTACAGCTACTGCATTCCCGACTGACCTGGTACCGCGCCAGAGTCTGCGGCATGTGGACAATTTGGAATCACTCGTTATTTTGTAATGAAGGGAAATGTAACAATACACCATAAGACCATAAGTGCGTTTCAAGATTTGTTAAAAATAACGATGTTTTGTATGCCAATGTGTATATCTCGATTTGCGAAGAGTCCTAGGGTGTCAATGCGCTTATGAATTCAGCGCGGTTATAATTAGTAATCATAAAACAAGCATGCCCTTACAAATATTTTCATGAAATTCTGGGGTTTACAATTTTTCATTACCACAAAATGGCAAGTAAATTTAAATAAGGGTCATATCGTAGTGTCGTCGTTCTGAGCAGGGCTTCAAACCGGTTTAAAATTTACCGGTTAAACAGGTTTTATCGTAAAATTCCGTTCTGGAGTGGCACAAAATAAGTGCGATACTGTAAATCTAAATAAATCGGTTAATTCGTAGCCGCTCGCGACAATCGCAACGCGACTTGTTTTTAGACCGAATATTCTTCAAAAGATGTTAAACTAATTATCAGATTCTTCAGAATTATTTCTTTTACCATTATATTGTTTAATATTATAATTAAAATGTACAAAAATATATGAACAAATACTACTGTATGTATTTGATAGGATATATTAAGAAAATACGTTTTATTGAATAAAAACAAACGTCAGTTGCGCTCACCGCACGCAGATCTTAACAAAGTTCAGGGTGGTTGTCCTGCCTGAACGAAAATTGAACCGGTTAATGCAAAATACTCATATTTTTCCAAACCGGTTTAAAGAAACATAACCTTTTTCAACGAGTACCACCTGTATTTTCGTTAAACCGGTTCCAAAAAAAATACCGGTTTCCAAGCCCTGGTTGTGAGTGTCGCGTGAACGGTGCCCTGACCTGGTGCATGGCGACGTGCTGCAGCGCCACGACGGCCGAGTGCTGCGAGGCGGGCGCGGGCGGGGGCTGCGGGGGCGCGGGCTGCGGGGGGTGCGGGGGGTGGTAGGGCCCCTGCGCCCCCGCGGCCGCCGCGCCCGCGCCGTCCACCTTGCCGTCCACCACGATCGCGCCGATGCTCGACAGCACTGCCGACGAAGCAATACAGTCAGCCTACATACTACGAAAACCGAACGTCCGACAAAACGATAATCGTTTTTTGTATCATTTTTTGTATGGCAATACGAAATGCTTCGGATCCACAAAACGATTGTTGGATTCAAAATTCACTTAAACACGTTCCAACATTGGCCCTACCACAGCTTCAAGACAATGTGGGCTGGTGCTAAGAAGAAGCTCCGCAACAAACTTATTTGAGATTTGTAGACGGATTTTGTTTTTCGTAGATAATCGTAGATTTATATACAGACCAAAAAGCAGACCAATCCGAAAGTAAACTCGCTGGTTTTTTAGAGCCAATGGTAGGAATAGCATGTTATGAATTTTATTTCTTCAGTGTGCATCCTAAACAGCAGCTCTTATTTGAGCACATCACGTTTAGCAACGATTTCCAGCCGATGTCAGCCTGGCGTCATTATTCTGGTCCATCAGTGTAGTCAGAATATCTAGAGAATGATCATGTTACCTTCACGGACTAAATGATGAAAATAAGAATGTGAAAGTTATCTTATCAACTAGATGGACTGAACTGACACCAAAGTAAGCTAGCAACCTTTGGCTAGTGTCGTGGCTAGCTCATACAAAAATTTGGCCTGATATTTTTTTAATTAAAAAGTTTTATAGCCCAAATAAAAGTGTACAATTGTGGACTTGTGAAAATGTGAAAACGGTATCGGTCTTGGCGCTATACAAAAAGCTGTTGTAGGGTATATGTTGGGACGTGTTTAAGTGCTTGCCTTTACAGTATGTAAAATCACCTTGTCCGACTCATGAAAGGGTCAGTAGATTTGGGTGTAATAATGTTCGAAAAAAAAGGAAAAAAATACCAGAAACCAAAAATAAAATAAAAACCACAATAACAAAACACATGGCAACCAGGTGGTTGACGGGGCGCGCAGGAGGCGAGGAGTTGTGTCGGCACTCTCAGGTAGTGCGACGGGAGTGTTAACACGTGGTGAAAATTCCCCCGTTTAAGGGTAAATTTAGTGAAATTGACGATAAAAGTTTTTGTGAATTACGAAACTTTAATACTTCTTTTGGTTACTTAAGCAACTTTATGACCCTTTCGGGTCGGACCAGGTACTTTTTACATATTGCATATAAAAAAAAGTTTTGTAATCTACAGACGCTGCTGCTTTTTAAGCAGCTCGCTAACACTTTTTGAGCAGTTTTTGTGTATGTTCAACGTAGTCAGTTACCTCTGACGAGGTCGGGCAGCTTGTCGAGCGCGAGGCTGATGCGCACGGGGATCTCGGGGTTGGGGATGTCCGCGCGGCGGCTCTTGATGCGCTGCAGGTGCGAGCACACCGCGCGCTTGCTGTACAGCACCGCCGTGTCGCTGCCCTGGGGACAGACAACGCGCGTTCAGTGTAATAGAAAAAGCAAAATAATTTATTTTAATTGGGGCCTCATAAATAATACACTTCACAACAAAAGTTTCATTACAGATAAAAAATATAGTTACAATTAGAATAATTACACGGAAATACAAACAATTAAACAACAATGGAAAAGGGAACGAAGACTAAGTGCAGGTCATCAAGAACAGAAGAGAAAAAAATACAATGGCAAATAGGCATGGAACATTTCATGAATAGCAGATGAAATTTTATATGAAATTAAATTCATTATTCACACCTGCTATTTTTTTCATATAGACAGCTACAATTCGTACTCTGTCGAATCATAATATCATACGGATTTCATTTAATTGACGAATGAATATATTCATCAATGAAATATAGCGGTCGAAACCCTTAAGCGCGAGTGAGCGAGTAGGAATGAGTATGCTCTATCTATGTGGTCGTATGTGACTAACGACGCTCAGCAGCCAAAACTTGAATTTTAATCTCATAATCGTAAAGTTTAGATTGTTTTGTAATGATTTTGTAGCGGGTCGGTACAAAAATCACATTATTTTTTACAGTGAAATTCATATGAAATTCATTAGTACCGTACACGCGTCGCAATTCACACTGCGAAAAAAATCATTTACAATAATAAATAAACAAATATCCTTTGGATATTCCCACACATAGCCATCTAGTTAAAGCTTGTGTTATGGGTGCCAGACAACGAATATAATGCTTAAATACTTTTTGTTTGTAAATACATACATGATATACATAGAAAACACCTAGACCAATACAAACAGACATGTTCATGCACACAAATGTTTGTATTGTGCGGGGATCGAACCCGCGCCCGCTGCGTAGTAGGCGATTTCTCGACGACTACACCAGACGGGTCGTCATTGACAATGATTTATTTGATGATTTATTTTCAGTTGCGGTCTGCGGTTAGGTCCATACATTGCCCGCATACGGTCGATATCATACGGACCGCAGCCCGCGTTCGCTTGCGGCACATGTGTGGGTACCTGGTCGAGCGCGCTGGTGACGAAGCGGACGCAGTGGTCGGTGATGGCGGCGAGCTGCTCGAGCGCGTCCTTCTTCTCGGCCAGCGTGCGCTGCTTCGCGTCGCACACCTCGTTCAGCCGCAGCACCAGCTGCTTGCGGCACATGTGTGGGTACCTGGTCGAGCGCGCTGGTGACGAAGCGGACGCAGTGGTCGGTGATGGCGGCGAGCTGCTCGAGCGCGTCCTTCTTCTCGGCCAGCGTGCGCTGCTTCGCGTCGCACACCTCGTTCAGCCGCAGCACCAGCTGCTTGCGGCACATGTGTGGGTACCTGGTCGAGCGCGCTGGTGACGAAGCGGACGCAGTGGTCGGTGATGGCTGCGAGCTGCTCGAGCGCGTCCTTCTTCTCGGCCAGCGTGCGCTGCTTCGCGTCGCACACCTCGTTCAGCCGCAGCACCAGCTGCTTGCCGCGCGTGTTGATCGCGTTCGTCAGTCTGACAAATGTAAGTTATTTTAAATAGATGAACATAAATAAATGGCTTTGATGACAAGCGAGCGATGCCGAAGATCGAGTGGAATGGCTCTTGCTACAGCCACCACGTCACATGAATACGATTGTTTGTCAGATACTCAGATTTGTCAAACGCTTTGTTCTTTGCCATTTGATAGATTAAACCGTATGTTTTGAACTGTCAAATGAATACGATTGCTTTACATAATTCCACCTCTGATTTTTAATATAGATGGACAAAATGTCTTTTGGTGGTATGCCACTATTTTGTAATTTAGAAATAGTTTTTCCTAAATAATAGATAAACTAAATTTTTATTTATTTATTTAAACTTTATTGCACTGTAAAATGTACAATTGGCGGACTCAATGCCTTATGGCATTCTCTACCAGTCAACCACCTGGTAATGCAGAGAGTTTAATTAGTGGCGTAATATTCATAATAAGTGAGAGGAGTGGTACAAAAAAGAAGTTAAATACACTAACATAAACATACATACTAATATTACATAAATATATAATAGGATACATACAATTTTTATTCAATCATTGCCTTCAAATTATTTTAAAATAGACATTGTTCGAATTTGGGTTGCACAAAAGTTTGTTAGCATGAAAACAGTGTCGTTACCAAAAATTTACGAAAATAAAATCAGTTTATAAATCATATTTTCTAAAAATACCATCACCATTTACAGTTACGAGTATGTATTGAAATAAAAGTTATAAAAAGTCATTCTAGGTTTAAGTCATTTAAGAATATTGCTATTGTTACTTAAAGGAAAAATAATTACTCAATTTTTATTTATTTATTGATAACGTATGTTTATAGCTGTATTCAACGTTTTACATGAATTATTAATCCAAATAAGTAAAAGCGAATTAAAAAAAAAACATATCACATATTCAATTAATCGCCTAACGTTGAATTGTCACAAAAATATTGCATTACGCTTCCAACATTAAAAAATGAAAAGTGTGATTAAAACTGTTATTCTGGTCTATCTAATAAAAATCAGAGTCTAGTTGCGTTAACAAGATTACCGTGGTATAGTGTTCGTACTTCCGGCTATCGTAAGAATAATAATAATGTATATTTTTTGTTATCTAGTGCGGGGAGAAAGGACCTGACATGTCTCGTTCATAAGAATCATAAGTAGTAGAGTTCCTCCTGCTTCCCCTGTCACCAACCCGCGTTTCTCACCGCGCAGTGACAGGGAACAGTGGCCGTAGTGCGAGTAGGAGCGAGACCTGACTCGATCAATCACATCGAGCGCGTGAAATAATATGGGATTAAAGCAACGCCGTCTAGTAGCTAACGGGTAAACTTAAACAATCCCATATAAATTCATTCGATGCGTTTGATCGTGTAAGTGTCTCGGCCTCTGGTCCGGCGTGGCGTACTCACTTGACGACGGTCTGCGTGATCTCGTGCACGAGCGCCTTCTTCTTGTCGGCGATGAGCTGCTGCCGGTCGCGGATCACCTTCATGGCGGAGCCCAGCAGCACGCGCTTGTAGCTCACCTCCGACAGCAGCGACGAGATGTTCGCGCGCGCCTGCCCAACATAAACCAACATTACAGGCATACATCGTTCAAGTAAAGTATCCTATTACAATACATTACGTACAATAAAAAAAATCATGTTGTGTATACTTTTTATGGGCTATGGTCCAGTTTTGTTTTTTAGTTCTAATTTTATATAAGTTTAGAATAGACCATATCCTGTTTGTATACCTTAGTAAAAAAAAAAAGGTTTTTCTACGAGATCGAATCCGAACTGATAAGATACATAGAATGACTAAGGCAATAGACATAGCCCAGAGAATCAGTAATTTCAAGTGGCAACTGACGTGGTACAAAGCACGAAGAAGTAATAGCCGTTGGGGCAGAAAAGTTCTAGATTGGAAACCCTTTGTATCGTAAGACGTCCACCGACGAAACGGACAGAGGCCTATAATACTAGCAAAATCACACTGCTTGCCATCTGTCGCTGTGGAAAACCGCGGGAAAGGACTATGCTAAGCTATGAACGTCCTTTGACTGATAATAATGATGACAAGAGGTATTTCAGAGAATACACAAACAGTAAAAGTACTTATGGCGCATCATTATCACATCCACGCCTTTACGTCGTCACAAACAAGAAAGCTGAAAATATTAGTAAATCGGATAACCTTAATTAATTGTAAAAAAGAATATAAAAACATATTTAAAACCTATTAAATTGTACCTATAACAAGAATGTTAATCTAATGCTAATACTTGAACAATATAAATTTAACAAATATACAACGAAACGTGATAATAACTATCTAACCCGTCTAGCCTAGAAAAAACTTAATGGTACCTAACACAAGAATGGTACCTACCTAAGAACAAAGCAATGGATTATACCTACCATGCGTAATGAGCTGGATATATTTAATGACGTTTAACCAAAAACCCATCTGAAGTCCAAATAAAAAAATACTACCTGTCTTAAGGCGCTACCCGGATTTTTACCGCGCACACTAGCGCCACTTTACTAGAAAAATCATAACTCGTTAAATGAAAGACCAATCAAAAATCTGGTAGATACGATTGTAGCTCTGATTATGTGGTTTAGATACAATGTTTAGGTTCAATAAAACAGAGTTATCTGCAGTTACAGTTAGAAGAATTGCTAAAAGTGGCCATATTGAGCAGTTTTTGTAACTCTAACTACAGTAAACTACTTAAGAAACAATTTAAACGTACTAAATAAACTATAGAACCTGTACTACAATCGTATTTACCAGATTTTTGATTGGTCTTTTATTTAACGAGTTATGATTTTTCTACTAAAGTGGCGCTAGTGTGCGCGGTAAAAATCCGGGTAGCCCCTTAATGCCCTTCAATTGTTGTAGTAGTAGTTAAAATAATAATAAAATATGTTTTGAATTAGTAAATTTATAAAGACAACATTGTAAGTGTGGTCGCCAGTAAGTCAGACTATACATTTTAGTTGAAAACTAACCCCTATTACAAAAAAAAATAAGATTGTGTCTTCCTTCACGTGCTGTTGCCCGTACCTACGTATGAAACACTGTAGCTGCACGCATATTCAGGATACAAGCAAGCTCCAGTTTTAAAACGAATATACCAGAGAGCAACTGCCGACAAATTACCAACAATTTGGCAGACTAGTAATGGCAATTATTGCTATTTTTCGTTAATTTAATTAGCATGCTAAATTCCACGGCTTAGGATGCTAAGTGCTATTGCTATGCTAATATAAAATTTCATCAAATATGAGAAATAGCAAATAACTAAATAGAGAAATCGTAAATGAGTTAAGTAAAAAACTATGTATCTTTTTTGAATAAAAAAAACGTCAGAGTGGTACATCTGAGCGCGACCAACCGGCTTAAGTTTGGTAACAACCCAAGCGCGGCCAACTCTGCTTATTATTAGACAAAGCGTGCGTGACTCACGTGCGCGGCCATCTCGGAGCTGAACTGGTACTTGTGGTCGCGGTGGTGCTGCAGCTGGCAGTCGCGGCACGTCAGCCGGTCGCACGTCTCGCAGAACAGCGACAGACGCTCCTGACGAATGACATCAGCGTTTATTACACGCGTAACACTGTCCAACTCACCACAAGTCAAGTTTGTTTGTAACTCGTACAATAATAACTGGCAAATATACCGCAAAGATGAACAGTTTTCTTGCCATTAGATGTGTATATATCATCATATCACCGATAGGTGGCGATAGCGTCGCTTTTAGGAAATAACTTTTTAAACATTAGATTAAGGTCTTATAGCAGAAAGCAAGTGCTTTTCGTCAAACTTAAGTAATAAAGAGTAAAACAATGATGATAATACCTTACGTGAAAATGACTTTATTATGAAAAAAAATATATATTATCTTAGTGATTCTTAAGGTCATTACCGCAACTTCTAGTAAAGAAAAGTAGACGAAGGTTTAACCAAAAGAAGAAAAAAAAATTATATTCATAAAGATGAAATCAGAAAAAAAATGGTTTCTTATTTAATCTTTATGAATAATAAAACACTGTAAGTGTTAAAAAACATTCTAAACCATTGGATAGCGAAGCATCATCAATTTCTAAGTTGAATTTATTCTGCAATGAATAACTTCTTGGCCCACTGTTGCATAAACAGACGGATAGATGACGCTAAACGTCACGCGTAATGACGTATCCATAAGAGACCACAAATTTCGCAAGGTCGGACCGACAGCACGGTAGCTTATTTGGTAGAGCGTTTGGCCCGGTTAGCCAAGACGTTGCTAGTTGGAGTCCCGCCCGTGCGAAATTTTTTTGTTTCTTATTTCATCTTTATAAGATATGTTTTTATATAATGTGCGTTTACGTATACGAACGCCACCCCCGCCGCTTCCTTACTATCAATACATAGCATAGCTAGAGATGCGCAACTGTTTCTCAGATACTTTGCGGCGGTTCATCTTCCTTGCACAGCTACCTAGCGTAGTATTGGTGGAAACGGTCACATATTTTCGTAGCGTACATTTCAGATCTTCGCATCATAGCTGCATAGCACATCTCTGGTGAAGAAACACCCTTAGTAGCAATGAACTTTCTAAATCCACATATGGAAGCACTCAGCATCACCATATCATCTGCGCTTATATTATTTACACTGACGCTGTCAATATAACTACCAGCCCTGGCGCTGCTGAGTGTCTCAATTAGCTCATTCACATACAAGTTGAAGAGCGTTGGTGAGCTCAACCCCCCTTGCCTCACCCCGCACTCCAACCCGTACGGGTCAGGTATACATCCGTCCCATCTCACATGGTTGACCTGGATTCTATACCAATATTGAAGGTATTCAAAAGCACCAATATTTAAAGATATTCAAAAGCTAATATGCGTCACTGTATTGAGTATTTGAGTCCATATTTATAATTTGCCTGGAAAATTTTAGTTATCTTTATCACTATTCTCCTCTCTTTTCTTGCCTCTAAACTTTACTTGGACCGCCTGTATATTTTTATCTGTTCTGTGACTGGTAGAGAATGTTTTTTTCATCAAGTCCGCCATATGTACAATTTAATGTTTTGTGCATGAAGTTTTAAATAAATAAGTAAAATGCAGTATAGAGTAGGGTACCTGCACGTGGTCGCGGCAGAACATTTCGTGCGCGGCGCGCGTGCCCTGCGCGGCCTGCTGGTCCGCCTGCGCTTCTTCTTTGCTCTTGATCGTGTGATCCTTCGTGATCTTTAGCCTGCCGACAAGTCAACACTCTCTAATGAACAAGTATTATTGGAGGACAACACTAGGTAGACCGCGTTATTGAGACCTTGCCTGCGGAGCACAGGGCTGCAGGGGTGCGGGTACAGAGGTCTGTAGTCTCAACGAAGCGATTCACCTATAGACACAGTTTGACAAACGGTCGAATCATAAGCTACCCATGGCAAAAAAGAAATCGATCCAGTTAGTGACGCGTATGTTACGCCTGAGATAATCGCGTTCAAATAAACAAAACTCTTTTGTTTTGGTGATAAGGTTCTGTTTGATCGTGAATGCACTTTTGGAAATTATTGAAACACGTCTTTACTCTTGGATGTTTATTTCGCACACTGACTACTAGTTTGAATGAATAGACATTTAAACGCAGCAACATACCGCCCACCAAAAGGGCCTTAGGGCCTTTTACTTAAATAAGGTGCTAAACTAGCAGTCTTATGAATGATACCTTACAACTCAAATACAAGATACAATAAATACAAACAAGTTCATGCAAAAATAAGATGCCTTAAAATCTAAGCAACTGCTACATTTGTTTCATAGAAAACAGATTGTGAGCTACTGATTAAATGTACATGAAATAGGGTGTCCACATATTAGTTACTGAATTTAGGAAATGCAATTTTGTATTTAAGATATTGTGATGTAGGTAGGTACTACTATTGAAATTCAAAATTTAACATATTTCAAAACTGTTATGTTTGTTTTTACAGAAGTAAAGTTAATACATAAGTATTTAAATTATTCGTACTAAAGAACAAACAAATACATAAAAATGATAAATTCTGCATTACACATATTAATTACATTGTGAAATATCCACAAAAAATATTATTTTTTTACCGTAAGTTATTCATTCTCTACTGGTAAGTGGCAAAGTTTAGAAATCGATCTTTTAATAACATTGGTTCCACTTTTTACACTGTAAACTCTAGTAATGCCATCAGTACCAGGATGTTTATTTACAATGCGCCCCAGTAACCATTTCCCGGGTGGTAAACTATCAGATTTAATAATAACAATTTGACCAATATCGAATTCATCCTGTTTTTTTACCCATTTAGGTCTCTGCTGAAGCCTAGACAGATATTCTTGTTGCCAGCGTTGCCAAAAATTCGTAACTAATTTCTGAGTGAATTGCCAACGAGATAAACTGCTCAAAGAAATATTGTTTAAACTAGGTGATGGAATAGTAATAAGTGGTTCGCCTATGAGGAAATGTCCTGGAGTTAGCACATCTGTGTTATTTGGATCATGTGTATCAACTGGGCATAAAGGACGCGAGTTTAAACAAGCTTCTACCTGACACAACACAGTTGACATTTCTTCAAATGTTAAATGCGTGTCCATTATACGTTTCAGATGAAATTTCATGGACTTTACGCCTGCCTCCCAAAGGCCTCCGAAGTTTGGACTGTATGCGGGTATGAAATGCCACTGAGTTCCGTCCGACGAAAACATATCACGCAGCTCTGCGTCTAGTTCGAAGTTGGCTTGTTTAAAAGCTTCTGCGAGTTCCTTATTGGCTCCTATAAAATTTCGACAATGGTCGCTCCACAGGTCACTGCATCTGCCTCTGCGTGCAACAAACCGCCGAAACGCACCGATGAATGCCTCTGATGTCAGGTTGCCAACAAGCTCAAGATGAATGGCCTTGGTTGCCATACAAATGAATATAGCAATATAAGATTTACTTGTTTTGGCTCCCCTTCCCTTTGACAAGAGTATGTCGTAAGGTACTGCAAAGTCGACGCCGCTGCGCAAGAACGGTCGGGCTGGTGTAACTCGAACTTTAGGTAAATCACCCATCAATTGTGTACGAGTTTTGATGTTTAATTTCCTGCAAATAATACATTTGTGTACGTAGGACCTTACAGCGACTTTCACTCTCAGTATCCAGTATTGAGATCTCAAATAATTAATCATGAGTTGTACTCCACCATGAAGAGTTTTCTTGTGAGCATCAGCTATAATAAGTGAGGTGAGTGGATTTTTGTTATTCAATATTATAGGATGCTGACGATCTGTATCCAATTCAGTTTTAGTGATTCTGCCGCCCACCCTGAGAATATTTTTACTGTCAATAAATGGATTTAATGTTTTCAATGTGCTTCTTTGTTTAACCCTTTTCTTCTCTTTCAGGTCTTGAATATCTTCAGAAAATGTATAGGCTTGGGTAATTTGTATGCAGAACATCAATGCATCTTCAACTTCTGTGGTAGTAATGGCAGAATCTGTGTTAATTTTATCAACCTTTTTGTAATTTAGAAATCTCTTCGCGTATGCTATAGCCTTCAACAGTTCATTTAAGGTTTCAAACGACTCCAATTTGTGGTATAATGATTTGCATTGTGATTCGTCATCCTCATTTATGTTCAGGTAAGTCTTAATCTGTTTTCTTTCCTCCAAATTGTTGTTATTGTTTACTAATCTTTCCATGTTCATTTTCTTTTGTTTCAGGTGTTCCGGTCCTTGCCACCAGATGCTGCAATTCTTCAGTTCCTGTGCTAACATGCCCCGTGATGCGACGTCTGCTGGATTTTGTTCGGAAGGTATGTGGTACCATTTGTTACCAACATTATCTAAGATTGTTATGACTCGATTCCTAACAAACGTCTGCCATCTATTAGGATCTCCTTGTAACCAAGATAATACGATGGTAGAATCAGTCCAACAAAATACTCTGTCGTTGGGAATGCTTATTGCTTCGCTTATTTGCTTCAGTAACTTGGACAAAAGCAATGCTCCACAAAGTTCTAGACGAGGAAGTGACAATGCTTTTACTGGTGCTACCCTTGCTTTTGCTGCTATCATATGTGCTTCATGTTCACCGTCCTCAGTCTCGACTCTTAGATAAGCTACAGCTCCGTAAGCCTTGGTAGAAGCATCGCAATACCCGTGTATAGTAGCCTTTTCTACATTCTCGTTCGTGGTATGCAGCCACCTGTTGATCTTGATGTCTTTTATGTCGTTAAAACTGTTTTTAATGCGCAACCATTCTTCTTTAATTTCAGGATCTACCTCATCGTCCCATCCAATGCCGAGCAGCCATAATTTCTGTATTAATATTTTAGCTGGTATCAATGCTGGAGAAAGCCAACCCAGTGGGTCAAACAATCTTTGTACTTCAGCCAAAATTGTTCGTTTGGTAATCGCATGAGGTAAAATTGGCAGTGGAGTAATATTGCAGAATGTCTTCTCCGACATTCCAGTGAAGACCCAACGTTTTGATCATACCTTCAAAATTGATATCAATGTTTACACGAGAGCTTCTTTCAGATGATTTAAATTGTTTCATAAAGTGTTCGCTATTTGAAGCCCATTTCTGCAGCTGGAAACCACCCCTTTGCAGTATGGCTTGCACGCTCTTGGAAACAGCTATCGCCTGAGTTGCGTCATCTAGCGAAGTCAACATGTCATCCATAAAAAAATCTCTTTTTTTGATTTCTGCGGCTAGCGGATGTTCATCGCCTTCGTCGTCTGCTACTCGTTGTAGAGTTTTGATAGCAAGATATGGAGCACAAGCAGTGCCGAAGGTTACGCGCAGCATACGATAGTCTTTGATGTCATCTTTTGGGTCATTACGCCAGACAATTCGTTGATAATCACTGTCTTCCTTCGCTACGAGTATCTGACGATACATTTTTTGTATATCTGCCACAACTGCTATTCTCTTCATACGCCATCGTAAAACTATAGATCTCATATCGTCTTGAAGTTGTGGTCCGACCAATAGCTCATCATTAAGTGAGATGTTGTTAGTGCCTTTGTAAGATGCATCGAATACTGGTCTGACCTTGGTCGTTTCACTTTCTTCCTTAACGACGGCATGATGTGGCAAATAAACAGCTGGTTTATTTATTTCTTGCGTTGGGACTTCTTCCATGTGATTTAAGTCAATGTACTCCTGCATAGACCTAGTGTATTCCTCTCGTAAACTTGGATTCCTTTTAAATCGTCTTTCTAAATGTTGTAATCTTTTAATAGCTCCTTCTTTCGTGTTTTCATTTGGTGACAATGGATGATCGGTTTTAAAAGGCAGTTTGACTATGTATCTTCCTTCTGTATCTCTCTTATGTGTTTTCGTATAAAATTCTTCACAAATCTCTTCTTCCTTGGTAAGCTTTCCTTTGTTGTCTGTTTCGATCTCCCATAAGTTACGTAGCATTTCGTCAACGTCCAACTGATGATGCAAGACTAAGATCTGCTCGTCTGAAGTTTCTGCCTGAATATTCCCGAACAAAATCCAACCTAGGCTTGTATTTTGCGCACATGGGGAGCCAGGCGGACCTTTGAGAATCTCGAGTTTCAAGATATGAGCATAAACTTCTACCCCTAACAACATGTCTATTCGCCCTGGTGTATTAAAACTCGGATCGGCCAGAGTGATACCTGTCAAGTGTTGCCAAGTGGTGTGTTTACTAGGTAATGATTTGGTTGGTAGTTGTGATGTTAATCGTGTGGGCATAATGTATGCCTTGATAGGAAGCTTGAATTGTTTGTCATGTGATGAATTGAGTTCTATTTGTGTCACATGTCTAACAATTGTGTGTATTGTGCCAACTCCAGTGATGGTTCCCTTTACAGGCGACCTCTTACATTTAAGCAATTGAGCTGCTCGTTCACTAATAAAGTTGGCCTGAGAGCCCTGATCGATTAAAGCTCGCAACAAAATAATGTGCCCATCAGCATTCTTAACCGGAAGCAATGCTGTGGCAAGTAAAGCTGTAGAACCTTGAGATGCGAAATGTGTTGATATTGCAACCTGATCTTCACTATGTTGATTGTTATTGGTTCCTTCATCTGGTTGATCTGATACTTCATAGTGACTGTGGTGTGTTTTGATTGTGCTTGATTGACCGTCGTCATTGGTAAGATGCAGCATAGTGTGGTGACGACGATTGCATTTACGACAGGACATTTGATTATGACATCCTCCTACAGAATGACCTGCCATCAAACAGTTGAAACACAATCTGTTCTTCTTGACAAATTCACTTCTTTCTTTGGGTTGCAATTTGCTAAAGTCCTTGCAGTGGCATAAAGTGTGGTCAGCGTGACACATAACGCAGTTATACTTCTTTACCTCAGATGATACATGAAATGATCTTTCTTTAGTTGATGGTTTTTCCTTCACAGGTACGGGATTCACCATTTCCAATGTTCTAAATTTAGTTTCCAGAAATTTCTTCATATCTTCCCACGTCGGCAGTAAGCTAGAATCATCTCGGTAAGAATATTCTTCCCATGCACGGTGAGTATCAATATCGAGTTTTTGTACCACTGTGAATATGATAACTTGATCCCACGTGTCAATAGGTATTTCTTGATTTTTCAGGTTATTCAAGCACTGCATAGTGGTATCCAACAAGTTTTTTAGGTGAGTAGATGAAGCCGTGATAATTTTCTTCTGACTAAACAATTTCTTAAGTGATAAATTTACTATTAAGCGTTTATTTCCATATCTCTGTGAAAGTACGTTCCATGCATGTTCATAGTTACTTTCTGTAACGTTTATGTGTTTCAATAACGCTTCACATTCGCCGACAACACTCGATTTTAAATACTGCAACTTTTGTACTTTACTCAAAGACGTGTTACAATGCACCAGTGACGTAAACATATCGCGATAGGTAGGCCAGTCTTCATAGTTTCCTCCAAAGGTAGGTAACTCGATACGAGGTAATTTCACAAACGGTTCGTGTGTATGAGATGTTGATGTGTTACTACAACTCGTATTCACTACACTGATATTCTGTGATTCTATCATGTCTCGAATATCAGCTTGCAAACATGTATATAAATCTTCGACGAGAAAATAATCTCTTCAAAAATCATAAAAAAATCTTCATTCAAAAAATACGCAATTTCTCCTTTAGATTCCTTCCGGGTACACTTTGTTAATGATAAATGAGTACCTTTAAATGTCGTCCAATAATCTTCAATACACTTCGATTTTGTTTCTAAATAACCTCTTGTTAATCTTTGTTTCGGACATTTCTTTAAGTTAGTTTGTGTTTTTTGAAGTAACAAATACGTATCCTCTAGTACGTTAATCAGCTGTTGTTGTTCACTGGTTAATTCCACAGGCATTGTTGATTATGTTGTGTATAACGTTCTATTCAAATCGCAGCACAAATCACATAACAGTTCTCAATAGATATTCGTAACAATTAATTAAGTTGTTTACGCCGTAAATGCATAGAAAACTCAGCGCTGGAATGCGGCCTTTTGTTCTCTTATCGCGCGCGCTCGGGTCGTCCTCTTCGATACTTGGTCCGGCTCGATGTCGACCATATGTTTTGGTGATAAGGTTCTGTTTGATCGTGAATGCACTTTTGGAAATTATTGAAACACGTCTTTACTCTTGGATGTTTATTTCGCACACTGACTACTAGTTTGAATGAATAGACATTTAAACGCAGCAACACTCTTTAGATTTATACTATTAGTATAAACTAGCAGTTCCCAGCGGCTTCACTCGCGTCAATGTCGGATCTACAAGATATAAGCCTTTGCGATATTCTAATGAAACAAGCTATATTATTGTTAAGTTTCATCATAATCGACGACCCGTCTGGTGTAGTGGTCGAGAAATCGCCTACTACGCAGCGGGTGCGGGTTTGATCCCCGCACAATACAAACATTTGTGTGCATGAACATGTCTGTTTGTATTGGTCTGGGTGTTTTCTATGTATATCATGTATGTATTTACAAACAAAAAGTATTTAAGTATTATATCCGTTGTATGATGTTAAGTAGTTTTTCTAAACTCCATTGAAATAAAATTCCTATATTCTTGCTAGTCCATTGAATAAAAAGTTCTAGAGTGCGTGAGTTAGTAACGTAAGATGTTTCTTCGGAAACATGTCAAGAGTCCCTAGGTAATAAACATACTAAAACCCCGGGACACTAGGAGGAGCCCCGGAGTGGGGGGAGGGGGGGAAAGGGTCAATTTTATCATTTTTCGCTTAAATCTCAAAAACGGCACATGTTAGAGAAAAACTTTCAAGGAAAAGTTGAAAGGCCATAAAATTATCTACAAGTTGTACCTCAATCATTTTTTCCTATATCCTACCATTTCTGAGTTACACGCAGTAAAAAATGATTTTAGCTCAAACAATTTCCCCATACTACATACCCATGTTTATCACATCAATCAATCAAAAAATATTTCTTTCTTCCAAAAAACTCAAATGTGCAACTTGTGACCCGTACTGATAGATTGCTCTTAATTGGGTCTATAATTGGTAAAATAAACACATTCCTCCATGGAAGCCTTTAGGAGGAATCGATTGTCAAAATATTATATTAGGGTAGTTTGAGTTACTGAACTTGATCTTTTTATTTTTTTCTTCCAAAAAACTCAAAAGTGCAACTTGTGACCGATACAGATAGATTGCTCATGATTAGGTCTATCATTGATAAAAATACCAGATTCCACCACGGAGGCGTTTACGGGGAATTGAATTTTATTAGGGTAGTTACGATACTTTAACTTTTTATTTTTTTTCTTCCAAAAAGCTCAAAAGTGCAACTTGTGATTGGTACTGATAGATTGCTCTTAATTAGGTCTATCATTGGTAAAAAAAACACATTCCTCCATGGAAGCCTTTAGGAGGAATTGATTGTCAAAATATTATATTAGGGTAGTTACGCAACTTGACCTTTTTCTTTTTTTTCTTTCAAAAAGCTCAAAAGTGCAACTTGTGATTGGTACTGATAGATTGCTCTTAATTAGGTCTATCATTGGTAAAAAAAACACATTCCTCCATGGAAGCCTTTAGGAGGAATCGATTGTCAAAATATTATATTAGGGTAGTTTGAGTTACTGAACTTGATCTTTTTTATTTTTTTCTTCCAAAAAGCTCAAAAGTGCAACTTGTGACCAGTACCGATAGATTGCTCATAATTAGGTCTATCATTGATAAAAAAACCAGATTCCACCATGGACGCGTTTAGGAGGAATTGAATTTTATTAGGGTAGTTACGATACTTGAACTTTTTATTTTTTTTCCTCTAGTGCCTCTCATATGACATCAATGTCCCAACATTATCCGTTGTTTGGATTTTTTCTATGAAGTTTCACACTTAGCATGGGAAGGGGTCCGCCCTCGTTAAGCTTATGCTAAAGTTTGCTTATGTTTTCGAATTTTTCACCTTTCATGGGATGTAGTTCGAAAACGGCTGCTAATAGAAAAAAATGATTTAGGTACAACTTGTAGATAATTTTATGGCCTTTCAACTTTTCCTTGAAAGTTTTTCTCTAACATGTACCGTTTTTGAGATTTAAGCGAAAAATGAAAAAATGGACCCTTTCCCCCCCTCCCCCCACTCCGGGGCTCCTCCTAGTGTCCCGGGGTTTTAGTATGTTTATTACCTAGGGACTCTTGACATGTTTCCGAAGAAACATCTTACGTTACTAACTCACGCACTCTAGACCCCCTTGGAGGGACTCATTCAATGGACTATGCAGGAATTTTATTTAAAAAAAATAGCTCCTAAAGAAAGAAGGATCATAGTAACAAAATTCCTATATTTTATTTTATATTTACTCTTTTATTTCTTATAAGTATAAACTGTAAAAAAAAGAACGAGCCAAATTCAAGGAAGTGGTTAAGAAAGAGTCGACTTTTGAATACAGGAAAAAATACAATATTAAATCTAAGTTTTTTTATTTAAGAAAATTTTTTTTCCCGTATTCCAACTCCTCCAAGATTGACCAGCAACCCTCTTGAATTTGGCTCGTATTTTTTTCCACCGTGTATAAGTAGGATGTTGTATACCTCTGGTGCGCGTGCACGCAGTTCTCGCAGATGTACTCGGCGCAGTCGACGCAGTAGCTGGTGGCGGGCTCCGTGTCCTCGCAGCTGTTGCACTGTAGCTCGCCCGTCGCCGCGCCTGCGCACACAACAATATTTTATTTATTTATTTAAACTTTATTGCACTGTAAGTTGTACAATTGGCGGACTTAATGCCTAGTGGCGATATATATTTTACTAGCGGACCCAGCGAACTTTGTTTCGCCCCCAACACCGTCCCGCCCCGGCCCCGTCTCGCCCAGCCTCGTTAAAAGTTAAGAAAAACACCATAATTGATCAGTTATCGAGTGGGATGAAAAATGATCAAATTACTAAAATGGCTATAAAAAATTGGTGTTGGTGATAAAAAAGTAAAAATTTAGAATTGTATGTTTTTTTAATGCCACATTATAAAATAAAAGGGTGAACAACCCTTATCACTTAGGGGTATGAAAAAAAGATAGTAGTCGAATCTCAGACCTACTGAATACGCATATAAAATTTGGTAAGAATCGGTCAAACCGTTTCGGAGGAGTACGGGAACGAACATTGTGACACGAGAATTTTATATTTAAGACTAGCGGACAAGGCAAACTTTGCTTCGCCCCTAGCACCGTCCCGCCCCGGCCCCGTCTCGCCCAGCCTCGTAATTTTAAAAGTTATGAAAAATAGATAGTAACGATTCTCAGACCTACTCAATATGCTCACAAAATTTCATGAGAATCGGTCAAGCCGTTTCGGAGGAGTACGGGAACGAACATTGTGACACGAGAATTTTATATATAAGAAGATATAGTCTTGTTCTTATTCGGACACTGAACAAAGCGCTGCAAACTAGTACAATCGTCTAAAAGAACTAGCTCGGTCTTCTAGTTCAATAGTTCACCGATTACTCGGGCATAAGTCGTCCGGTCGTACACAGAGACTACGTTCGTATGTATGTTATTCCATCTAGACCATCTTCTATGGCGCTTAGGCACACGCGTTTGCCTCGTTCTCGCTCAATCTAGTATATTTTACATCACGCTCACACACATGCGTATGTAATCTTTCAACTCGCTCTGCTCTGAGTAATTATTCATCTTACTCTGCTCTCTCGCAAGCCAATCTAAACCATAGACGTACTCGATTTGCTTATCTGAACTGTATACTAAAGACCAGAACAGAATAGTTCGTTCTCGGTGACATCATTGAACTAGTTCCTAATAGTACATAGACACAAGCCTAATTTTATATGTTTGAAGGGAGTCACTTTTTGGTCTCATAATATTTTTTTGGGTTAAAAAAAGGGCCAACAGATATCATTTGCATAAATTGCATTTCCATGCCATGTTAGAAGGAAACCTTGGAATGTAAAGTGATGGTATTACATTTAATTTACGCATGACTTGAATCAGCTGCTGAATTTGAGGTCACTAGGTCAGTGCCACAGTTACAATACACATAGAAAGTGATAACAGTACAATTAACTTTACATAATAAAATGGTAGTACGTTTGTTAGTTCTTTCGACAACTTATTTTATTTGTTATATATTTCAGCCCAATACCATCTAGCGGGACTATTATTGTCATCTTTAAAATAATATTCGAGGAACAAGGGATGGAAAAAAGAGCAAATACGCGTCATAATGACCTTCCGATATTTCGCGAGCGCACGCACTGATGTCTGACGGACGAATGGTGGTTTAATTTTACAAAAGACAAATAACTAATACCTTGATTAATCCGACATGAGCGTGTCAGGATTAGCTTTAAGTACGTTTTTCATTTCTTGTCAAATATTGTAAACAATCGTTTTGTAATTTTAAAATAATATTAGAGAATAAAATAAATTACCTATTTCAATTTAAAAGAACTCGATGTTCAACAATGAAAAACCTTTGAGTTTGTGGGTTTTGTGTTTATCTTATTTTTAAATGAATCATTTCATTATTCTGTAATGTCAAGATTGTTTACATTATTTGCCAAAGAATGTAAACAATCTTGCCAAAACTAATTTCAGTTCCGAATCATATCATCATTCTGTCTCTGTCAACAACGCCAAAGAAATTTACACAGATAAAACAATTTAATCCAAACTAAGCAACAGCTGACCTTAGTCTACCCAACTATGACGATACTGTTTGAAAAGTCAGGCTTTACATAAAATGTAAATAGTTTGCAAGGTTATCCTTTAAATGGATTCATATGTTTTCTGATTTAATTTTTATTTTTAGGGTAGGAATTAAGATTTCATAAGGTGGACTTACTGATTAACCCATTTTTTGCTATGGAATTCTTTCGGCCAGTGTAGGTAATTAATAAAAACTTACCAGTTCCTGCCTGCTCGGCGGCGACCTTCTCCAGCACGAACCGCTGGTCGATCATGTTGGCCACCTGGCACTGCAGCCGACACGCCGGACAGGTTACGGTTATCCGCTCAGCACCTGGACGCCACAACAAAACTAATTTATCGTACTGAAATGGCTGGCAAGTTAAAAAATACGAAAGGATGTCCTTATGTGTCTCTTGTCTATTACGCCCTAACGAAACATACTAATCTTTAAATGACTTAAATAGGGCGTAAGCCAGGTAATCCTAACACTAAGTCAGGCTACAAAATCATAATAGTAAGTTGAAACGCAAGAGCAAACATTCCTTCGAATTAGCCTGTCACTTGACGACTTTGGCACTCATGCAGGGTTCGCATGCCGAATGCAAGCGCTCCATGAGTTTAGGCGTGTCATCAGCGAGCTCCAGTGGTGCCTAGCTCAGCACGATTTTTTTAATTTTTTGTAGCATTTTATGTCAACACGCCAAGTTAAGCTAAGAAGACCATGACAGAAAGATGGATGATCAGGGAATAAATTAATTACAAGAAGCCCCTTGAGTTGGCTTGCCACTCTTCTACTTTAGCTTTGATGCAGGGCTCGCAAGTGGGGTGAAGGCACTCCATCAGCTTAGGCGTGCCATCAGCAAGCGCAAAGGGCGCCTGGCACATCATGCAGCACACTAGGTCTCATTATTGTAGTACCTAACATCCTACCTAATGCCAGAAGAAAATAATGTTGAATACCTAAAAAATCCCTGGAGTTGGCTTGTCGCTCTTCCACTTTAGCGTTGATGCAAGGCTCACAAGCGGAATGCAGACACTCCATGAGCTTGGGCGTGCCGTCAGCAAGCCCGAGCGGCGCCTGGCACAGCACGCAGCGCGCCGACGCCGGCGACTGCACGCCCGGCGACGCGAGCGAGTCCGCGCCGCCTTCCCCGCTCCCCTCCTTGCTGCCGCTCGCCATTGCGCTCTCTGACACGCTGCCCACCTGTGATTACGATACACAATAATAATAATAATAATAAATAAATATTGGACACCAATCACATACATTGCTCTGATTCCAAAGTAAGTAGCTAATGCACTTGTGTTACGGAAATCAGACACAACAGTGGTACCACAACACCCAGACAGAAAACAATATATATTTTTTTTTAATTTCTATATTGACCCAGGGTTGATAAAAATCATGATTTTTTTAAAGAAATCAAATTAATCGGATTTATTTGATTTAAATCGGATTAATTTGATTTAAATCAGATTTTTTTGTACTTTCTTGTCTTTTTTATTAATTTAATAGTCAGTTAATAATTTAAAGAAAAAAACGTAGTTTGGTTTTTATTGTTTAATGAAAAAAGCTCATTAATTCCTTATGACAGCATTTACACACCGGTTTGTTAAACTTTCCGCAAGCGGACTTTTTTTCTTTAAAATAAACTCACACAGCATCTTTTTTTCTTTGAGACATTTTTGACATATTCCCTCTTCCACTAATCAATAACAAATGACAGAGCGTAAAGCAAACCACATCGCGTGTTTCACAAGTCCCTGGACACTTTTTGGCTGATTTGGTTGCAGTAAAAATTTATTGATTTAAATCAATGATTTTTTAAAAAAAATCACTTGATTAAAATCACGATTTAAATCAGTGATTTAAATCAAGTGATTTAAATCATATCAACCCTGTATTGACCTAACCGGGAATCGAACCCGGGACCTCGGAGCGGCGACGCCTTGAAACCATCGCGCTTAGCCACTACACCACGGAGGTCGTCGTCGTACACCACAAAGAACATGTAAGCGCTTAGATTTACAAACAAGTGTGTGTTAATGCTTCAACACCCGAGCGGTCGCATGAGACCGCATAACAATAGAATATCTATTGTGTCTCGTTCACATACACTTGAGGGTAGTAAATCAGTAGTAGTAATAATTAAAATGAAATCAGTCTAATGGCAGTTCCTATATCAATCAAATCTTAGATTGTGTGTGTAAATAATTGCCCGGTCATATGTAAAATTTACAAACTTTGGTAAAAGCATTGAAATGATTTTATAATGGCTTTAACCTAATCAATGGAAACAGCTGGATAGTAAAACATTGATGTATGTGGCCAGCACAGTAATTAGTATGTCACAGACTACATACACTAAATTTACCAAACATATTCATGTGTATAAATGACTTACATATCATAAATAAATAATAAAAATAGCCATAGGTCTGCCACACCTATGTAGGTACAAGAAAGCTTGAAATGATATTTTTTATTTAATTATGTTTATTGCTTATGGTTTTTGTAAGAATGGACCTGTCACTGTCACATCGTGCAAGGAAAAGTGTGTATAAATGAACTCTACTGTCACAAAATGAATGAACACAGGTGGGTGTGCCGGAAAGCAGGATGATATGTTTGACAGGTCTATTCTTACAATACCTAAATGTGTAGTACAAACATTGCAATCTGCTTTTTTTTAGCTAAAATAGAAAAAAAAAGACACAAAAACACAAAGATTTAAAATGTTTGAAAGTACTACATAGTATATTTTTTTTCTCAATTAATTCTATTTTCATTTCCCTTGATTTAGTTTCTAAAAATCTAAGTGATTAGCATGTGAAGCTGCTCAAACAAGCATAAAGGCTTCAACATCCGAGCGGTCGCATGAGACCGCATACACTTGAGGGATTATGATTCCCTTACGTATTTCTTTATGAACATTATTTTGTGTATGTGGCCCAATTCAGATAAAAATTAGCTAAAGTATAAAGACTAATTTAATAAAAAAAAAAAAACTTTTTAGTAGAATAAAAGTACATGTAAATATAAATCACAATCAACTATTCTAAGATCATCAACATTTTTTGCAAGTCAAGCCCAATCAAAAAGAACAGAAAAGAGGGCAAATAATTCAAGGAACCTATTCATATAAAGTAACTATCTGTATTTCAAAAATATTGTTGGCAAACAACATGTAAGAGTATACTGTGTTAAATAAGAATACATTGAATTCTAACAGAAATTGTGGTTATAGTCACCACAATACTCAATTTACAACATATACCCTACTAGAACTTGTGCATGCATATTCATAACTACTAACATAGTTAGAAAGGAACAAAAAAAACTTAGACTAACCAGTTAGTTACTTTAAAAATATTTGATTACCACTGCTTCTTCGATAAGGCTCATTACAGGAGAGATGTTGGAAAAACTAAAGTTTCATAAACACAATTTCACCTGGCATGTTTACAAACTTTCTAACCAGTTAGAAAGGTTTTGTTTTGCGAATAGCTTACATTGAGCCGGGAGGCCGACGCTGAAGCGTCCGCCAGTTCGTCCGGTACCTCCTCCTTGATGCTGACGCCCAGCAGCGGGCCCAGGTCCATCAGGGCCCGTTCGATCTCCTCGCCGCTCGGCTGAAAGTTCACGTTTTCCATTCACACTGCTGTTCCCACACTGTTCACTAAACTTCTACTTTTTCAAGCGCATCTTCACAACCCTGAACTAGGGTTCAAATCCATAACTTTCACTCGCTCGCTACACTGAGGAGCACGTAGACATAATTGAGAGATGAAGCAACTTTGCGGCGTCCCAACAATACACACATAAAGACATTTATATTTTACTGCAATAAATATTCTTGAATCACTTATCACGCCTATTCTTAAAGAACATTCCCATAAAAGTAGAGATTTAAAAATTTAATTTCTTTTTGATTCAAGAAAATATGACATGCGTCCCTTGTAGACGAAAACCATTATAGTGATGGGGTGATGATGTTTTATTTCATTACAAAATGCAGGTATTTGTTTTTCAGACAATTTTATATAAACGACTTATAGTAAAAAGCTACATTTATGTTACTTTACATAGTTACTACTAAATTTAGCATATAAAAAGAACTTAAATATATAACGATTGATGTCTTTATCTTATGAGAAACTCTTTCCATCTGTCTGTCGATGTAGAGTAGGCCATATTGAAAGTTCAATCAAGGACAGCTTCTAGTAAGTTTTTTTGCTCATTTATCTAAATTCCAGCGTGATTGCTTCTAAGTAAATACCTATTGTTTTATGAATAGAAATAAATAAAAATAAATTTCTCAAATCTTTTATATTTTATTCAGCCGAACATCACTAGTGATTGTCAAGTTTAGTA
Source organism: Pyrausta purpuralis (assembly GCA_963924145.1). Taxonomy (NCBI): domain Eukaryota; kingdom Metazoa; phylum Arthropoda; class Insecta; order Lepidoptera; family Crambidae; genus Pyrausta; species Pyrausta purpuralis. The sequence goes on along the minus strand of OZ001652.1, from coordinate 27,813,070 downwards.
TACATAGACAAGGTAGATTTTTATGAGATTAATATAGATTTGCAATAAATATTTTTCATAGCTCTTAGCTCTTTGTCACATTTCATAAAGCAAAATTATATTAAGATGTTTTAGCCTCTTATTTAATGTTTCTTTTTGTATTAAATTTATTCCCCAAGGAGAAAGGACGTGTTAAAGTACACTACAGGGAAGGCGAAGGCAGTTTTTTATGAAATGGCAATTTTTTAATCTGCCACTTTCATTTAGTTGTCAATTTGACAGTTGAGTGACAACACGTCGAAAATGGCTGACTCCGGGCCAAGTAAAAGCGATATTGAGTCAGTTTTTCAAAGATTACGAGCTATTCCAGCTAACAAAGTGCGTATTGTTCTGTAGTATAATCAATTCCCAATAGATCTTTAGTGATTGTTAACGAGGTGGGCTCATTCACAGGTATGTTTCGACTGCAACGCGAAGAACCCTACGTGGTCGTCGGTGACGTACGGAGTGTTCATCTGTTTGGACTGCTCAGCGGTCCACAGGAGCCTCGGAGTTCACCTTACCTTTGTGCGTTCTACACAACTTGACACCAACTGGACATGGAAACAACTCAGGAATATGCAGCTTGGCGGGAACGTCAATGCGGTAAGCTACCCTATGACTATGGAAGCTATGAATTTTATCAATCCAGATTAATATTGAACCATCTTTGTAGGTTTATCTCAATCCATCAGAATATGTCAGCACTTACATCATAAACTCAAAAGTTCAAAATGTTGTAGACCCAGTTCTTCCGGACGCACGGTCTGGTGACAGAGGATGCAAGGCAGAAGTACAGCTCTCGAGTTGCACAGATGTACCGTGACAAACTCAATGCTCTTTCTGAGCAGGCCATGAAGACTTATGGGACAAAGGTTTGTTAAAAAAAATGTGATCGACTATCAGGCAGGCAGTTGAGACACTATATTTAAGTTTTATAAGACAAATGTTTCAATTTGTTTATTTTGACTAAAAAGAACTACCTGTCCGTTTTCTATAAATCCTAATATAATGTCACCCTGTTCAAATTTTTAGCGTAAAACAGTATTCAACTGAAAATATACTGTATTATCTTAATTATAATTTGAATATTCATGATCATGCACAATAATCAGCAAATCAAGGCAAACTGTTGTATCTTATTTGGTAAAATTTGGTATGCAGTTGGAGCTGATGTGCTGAGGGCTGTGCAATGACTGTTCAAATCAACTTTTTGTTCCATCCTTATTGTGTCGAGCCTTGTTGACAATTGGGTCCTATTTTCAGCTGCACCTGGAGCCTGCAGCCCCTGAGCCAAAGGAGAGCAAGGAGGCTGAGGTAGACTGGTTTGCAGAGCATGGAGATGCACCTCCTAACACTAACGAGGTTGCTGGCTTGCAGGTACTGCCCATGCTGACACGGGCCCCATCTCATAGCACTTTATGTACACTACTCATGATGAGTTTATGGTGGTGCATAGAATACTAACTTATGCCAGCACAAGTTTTTACAGCAAATTAGAGTGGTTATTTATAAATTAAGCAGAAAACACTGAAAAGTGGTAGCCTCTTTGTCTCATAAAATATGTTTACATTAAAGTAATAATTCAGATACATGTCTTAATGAGTGTACCTACTACATCATTATTGAATCACATAACTTAAACTTACTTTGGGTCCTGTTCAGATAAATACCACATGAAAGATAAATTTCTATATTTATAAAAGTAAGTTGTGTAAGTTACACCTTTTATAACTCAAGAACAACTGAAACAATTTGGCTGAAACTTTGTAGGAAGGTAGATTACAAGCAGAAGACGGAAACATCCCGTCTTTTTATTGCTACTTATTACTCAAGAATGAGTGGACCAATTTTGCATCATTTTACGTGTCTTAACCCCTAAAGCGTATGTAAAGGAGACAAAATATACATTTTATTGTTATGTGGTTGCTGCAACCGCTTGGATATTGAAAAGTTAAGCCATAAAACAAAGTGAGGCAGGGCATAGTTTGCTGGGACCACTAGTATACTATCTAATATTATTCTTTTGATAGCCAATTTCTTCCAGCTTCATAAGGTTTTAAAATTATTTTCAAGAACTGTTTGATGAAAGGTAAATCATTTATTTGTTTTGTTTGAGTTTGCTGTGGTCTTGTTCAAGTATTTTTTTTCCAGTTATTTACACTATAACTATCAAAATAGCTTTGTGTGTGTTGAGTCATTTATTGTTCATGTTTGTTTTTGAAAGTAGAATTTGATAACAAGTTTCATTTTTACTACTTCATGTGTGACACCCGATGTGATATTTCTTTTTTGTTTTCAACACATCTAACTTTCATTTAAGTTATAAGATAATAAATACATTAGAACATCATGCACAGCTTGAGCTAAAGCTTAATGCTTGGTGGGGGCACACATTTAGTTGTCTATTTAGTGTGTTTTTGTTAAAACAGATAATGGTAATATAGTAATTCCAACTTGATAATGTATACGAAATTATGTTGGAGTTGCAGCAAAATGTCTCATGATATTTTAATATCAAAATATGCAGTTCTCTTTCTCTTTCTGGAACTCATGTCCAATTAAGAAAAACTCGGATAAAATACAAGCTGTTCCTCTAGATATCTTGTGTCAAAGTGTTATATCATAGTCCTCAATCGTCATGTATCTGTTTAGGTAAAGCAGGAGCTGAGCTCGGAGGCGCGGCTGTGGGGCGCGCAGCCGGCCGCCGCGGGCGACCCCCCGCGCCCCTCCAGCCTGGGCGCCAGGAAACCGCAGGCTAAGCGCCAAGGGGTATGTGATAGGTTATTTGTTCTTATTACCTACATTTATCAGCCCTACACATGGTAGTGCATAAAATAGAGTCTGCCATAAACAACAAAGCATCAACCCTAGCCGCTTTCATAGACATAGAAGGGGCTTTTGACAAAACCATGCACAACAGCATTAACCTTGCCCTAAGTAAACTAAGGGTAGAACCAGTGATAACGAAATGGATAAACGAGCTAGTCAGTAAAGGAGCGGTCCAAATTACTACACACACCACCATGCGGGCAATGGTGGTCAGAGGATGCCCACAAGGTGGCATCCTTTCTCCACTTCTATGGAACATAGTAGTAGACAGCCTGCTGAGTAAACTAAATGAAAGAGGATACACTACCATCGGGTATGCAGACGATCTAACTATACTGATAAACGGAAACGCGGAAAACCTCCTATGTGGCATAATGCGTTCCGCCTTTCAGATAGTAGAAAACTGGTGTGATGAACACCAACTGTCAGTAAACCCGAAAAAGACAGAACTCATCCTTTTCACAAACAAAAGGAAGTTACCTGTACTACAGCTACCAAAACTGTTTAACACCGAATTAGCTCTCTCATCACAAGTGAAATATCTGGGCATCACTCTAGACAGTAAACTGAACTGGGGGAGTCATATCGATGACAAATTGCAGAAGGCCTGCATAGCTTTTTATCAATGTAAGCGACTTATTGGCAAGAAATGGGGCCTCAACCCTAAGATCTCACTATGGCTATATACATCAGTTATCAGGCCTTCTCTTACCTACGGATCAGTTGTATGGTGGCCCAGAACGCAACTGACCACGATCAAATCAAAACTTCAAAGCCTACAACGATTAGCAAGCATCGCAGCCACAGGATGTATTAGAACCACTCCATCAGCCGCACTAGAGTTTCTCCTGAATCTAAGACCGTTACATCTGGTAATTCAGGAGGAAGCAAAGGCAGCTGCCCTCAGACTTAGAGCGAACGGACTATGGAAGCAAAACACAGTGACCACTCATTCAAAAATCCTAAATGCGATCCTGAAAGAAAAACCACTTCTGGACGCACCCATGGACAGGACACCATGCCAACATGTCTTTGACAGGAGGTACAATATCCAACTCACTGAAGAGCCTAAAGACAGCTCAGGCATAAAGGAGGTTCGGATATACACAGACGGCTCCAAAACCCCACAGGGTACTGGAGCTGGAGTATTCTCAAATGATCTTAATATAAAAATATCAACCACTTTAGACAAACTAAATACAATCTTTCAAGCAGAATGTGTCGGCATAACTAGGGCAGCACAGGTAGTCGCAGTTTTGGAGCTAGGGATAGCGAGTGTTGAAAATGATAAGATTGTTTGTTGTTAAAAATACCACACTATATTAAAAGTTCCACAAATGTTCAAATGATAATGTTAAATGTTAAAATGTTATGTTATGAGCGCGCCCGGTCGCTATGGCTCCGTGATTTGCACTAATTACGTAAAGGAAATGCATAGCAAACGAGTGCGCTTTTGACGCGTGTTCGGTTATATCAAATTACACCGAACATCTTGCGGAGGGGCGAAAGAAAAAGAGAAAGCTTAGAGTCATCTAAAACGTTCATCACTATTTTTCACATATTTTCACTAAACGAGATTTTTCGTAGCACTGGGGTGGTACCCTTATCTTTATAACCACACATATTCACTGATACACTCTCACTGCACTTTTCACTTGTTGTATTGCGAGGGCTCGGCTGAGGACCTGGGCTAGGTCCAGCCGCTCCCGCCCCCGCTGCTGCGTTGGTCGCCGCTGTTGCATCCTCCGAGGTAGTAGAGTTTCGGCGCTGTTGGCAACAATAGCCACGTCGTCGGCAAAAGATAACGATGACTACTATTACTGTTATTGCCCACAAACCCCATATTGCTGAGTAATGGTGAAGGTCATGAGCGGACATGTTTTTCACTAGGCCGTCATCTTTCTTCATGATATCTATGTTATCTTTTATCTCCTGAAGTTGCCGTGTAAGATCTGTGTCTGTGGTTGTTTCTGTTACGGGCCCGTCCTGTTTGTCCTCAATGGTAATGTTTATAACGTTATTTATAGGAGCAATTATTGGAATGTGGAAGTTGTGTGTTAACTCCATTCGATTCTCTTGATGTTTGTGTGTATAAATCGTGAAGTTCTCTGTTTTCACTAAACAGTTGTCGTGAATGTCTATCACACTAGCCTTGGACAGCTGATGTGCAGTAACTTGGTCGTCACATATTGTTCTAAGGTTACAGTGGTCACAGCAAAATAATAAGTACTGATTGATTTTAGATAAACTTATTAATCGGTTCTGGCAGACTGTAGAAATGGTTTTGCAGTGGTCAGTTTCATCTTTAACACAGAAATCGTTATCAGCTCTCATCTTGAATATCGGTGTCTTCAATTGACATAAGTAGGTAGTACCGTCACGTCGTATACAATGTTCGAGTTCAGATGACGTAACAGGTAGGTATGAATCTTTCTGCAAGTTCATCGCAATGTAATGTTTAATAGGGACTAGGGTGACCATGTTTTTCCCTGTTTGATGTGGGATGCTTTGAATGTTGTATAATTCATAAGTATCTCTGCTGGTCAAAGGAATTCTCATCTCGAATATCAAATATTGTAGTGTTAGTTTGGCTTTTATTTGTAGTAATCTGTATATATCGTGCAACTCGGTTTGTATGTTGTCGATCGGGAGTGTGAGATCTTTCAATTGACTTGAGATAATACTCAGCTGGTTTTGTAATTGTTGAGGATCAATTAGGTGAATGTTTATCTTCCCATTGTAAACATTTGTGATAGTGTCCAATAAAGTATCTTGAACATTTTTAAGGTGTGTCAGCAAGTTGTTAGCAGCCATTGCAGATAAAGTAAATTCGGTGATATATTCAACGTCGTTCATTTTTGATTCTAAAATATTCGTACTTTTATCTAACTTCATTAAATGTTGATTTATAATTTTATGTTGTTTTTGTATCATGGTCTCAGTTCTTTTCAATAAATTGTACTCAGCCTCAACAACTGACGTCTGGTTCTTCCATAGTAGTGCCAGGTGTTGCTCGTTATCTCTCACAGCCGCAATGTCTTGTTGATATTGTTCCGCGAATCGGTCGTCCAATACTCCGAACAGACTGTTCGCAAGGTACCCGACACCGTTGACAAGGCCGCGGCGCTTACGGGCACGAGAGCTTAACTGTTGGTTCAGCAAATTTCGATTGTTATGTTTGATTTCGTTGTAAGCGTGTTCTAATTGCAGCATAAGAATATTACATTGAGTTGATTGTTTAAGTACTTGACATATAGCGCTTAGATGTTCGTAATATTGTTCAAATGCGGATGTTGCTTCCCAATAGGGATCCATGTCGTAATAAGCAACTATTTTCCACTCGTCACGAATAAGTTGCATGTTGCTAATTTTATCAAAATAAAACGCCTGTTTTTCGTTAACTGATGTCATTTGAAAACCTTGGCCGGAAATAAACATATTCAAGATAGCGATGCACAAAAATATTGCCATTGTCATCAGATTTGGTTTACACACGTGTCTTTTCCTTGTTATTTTCTTATCCTTCTCTTGTTTTTCACGTTTTAATGTGTCAGATTGATCTTTTAAAGGGAGCAGTGAGAGTTTCACTACTGGCCTCTTTATTGTTCCACTTTTCGTTTTCACAGTTACTACTCTGACGTAACCGTCTGTCCCGGGGTGAACTTCGACCACTCTTCCCATAGCCCATTTACCCGGCGGCATGTTATCTTCGTGTATCACCACGAGATTTCCAACTTCGATGTTTTGTTGAGGGTTTTGCCATTTACGTCTTGCTGTTAATTGGCTCAAATATTCTGTTTTCCACCTCTTCCAGATATCTTGAAACAATTTTTGTGTTAAATGCCAACGTGTGCGCGCATCTTCTTCTGTTTCTAGCACTGTTACTCCTGATCTTCCTGTTAAAAAGTGTGCCGGCGTAAGGAAGTCTAAATCGTCGATGTTTTCTGTTAATGGACATAGAGGTCTCGAATTCAGACAAGCTTCTATCTGTGTTAAAATTGTACTGTACTCTTCAAAAGTTAACTTTTGTTCTCCTACTACTCTTCTCAAGTGGTGTTTTAAGCTCCGAACTGCCCGTTCCCAAATCCCGCCAGCGCTCGGCCAGGACGGGGCGTTATAATGCCATTCTATGTTCATCTCTGTTATCTGCGACATGAAGTTTTCATCGAAGATCTGTTGCAGTTCTTTCCATTGTTCTTGTAAAACTCTATTAGCGCCGACGAAGTTAGTCCCGTTGTCACTATAAATATGACAAGGGGCTCCTCGACGTGCTGCCATCCGACGTAATGCTGCCAGGAACGCGGATGTCGTCATATCTGACACTAACTCCAAGTGAACCGCTTTCGTGACCATACAGATGAAAATAGCCACATATCCTTTTGTTGTTCTAGCTCCTCTCCCCTTGTTTAGCTTAACATCTACAAACCCAGTGTAGTCCACACCTGTGTGGTAAAATGGACTTGCAACGTTACACCGAGCCGCAGGTAAGTCACCCATTAACTGTTCTTGTTTCCTTCCATCTTGTTTTCTGCATGTGATGCACTGTCTCAAATGCTTCTTCACTGTATTGTTTCCGCCGATAATCCAGTACTCCTGCCTCAACGTAGCCAACGTGAGCCTTGGACCGCCGTGAAATGTTATTTTGTGTGCCTCATCAATCAATAAACTTGTAAGGCGAGAATCGCTTGGAATTATTTTTGGATGTTTCATCTCGAAGCTAATAGATGCTTGTGATAGACGACCGCCGACTCGCAAGATGTTGTTCTGATCAATAAATGGATTTAAGGTCAACAATTTACTTTTAGCTTCAACCTTTCCATGTTTGCGCAAGTAATTTATTTCCGATTCGTATTCAGCTGTTTGTGTGCATTTAATAATTGTCAATTTTGCATTTCGCAGTTCTTGCAATGTTAGGTAGCTCGGCTTACGTTCACGTTTAGGTGTGAATGCCCTGTGTATCCACGCGACGATTCGAGTTATTTTGTTGAATGAGCTATATTTTGTTAGTAATTGTTGTATAATATTTTCGTTTTCAATCTGTTGTACTGTGCAAGATTGACTAACTCTTATTTCTTCGTTTGTTTGAAATGTTTGTTTTAAAACATTTTGAGGTTCGAATGTTGATAGCCAGGAAGGCGCTGACCACCATAATGAGTGAACTTTTAATTGGCTTGGAAATAAACCTCGACTTGCTAAATCAGCCGGGTTCTCGTCTGTTTTTACGTAACTCCAATTTTGTTCGGGCATCATCTCTGTTATTTTCTGAACTCTGTTTGCCACAAAGGGCTTCCACCGACTTGGTTCTCCTTTCAACCACCCTAGAACGACTTGCGAGTCCGTCCAGCCGTAGATTTCAATGTTTTGATGATGCAATGCTTGTTTAATTTTGTTAATTAATTTTGTTAGTAAGTGTGCGCCACATAGCTCTAGTTTCGGTAATGTTAATGACCTTTTGAGTGGCACAACTTTTGATTTTGCGGCTACAAGTATAACTTGATTTTGTTTTTTCATGTGTGCGTATACTACACATCCATATGCTTCCATTGACGCGTCACAGAAGCCGTGTAGTTCTATGACGTCACACTCGTTACTCTGTATCCATCGTGGAATCTTAAAACTGCTTATGATTTCATTTATTTCTGCGCGCAATTTAGACCACTCCCTGTTTATGTCATCTGAAACTTCTTCATCCCATTGAGTGTTTGTTTTCCAGACCCTTTGGAATAATAGTTTCATCTTAGTTGTTATTGGTACCAGCCAGCCCAAAGGATCAAAGATTCTTGAGATTTCGGATAGTAATATGCGTTTAGTAAGCTTCTTGTTTTGGTGGGGTAGTTCATACTTAAATGTGAATGTGTCTTCCAAAGGGTTCCAGCATAGGCCTAAAGTCTTCGACGTGTTTTCTGTTTTAAAATTAAATACGAAGTTTTCATCACTGTTTTGTTTACTCGATACGCTTGTTAGTATTTCAGGGTTGTTCGTGGCCCATTTTCTTAAGTTAAATCCACCTTTCTTAAGTAGCTGATCGAGATCTTCGACCAACTGTTTTCCACTTGACAAGCTGTGCGCCCCGTGGACAAGGTCATCCATATAAAATGACTCTTCGAGTACTTTCGCAGCTTCCGGATAGGTTTTACTTTCGTCTGTTGCTAATCTCTTAAGTGTCATCATGGCCAAAAATGGAGCTGACTTAGTGCCATATGTGACTGTTGTCAATTGAAATGTTTGTACGGGTAATGTTGCTGAATCTCTCCACACGATTTTTTGCAAGTGTTGATCTTTTTCATTCATTAATATTTGTCGGTACATTTTCTCAATATCAGCTGTGAATGCATACTGATATTTCCTCCATTTTAGTAATAAATATTGTAGATCTTGTTGCAAATTGGGCCCCTTGTACATAAGATCGTTAAGTGACCTTCCTGTGGATGTTTTAGATGATGCATTAAACACCACACGGTATTTTGTTGTTGTCGACTCAGCTCGTTCCACGCCGTGATGAGGTAAATAGCATTCGACTGTACTGTTATTGTTATCAAGTTTCATATGATGCAAATCTTGGTATTCTCTCATAAATGTTTTGTATGCCAGGGCTAAATTTTCTTGTCGTTTTAATTTATGTTCTAAGTTATGAAATTGTGCTAGGGCCTTTGGCTTTGAGGTACCTAGCTGTTCTTCAAAATTGGGTTTCATGGGTAATCGTACTACATATTTTCCTTCTTCGTTTCTTGTTGTTGTTTTTTGAAAGTAGTCAATGCAGTGAATATCCTCTGAACTCATATCTACATCTTCTGTTATCTCCTCCATCTCCCAAAAATGTTGAATATCTTCTATGTCATTGATGATCACGTTGCATTGAAATGTTTGCGCGCTTCCGCACAGAAGCCAACCTAGTTGCGTTTGTTGCGCTATCGGCTGTGTTATATCGCTTCCTTTAATAACTCCTCCCAATACAATGTTGGCGTAAATGTCCGCGCCCAGAAGAAGGTCAACGGGGCGGCTTTTATAAAATTCGGGGTCAGCTAAGTAAATGTTTTCGATGTTAGACCAAGATGGTCGAGCAAATGTTTTGTTAGGCAGATTTTTTATGAGGTTATTCATTATAAATACTTCTGCGTTAAATGTATAACTGTTAAACATTGATGCGCACGTTATGTTCATTTTCCCTTTGCAGTTGTTTTCTCGTTGACCGACGCCAAAAATGACGCCTTTACACATCATTCGTTTCAAACCTAAAGTTTGAGCTGCGTTTTCAGAGATGATTGATATTTGAGAGCCTTGGTCAATTAAGGCCCTCATGTTAATAAAAGTTCCATCAGCTTTCAATACTTTTAGTTCAGCTGTTGCTAACAGTACTTCTGAATAGTTATTTTGAGAAGTATGTGAGCTTGAATTGACGTTCTTAGAAGTTGTTGCTGTTAAATCTGATTTAAATTTTGATTGTTCCAAGGCTTCATGAATTAGGGTGTTATGTTTACCTGGGCATTTGCGACATGTTTTTGTCGAATTGCATTGTTTGCCGTTGTGCGAAAATAAGCAATTAACGCAAATACCTAGTCTGTTTATCGTCATCAGCTTCTTTTCGTTCGACATTTGCAGAAATGGCCTGCAATTATAAATTCCATGTTCATTTTTACACAACGGACACGTGTAACCCGAAGCATGAAATGATTTCGCAATCTGGTTTCCGCTGTTTGTTCTATAGGTGTCAAAGTGTTGTTTCTTCGTGTTTAATGAAGTAAAATGTTGAGACCTTGATTGAAAATTATTGTTTCTTTGAGGGTTTATTTCTTGTTTACGTCGAGATGATGTTTCGAGCACGGTAAATTTACTCTCGAGGAAATCTAATAACTCTTGTAGCACAGGCAAAGCCCGAGGGTTTTTAACTGATTCCAAATAATCTGAATAAGTTTCGGCGTCTAGCTTTTGCGACAATATATGCACAATAATAGGGTCCCACGTAGATGTTTCCACGCCAAGGTTGTTAATGGCATGTAGTGTTTCGACTGTTATATCGTGCATCTTTTTAATGTGTACCAAAGATGATTGTTGCATTGTAGGAAGGCTGAATAATACGTTGATATGTGACGTAAAAATTAGTCTTTCATTATTATAGCGATGATTTAAAATAGTCCATGCTGTTATGTAGTTGTCTGACGATATAGTTAAATGTTGGATCAACCTTTCGGCCTCACCTCTTAGTTTACCTTTCAAAAATTGCATTTTTTGAGCCTGTGATAATGTTGGATTTTCATGAATCGCCTCGTTGAACAAATCTTTGAAGGACACCCACTGTGTGTAGCTGCCACTAAACACAGGTATGTCTAATGTTGGGGTTGATTTTTCTCTGTGCGAAACTGACCACATCTTTTTATTGATCTCTCTCTTCAACATGTTGTATTGTTTTTCACATTTGGTGAATTTAGCTTCGTACTCCAAGTTATTACCATTTAACTCACTGTCTATCTCCCAGTGTAAACTGTCAATTGCTGCCCATCGTGTTTCCAGTAGTTTAAGTGCGTCTTCATATTCCCATTTATCGGTTATCTGTTCGATGTTAATGTTAGATACTGTTCTTTCAAATGCTTTAAAGTTTCCTAGTTGTTTACGTATTGTTTCGTCTAATCTGCTATACGACCCATGTTCACTCTTCTGTTGCACTGATCCTGCTTCGTCCTGCTTCTCAGCTGTTTTTGATGATGGTGCGGATTGTTGTTGCCCCAAAAATAGTTGGTATTCACTATTAATTAGGTTTTTATACTGCGAATAAATCTCTTTAATCGCGTCATACTTCTTGTTTTCAAAATAAGGGTCTGTTTGACTAATGTTCTCTATAAGTTGATCGTGGTTAAATTGAAACTCATTCCACAATTCTTCCAGCTTGTTCCATCGTCTCTTGAAATACTCTACATTGTTCTTCCTAACAGAACTATCTTTCCTATAGTTTGTGTAGTCCCGTTCGATGTCTTCGGCGATCTGGAGCTGCGCCTCCAAAGTCACCATTTTGATGTTGAGGGTAAAAGTTATAAAATGGACAGATCTTACTTGTTTTTCGGCGTACAGACTGCGGGCACCTGATGTTGGTGCTGTAGTCCCGTTGTTGTAGTTGTAGATGATGTTGATGTTGTTATCCAACACTGCAATCCTTTCACTCAATGTTCTGCTAGTTCACACACCTCACTTGTCGACACTAAAAGTTTAGTTTTACTACCAACACGCGAGGCCCATTTCGAAGGACCATATTTTGGAGCTAGGGATAGCGAGTGTTGAAAATGATAAGATTGTTTGTTGTTAAAAATACCACACTATATTAAAAGTTCCACAAATGTTCAAATGATAATGTTAAATGTTAAAATGTTATGTTATGAGCGCGCCCGGTCGCTATGGCTCCGTGATTTGCACTAATTAGGTAAAGGAAATGCATAGCAAACGAGTGCGCTTTTGACGCGTGTTCGGTTATATCAAATTACACCGAACACGCAGCCAGAGACGTCAAAGACTTGCATATTAAAATCGTCTCGGACAGTGCGTCGGTGCTCCAGGCCCTACAAAATAATAGTATAACATCCGTCCTTATTTTGGAGTGCCACAAAGCACTCCAATACAAAGCAAACACAAATAAGGTTACCTTGCAATGGATCAAAGGACATAGCAACTCCTTAGGTAACGACGCAGCTTACGAACTGGCCAAGCGAGGCTCAGCAACAACAGTATATGGACCGGAACCTATACTGCCCATACCGCAGGCCCAAATAAGAATTTGGCTACGTGCAGAAACCGAAGCAGCACATCAAGCAGAGTGGAGAAACGGTGAAGGCTGCAGGCAAACAAAGAACGCAGTCCCGGTAGCTTCGAAAAGGTTCGCCCGCAACCTCATCCGCTTACCTAGAGACAAACTACGCATAGTTATAGGCACTATAACTGGCCACACTCTTTTAAACAAGCAACTATTCACAATAGGTGTCACAGACAGCCCCCTATGCAGAGGGTGCATGGAGGCAGAAGAAACACCACACCACGTGCTAATGGAGTGCACAGGAGTGATGCAACAACGGGCAAATATTCTCAAATCCCCAGCCACTTTCCCGGACGCCATTAGCAATCTAGGCAGATTGCTAGCCTTCTGGGAAAGTTTAGGGTGGTTAGAATAAAAAAAGAGGGACATACGTACAATGGCCCGATCGTGTGGCTAAGTGCGGATAAAACCCCGGCCAAACTAACTAACTAACTACCTACATTTATCGATTTTAGTTTCGCTAAACAACTACCATTGGCTTGTCTATAGTCTACATTTGAGTAACTATTCATGGTATTGTTGTCAGTCTATTAGACCTTACGCCGACCACCTAAATAAGCCTATTTATTTCAGTTATTTATCATTAATCTTTAAACACAGGAATCGTCGCTGTAATGATGCAATTTGGTTGCAATATCGTATTTTTTTGTTCTAGAAATGCCATTGAAATCAAAACTATTTATTTTAGAATCTGTAAGCAAACCCATTCAGATTCAGATTCATTTTTATTGCAAGTCATAAGTGGGATATGACATGGCACATGCGTGATATTAGATACAGTACCTACAAGTGACGCTCTGCAAGGGCACAGCAAACATGAGAAGCAACTATTGCCTATTTACTTAATATAAATTGTAATATAATATAATACAATACAATTAATTCTAAATAAATTCATTAGGTACTGTTTGCATACTTTTATCTGTAAAACAACTTTTACTAACTAAAATAATCTCCTTCAGCTGGGCGCTCGCAAAGGGCTCGGCGCGACCAAAGTGGCGGCAAACTTCGACGACATTGAGCGCGAGGCCATAATGGCGGAAAAACTCAAAATGGAGGTGAGCTATAGTCATTAAGTGAAGAGCACCATTTTTATGAAATGCTCGTTATTTATTCATTACTGTTTGCGTAACTAGTTTTTGCGACACTTAAAACTAGTATCACTATGCAATTATATCCATATTATGCGTCGTGAATACGCGCCCGCGGAAATAAATTGTGCAAATTTCTACTTGGAATAGGATAAACTTTAATGAAACTTTTGATTAAATATAGCGCTATCAAGTTTTTTGTAAGGAACAACCGTTCATTTTTGTTTATGTAGCATAATTTGTGATTAGGCTAAATGAACGCGCGTCACTCATTTTCCTTTCCCATCAGTTCACGTAAGTTAATCACCGATACACGGCGGACGCGTTCTCATTATCAAATCATCAGCAATATCAGTAGTAATTTAAGTTATCAATAGCAATAAACCCTTTCTATCAAATATCATCTATCATTTCTTTAAATGATCCCGAGATAATTTCTTTTAATGATAAGTGTCCCGTACACTTTTAATGTTTCGTAATGAAATGCCTACATCTAAAGTCTAATTTTTCTTAGAGTCGATTTTACCAACGTCGGTTAAGGAATATTCGTCAAATACTCGTACAATACTAAACGCCTAATTTGAAAATGTAATCTATGTGTCAGTTATCATTTACGTAAATATGTCATTTTAAAATCGCTCGTTTTATTTTTATTCGGTCAGTTAAGTCCTATCTGACCTTGGTAGAATCGACTCATAAGAGCTGTGCTTTTGACGGTGCATGGAGTAATCGTCTTTACTTTCTGTTTTTGTCTTCCACTTGACCTCCTCGTATGACGTGACATGATCTTAAAACAAAACTTGTTTGGTATTTTTTTTAATACATAACTATTTTATTTTATGCAAATAATTTTCTGCATAACAGAAATTCAAACTAAATCCAATTAATTATTATAGCATTTAAAAGCAACATTGAATCAGAATTTAATTTGTCAAATATTCAGGCACATCACTATTTTTATATTACGAAAAAGTGGCATCCCACAAAATGTCATTTTGGTCTATCTAATTAAAAATCAGAGTATACGACAACGAGTCGTCCGTTTGGCGACAACACCTGAGGATGCCACGTGTAGTGGCGAAACGCGTCGAGGTATTTTGCACGTTAGTGTTGGGTGGGCGGTGCATCCTGCATTTTCTGAACTTTGTTAGTTGCCTGCGCCGGCGTCGCTTAGCAGAAGTTTAAAGCAAAATAATTGTATAAATTTCAGTTTAATAATGGATTTCCGCAAAGTAACGCCTGATTTCATCAATCAACAAGCTTTAACTCTAAACATGATTGTATCCCAGGCGAAGGCTCACGAGAGCGCAGCGACGCTGGAGAGTGTGGAGCAGGAGGTGGCGTCGCTGCGGCTGCAGTACCGCGGCGACGCAGACCGCCTCGGCATCGCCGGCGCCAGCCGCGCCGCGCGCTCGTGAGTACTCTCTACTACCCCCTCTGACGCTGCAGAGTGTGGAGCAGGAGGTGGCGTCGCTGCGGCTGCAGTACCGCGGCGACGCAGACCGCCTCGGCATCGCCGGCGCCAGCCGCGCCGCGCGCTCGTGAGTACTCTCTACTACCCCCTCTGACGCTGCAGAGTGTGGAGCAGGAGGTGGCGTCGCTGCGGCTGCAGTACCGCGGCGACGCAGACCGCCTCGGCATCGCCGGCGCCAGCCGCGCCGCACGCTCGGGAGTACTCTCTACTACCCTCGCTTAACGGGCTCCCCGAATTTTTGACGCGCACACCAGCGCCACTCTATTTAAAATAATGATTACTCCTTAAATACAAAAAAACCGACCAAGTGCGAGTCGGACTCGCGCACTCAGGGTTCCGTGCCAACTTTAACTGAATTAGGGAATCCACTCAGTAAAATACCACAGTATTTTGTTGACAGCAAATACAACGTTCATAGTGTTTGTATGAAATACAAAGTTATGTTTGCGGTTGTTGAAAATGTGCTATATCTCAAAAAATTCTCATTCAATCCCGTCCGAACCAATTTTAGTTTAAAGTATTTGTTAAGATCTACATTATATATTTGTTTTAGAATGTTTTTAACACTCACAGTGTCAAATTTTATATTCATAAAGATGAAATAAGAAACCAAAAAATTTGCGCACGGGCGTGACTTGAACTAGTAACCTTTTGGCAAACCGGGCCAAACGCTCTTACCAATTGAGCTACCGTGCTGATAGTCCGACCCTGCGAAATTTGTGGTTTCTTATGAAAACGTCAATTGCGTGACGCTTAGCGCCATCTAGCCGTCTGTTTATGAAACAGATGGCCCAAGCAGTTATTCCTTACAGAATAAATTCAACTTGGAAATTGATATCGCTTCGCTATCTAATGTTTTAGAATGTTTTTAACACTCACAGTGTCATATTTTATATTCATAAAGATGAAATAAGAAACCACAAAGGAGAATGCCCATTTTACTATGGAGCTTGGTTGCGCAACAAATGATTTTTTATAACTACCAAAATTGGTGATATAGGAGAAGTAATGTTATAAAATAAAATGAACTTGAAAAAAAACTTATTGTTTGTGGGGTTTTCCTAATAATTAAAAACAAAGTTCAGTTTTGAGGTTAGGTGTGACTAGGTACTAAATGAGGTAATATGAGGTAAATAAGATAGGTATTAATGAAAAAATGCGCATAAACATATTAAAATAATGTTCAACAACTCCAACTGTGAGTAATCTAAGAAATAAAATCACTCAAAATGAAAGTGTGGAAATACATAGTTTTGCCTTCAATTGTATAATGAACGCTTAAAATAATTGATAGTTTTGTTGCAATACCTGCTGTATCTAGATTATATTACAAGTTAAGTCATTAAAAGAAATGATTGAAACTCTTATAATTATATGATTTATTCATCATCTTCATATTTATAAAAAACATTGTCTAAAAGTAATGCTGGCGCAGACACCAGTAATAACATTTGATTGAAATGTTGGTAATGGAGGTGGTATTTGTATTGGTGACTCCATGGAAGTTGTCGATGAAGACATAGAAGCATCCAAGTTTTGATTAGATGTGGAAGCTGCTTCTAGTACAACCTCTTGTTGTCTACTCAGGTCGACTAATGCATGTCCTTTCACACTTCTATAGACATTTGTTCAATAGGGTAAACATACTTTCTCAAGCCGGTTAATCTGAAATTAAAAACTGTTTTTTGTAATCAAATGTTTTAATTAACTCAAAATACATATTTCTATAATTAAATCATTTAATTTATAAACAAAGCAAATATTTACCTGATGAGACGTTATGCATAAAATAATAACATCCCTCTCTAGACTATTCTCTGGAAGTTGATCTATCTTGGCTTTTATAATGGACTTTCCACATACATGGCACACTTGTGGGTGCCCATAAGCCTTTACTACTGGACCTCCGGAAGAGGAGGTCGCAGATTCGTTACGTAGTATGACAAAACATTCTTGACAGAGATGATTGTCTTCAGTGATCTGAAAAAATAACAATACTATACACACAAATAATATACAGGTCCATTTATATGATCACTATATTTTAATACTAAGCATGTCACAAGAAAGACTGCATTCTATTAACAATTACTATCAACAGCAGTCAAAAGTGTATATTACTTACAATGGCCATGCTTATCCAGGAGCGTAGAATACTAAGCATAGCATCGCTTGCCTCACCCACTTGGTGGTTAGGCAGCGTATGCCTTAGAACAAGAGAACAGTTTACACAGCGAGGCACTGGCATTGTGGACGTATGAACGTTCGTCATAAAAACAGCACAGCACTTGCACAAAAGAGTACAGAATCCTAACGTGGAGGAATAAACATTTTGCATTTCTTAAAAAGCAATGAACAACGAAAATAAACCACCTAATTGAATTGTATCATTATTGACATGACGTGATGACGGACGGATATAGTTCTATTTTATACCATTTACGGGGCTTGTTACGCATACTGCCGATTGCCCTACAAGATCCTCATCATGTAAAGATAATTATATTTCCGATACCCACAGATTCATTACAAAAAATAAACAAATAAAATGTTATCTATTTTATTAAATAGGCATTTTGTTTTTGCAACGCAATGACTAAAGCAACAGTGATGATTTTAGACTTTAACTGTCCCTGTAAATGTTTACATGGCCGCACGACAGACTATACCTTTAAACCGCCTCTATTCCTTACAAAATAAAAGCTGTTTTCGTATAACCTGACGTGCTGCTAACTGTATTCAAAATAGGATTTAGTCATTTGAATAATCAATTAAAATAAAAATAAAATTCCCACAAAAGTTTTTTTCGTTACAAACAAATATGAATTATAAAAATAATAAACGAATTTTGGTTTATATGTCATGCTTATACTCTGCTTAATTAGAGTGGGGCAGATTTGGGCATTCTCCTTTCGCAGGGTCGGACTAACAGCACGGTAGCTCAATTGTTAAGAGCGTTTGGCCCGGTTTGCCAAGAGGTTGCTGGTTCAAGTCCCGCCCGTGCGCAAATTTTTGGTTTCTTATTTCATCTTTATGAATATAAAATATGACACTGTGAGTGTTAAAAACATTCTAAAACATCATCATTTGTACTTTAAATCATTCCATTAACTGACGTTATAAAACAAAAATATAAATTACTATATTCAAAACAAGTATTATTTAAGTTAAAGCTCAATAAATGGAATTGAAGAGGTCCCTACTCAACAAAGATGTTGGAAAAAAAATGACATCTATTACTACTGTGTTTTGTTAATTCTAAACAACTGTACACGTGTTTACGTAAATAAATACGTCTTTATTTCTTTCAAAAAGGATAAATGATTTGGTCAGGGCTTAGAGGCGATACGAAATTCACACTATAATTATCGTTAAATAACGATATTTTCAAAGTTGCAATTTTAACAGTTACACAGGTAACGGTATTGTGTTGTTATATTTTGGCAACAGTTTAAAAAATATATATTTTCTTTACTTTTTATAACATGATTTTCGTTCTTGAAACTGTCACTCACTTCGTTGTCAGCGATCATCTTAAAAGATGTCGTATAATTGTATCATATGTATAATATGTGTTTCCGTGTGTCAGCGGCGTGTCGCACTCGGCGACGTCGGACATGACGGCCATCGAGCAGGAGGGCGCCGCGCCGCGACACGCGGACGACGACGACTTCAACGCCGGCTTCGCCATGATCAGGTCAGATGCACTCACGAATACAACTTAGCTGTCGCAAGAACGGACCTGTGTTTGTCGCTGTGCAGTGAAAAGTATGCAAAATAAACTGTATTTGACGAACGCGTTTCTGTAAGCGGGGATACGGGAGGATTTTAAGAATATAAATATTTCTATTAACGAAAGCTTTCAGCAACACAACTATTTTGACAAATTCAAAATTAAATAACTTACTTAAAAGCATGGCAGGCTGGTAGTCCTCATACTAGGTAATTATATCTTTTAGAAGCTCGAGTTTAGCGAATACATATAAAGATCAATATAAAGATTAAAGATCGTTGTGTTGTAATTATGTAATTTGTATGATTTTAGGTAAATAAGATGTTACATGTTTGACAGGTCCATTCTTACGATAACTGGATAATAGAGATTTTTATACAAATCTGAATCAAAACTACATGAGCCAGGGGATTTAAATGGTTGTCAGGTGACTTGGAAATTATACAGAATCACATGAGATCACAAATAAATATCCTTATGACTTTTCTAATTTTGAAGATGTCCTATGCCATATATACATCGTAATTTGACAAGTAGTAAAATTCTCTGCCAACTGACATAGACCGAAAATATTTAATTTTTTAGAAAAATAAAATTATAAGCTGGAATTTTCTACAACGCCAGAAAACTCAATAACTAGCACGAATTACGATCTGCGTAGGAAAAACATTGACTCTAACGTTGGTGATATCGTTTAGAGAAGAACCTTTTACCACAGTGATAAATATGAGTGATTCTCTAAAAAGGTAGCACCAAGATATATAACATGTCGTATAATAGGAAAAAAAAACTAAATTAATCAAAGAATTGAGGACAGGAACCTGTCACGTCAATCAATACTTACTTATTCTTTTTGATAAAACTGAAGCCAAATGTTATACACAAATCACATTGTTCATCTTTCTATTCAGAAACGAGCCGTACAGCAACAGCCGAGGTCTGGATTCTTTGCTGGGCGACTCGCGAGGCAGCGGCGGGGGCAAGCTGTCGTCCTCGTGGGAGAACATCGAACCCGAGCCCTCGCGACCGCTGCACACCATGTTCTCTGTCGAGCCCACCAGCAGTCCTGCCAGTGAGCATTACACCTACACCTGTGTTACTGAAAAAAAAAGTATTCAATTTAGGACACAAAATGCCACTTATGAACTTCAGTAATAAGTGTAATATCAATCTATTTTGGCCCGTAAGGGGCTAGAGCATGTCTCCTTATCTTTTAGGCCCTACTAGCACTTCGAGACAAGACACAGACAATTTGGCAAGTGCTGAGAGGAAACGCCGGAACAAACTCAGTCACCACTAAATCAACTCACTGAGTCGTTACTTCATAACGCATCTGCATAATTTGCAACTAGAGATTGAGTTCAGCACGCGTCGCTTAGAAAGCGACAAATCCGAAGATGTCGCTTAGACAGAGAGAGACGCGCAAGCTTTGATCGGTTCGCTTCGGACGACTCTGGCGCGCAGGCTTGCCTTCTCTTTCTCACGCACTGGCACACAGACGCGCTTAGATGAGAGGGAGCACACATGACGTAATGCTATTATTTTTCAGTCGTCTTATGTTTGCGGAAATACTTTGAGAAAATTATTGTTAATACAAATACATTACAGAAATCCAATAAATTTACACGATATGTGAAATGCGAAAATCGACATTCACATTTGCAAACATGAGCCAAACAGAGAGAGAGGTTTGATATAGTACTGTGAGGCGGCAGTATCAGATATTCACCGCATAAAACGTATCTTTTGAATTGAATGCATCCCCGATCGCGTTAACGCGACCAATATGCATGATGCAGATGAGACAGTGATACAGAAAGGTTGTTCCGAGAGTCGCTGTTCCAAATGATGCAGATACGTTTTACATCTTTCTAGCAGTACAGATACAAAATGATCCCTTTTTAATAAGGGCACACTTAATTTGTTTATTTAAATCAAAACACTCGCAAGTTTACAGAGCTAGTCCAACAAATTTACAAGCTTAAATTACAATAATAATATAATTGTCATGGAATAGGATTCTAACATAATATTATTTCAAATGTCAACAAATCTGGTCAAAGTTAGCCAGTTCTACAACACTTTAATTTAAGCTCCTTTCCAATCTTTGCGGTTTAAAGTATAAAAGTAAAAAGACATTTATTTTAGTAATCAAATATACAGAGCATTGATGAGACTTCCCATTGAGTAATAAGAAGATACTCCTGTTGGGAATGACTCGCTTCTTCCCTTAACTATTAAAAATTATTACTATTATATGACTAATTGCATTAAAAATTAAAGACTATCTGTATGTTTATGTGTGTGTGGTTTTCCTCCATTGTCTTGACCTCCTGATACGACAGGACATTTAACTTTATCATTGGTTTACAGTCTACTACTCCGTACGCGTTTGTATGGATTTGTAATGAGTAATGTGTATTTAAGAGGTTGCGCGTAGCGCAGTGGTAGAAGCGCTTTGGCAGTGATACCAAAGTGAAAGTGAGTTTGGATGGGTGACCATTCCGACTATATAAGTGACGTACATCACGAGCATCTCCGTGCTTCGGAAGACACGTTAAGCCGTTGGTCCCGGCTAATATCGGTGGATATTAGTCGTAAAGCCTAGTCAGAGGCCTTATGGGCGGCTCGATAACATCTGACAGCAGGGTTAGTCGCTTGCCTTGCAAACACCCCTCCACCAACCCGCACTGAGCCCGCGTGGTGGAGTATGGCTCGAACTACCTCATAGTTGAGGTAAGGCCTTTGCCCAGCAGTGGGATGTTACAGGCTAACTTTACTTTACTAATATGTATTTCCACCTAACCTAGTTAAGCCTTTGCCCAGCAGTGGGACGTTACAAGTTAACTTTACTATTTAATGTGTATTTATTCAGGCGCTCGCGCGGCGCCCAGCAAGCCGCCGCGCGCGCGCCGCGCCGAGCCCGTGGAGGACGACTCCGCCGTCAAGAAGTTCGGCTCCGCCAAGGCCATCAGCTCCGCACAGTTCTTCGGCGAAAATGTGAGTTGCCTTCAGCATTCTTGTTACCCATCTCAATAATAATGTACTCCCTACCGAATTTGACTAGGTATGGAACATTTCATGAATAGCAGATTGAATTTCATATGAAATGAAAATGACGTATCCATAGGAAACCGCAAATTTCGCAAGGTCGGACAGAAAGCAAGGTAGCTCAATTGGTAGAGCGTTCGGCCCGGTTAGCCGAGAAGTTGCTAGTTCAAGTCCCGCCCGTGCGCAAATTTTTGGTTTCTTATTTCATCTTTATGATTATAAAATATGACACTGTGAGTGTTAAAATCATTCTAAACCATATGAAAATCATTATTCACACCTGGTACTCTTTTTTCATAAAAACTGCTACAAATCACACTCTGCGAAAACATAAATCATACCTACGCAATCATAAATCATATCTACGCATTTATAAAATAAAGCGAGCGAAGTCCTTGAGCGTGAGCGAGCCAGTAGTAATGATTATATTCTATGCAAGCAGCAATTTCAATGTATATTTAATCTGTTAGACATCAAGTTGAGATCATCTTGAAATGATTTTGAAGTAAGTCGGTACGAAAATCGCATTATCTGCTTACAGTAAAATTAATATCAAATTCAGTCGCGTGCTCGCGTCGCATTTGACACTGTAATCAAATTTCAAATGTGATTTAAAATGAAAAAAAAAACAATTTCATGAAATCAAATTAATAAAAAGTAGCAATCGTTTCCATGCCTAATTTGGACCACCACGGTTAATCTCATAATCAGCTAAGATTACCCATCTGCGTGTGCGCAGGCCACAAGAGCACGCTCTGTACCTTCACTTTTAAGTACCCTTCTCTTTGACTTTGGCACGGTTGTTCAAAAATGTTCTTGAAACAGCTTCCTCAACTCCTTACATCAAGGGAGATTTTTGCAATGGCTATTGTCATTGAATGCTACCGCCCCCTGTCAATGCCATTCATATACATAGACGACCCGTGTAGTGGTCGAGAAATCGCCTACTACGCAGCGGGTTGCGGGTTCGATCCCCGCACAATACAAACATTTGTGTGCATGAACATGTCTGTTTGTATTGGTCTGGGTGTTTCCTATGTATATTATGTATGTTTTTACAAACAAAAAGTATTTAAGTATTATATCCATTGTCTGGCACCCATAACACAAGCTTTGAGTAGCTTACTTTGGGGCTAGATGGCGATGTGTGGGAATGTCCAAAGGATATATGGCCCAGAAGATCCTTGTCGCACAGTAAAAGTTTTTTTTTTTTTTTTAAATAGTAGTAGTCCCCCTTAGCCGACTTCGACTACGGTGGCCAGTCACAAGACTAACCGACTGCGCAGGACATATTATAGTCCAAACTCCGGGCAGTCCTAAGAATTTCCTGAACAGAAAAACCCAGGTACATAATTTTGACCCGACCCGGGGATCGAACCCGGGCCTCAGCGCAGCGCTTTGTAGTGCGATCATCTAATCGCTGCGCCACCGAGGCAGTTTTTTAAATAACAAGGATTTCAATTGATTTATTTATCATTGTAAAATATTATTTACTTTTTAAAATTAGGTCAACTAGTTAGCCTATTATCACCCTCAAAATTAAGTTAATTTTGAGGGTGATAAAATGAGGGGGAATGAGGGTGATAAATGAGGGGGAATGAGGGTGATAAAACAAAATTAAGTTCATCTCGCGTCAGACCTGCGAAATGACTACCATACGTCACGAGTGTGTACAGAACTCGTCTATCTCTGTCTCCCTCTGTGTCAGGACAACCGGTTCGAGCGGGACGCGAACCTGTCCCGCTTCCAGGGCAGCTCCAGCATCTCGTCCGCGGAGTACTTCGGCGAGCGCGCGCCGCCGCAGCAGGGCTTCGCCGTCTCCGCGCCAGACCTCGACGAGGTGAGACCGCTGTTTATTTATTTATTTAAAAACTTTATTGCACAAATAAAAGTGTACAAAAGGTGGATTTAATGCTAATAGCATAGCATTTTCTCCCAGTCATACCTTTAGATCGTGCAGGGAAATTGTTATGGGTGCAGGAGTAAATAGATATTAAATTGCAACAAATACTATTGTGTAAAATAATTATTTTATATACATAAACTAAATATATAGTATAAAAGAGTTTAGATACATAACTTTCAAGAGCATGCGTAAAAATATACATATTTCGCAATCATTGAAACAGCAAAATCCACTTTGTTTGTTTTTGAAACGCAGTTTCGTCTCTGACCTCCTGATCTCAAAAGGGAGCGTATTCCTCAGCCACAGCGGTTTTACTCGCTAGCGACCACGTACAAGAAGTCTACGGAAAATTGCAGTGCCTCTAGCGGTCAATTGTAAAACTAAAATTTTCCATATAAAAAGTTACGTTGTCGCTAGCGAGTAAACTCATGGTAAAACGGTACAGAGATTTAAAGTAAATAAATATTTTGTTTGTTGTGTCACCAATTGAGTAATTTTCTGCAAACATCGGTCGTTTTTTATTAATCATTCTTATTAAGTTACACAAGTAATTTTTTTATAGCTGTGTAAAAAGTAATGAGTTTGTCAGTTGAACACAGGAATCTATGATGTCATAATTTCAAGTCGCAATAGTAAATTGGTCAGTATTTTTTTTTTTAAATTTCTCAATTTCCAATTTTGAACTGGAATGATGGATGGAGGATGCTCACAAACATATTATTTTTATTATACAAGTTTAAAATAATTAATTCTAGCCTGTAACTTTGGGCTATGACACTTACTTTTTTGTTGATTTTCTCTGAATATCTTTTCGCTGCACCCACTGCCGTCTCTCTGCATGACCTAAAGGTTTGATAGGAAGAGAATGCTTCTAGCATTAAGTCTACCTTTGCACACTATGATTTGTGCAAAAAAGTCTTGAAATAAATAAATAAATATAACATTACAAGATCGCTCTTAACGCAGTCTACGCATTTGTTGTTATCATACTATATACTGTACAAAACAAAACAATAAATTTACATTGCATTTATAGTTATTTCTAAGCTCTTTAAGTTATTTTTAAGTGCTTTAAACTGTTTTTCCTATGTTATTAAGTAAGTATCAATTATTCAAAGTTTTGAAATAAATTTATTTCTTTACCTATAATAACCAAATAACATTGTGCAGGTGCGCGAGTCGGTGCGTCTGGGCGTGACGCGCGTGGCGGGGCGGCTGTCCTCGCTGGCCAACGGCGTCGTCTCCTCCATACAGGAGCGCTACGGGTACTGATCCCCGCCCCGCCCCGCCCAGCCCCCGCCCCCGCCCCGCACGGACCCCGCCCGCAGCGCTGCAGGGAACCCGATAAACTGAGACGTTTCTGACGTCACATCTGACGCCGTCTCTTCCCAGTTTATGTACTACATATTATTATTACAAACTAGCGGTCGTCTCGAGCGTGATTTTTTATTACTTAAAGCCTTCCTCGATAAATGGGCTATCCGACACAAAAATATTTTTTCAAATGGCTCCAGTAGTTCAAAAAAAAAATACAAAAATAATTTATTTTTCAAAAGTTAATAATACAATTATGTTACACATCGGTCCCCGTACTAGGCTGTGAAGCCTGTATCACGGGCGGCCATTAAGATTTTACAATTGAGTTTTTAATATACGAACTAGCGGGCGGAACACAGATTAGCAGAATGCCAGATTAGAGAAAATCAAACAGAAGAATACACAAATAGGGGTTAAATAGTAATTGGGTAGGTAGGACACATTATTTAAATAAAGGAGAAAAAAAAACATTATAAAAGACAACATTTTACAAAATATAAGATTTATCGGCTCTGTGTGTG
Source organism: Pyrausta purpuralis (assembly GCA_963924145.1). Taxonomy (NCBI): domain Eukaryota; kingdom Metazoa; phylum Arthropoda; class Insecta; order Lepidoptera; family Crambidae; genus Pyrausta; species Pyrausta purpuralis. The sequence continues at coordinate 27,787,331 of OZ001652.1, read as the reverse complement.
TGTGTATGTGTGTGTGTGTGTGTGTGTGTGTTCAAACGAGTTCAAACGAACAAACGAAACTCTTCAGCTTTATAATATTATTATGAAGTAAAGGTTCTCCTTTTAGGTGAGCAGAAAATTGTTGATACATAAGGGTGATACGGAGTACATTAATTGGGAGGGAATTGAAAACGAAGGCGAGAAAAGGAACGTCAGAAATGTCTCAATTTTGCGGTCGATCTAAAACTTTTATTTTTATATGAACAGCCTGGATTTCAAGATCCTATCTGACTATAGTTGGAACGTTATACACTGAGTCGCGAAGCCATAATATCCATAGAGATAGGAATATTTTGCTCACCGCAACACAGGAAGTGACAACTCAGATGATAAAACAGTAGTAAGTACCTCGAATCCTTTTCACTGTCATCTTAAAAACATCCCAATAATAATGGCTGGGGAAATTCATGTTAACAATAATGTACTTATAACAATCATAGCAAGAATTTGAAATTGTTTTGAAACAATTGAGTAACAATTTCTTAAGACTTAGAGCGTTTTCACATTTGGGCGACTTTTGCAGCGCGCCGGTCGCGCGTCCGTTGCGCGGCTGATAATTTCATACAGAAATGGCAGCAGCTGCGTGCAACGAAGCAAAAGAAGGGGTTATTATTTATGGGCATTTGCTGCTGTCGCTCTAATGTGAAGGCGCAATAAGGCTCTGAGGAAATAACATGCATTGCAACGAAATATTTCCATATTATATAAACATAAATGTGCATTGCATTTTACCACATTTGTTGCAAATAATCTTACTCACCTTTATAATGTATATTAAGTTGTTCTTGGCGCCGTCTATTTATATTCATGTGCAATACGTTGTATCTATATAATGAATCTATTCAATCCAATTTTGTATTTTTTCGAAAACTGGCTTTACGAATTCAACTTGTTAATAACAAAAAGTACTATCCACTGTTCTGATCCATATACCTGTTTTTAATGTTTTAGTGTTTGTATTTTAAGTTCACAAAATTTCAAGGAAATTTTTTTTCTACTTTCGTCGCTTTCTCTGTATTTGGCTTCTCGGTATTGCCTATTAATCCTTGCAATTTGGATCACAATCACTGCTATACTAACAAAATTTTGCATTGGTTCAAAGTTAGTATGTAATGTTTTTACTTTGTTCAATAAAGAATAACCTGTACTTGGCAAAATTTCATTACTATTAGTATTTATACTTTAGATGACATGCTCACTATAAACTTTTCGTTATTCATAGTCTCGTAAAAATGTTTAATGTATTATAAATATATCATAACGAGTAGCTGTGCCTTCCTATCTATGCTAACATTATAAAGCTGAAGAGTTTGTTGCTTTGTTTGTTTGAACGCGCTTATCTCCGGAACTACTGGACCGATTTGAAAAATTATTTTTGTGTTAGATAGCGTATTTGTCGCTGCGACGGGACCCTTCCCGGGGAGGGAGCAAACTCGGAACGTGCGGACGAAGTCGCGGGGGACCGCTAGTCAAACCTAATGCCAGTATATTCCATACAACGATATTATCAGTCGACATGACCAACTTCCTATACCGTAATTGCTAACGCGAGTTTTGTCTAAGGATGTAAATATTGTATTATAAAGAAATTATTTTATCAACTGTGTTCTTAGCCAGCCGTGGCGCTCTTCCGCCACACATGAACAATTACATCATTTGATAGGTTTCTTTTTAAGACAATTTGTATTAGCTAGTAATTCCAGCTGTGGAGTTTGATGGACGATAAGATTGGCATTCCTTTTTAAGGGCGTTTAAGGACGAAAGTTTTTAAATAAGGTATTGTTTCGCCCTTAACTACACGATCGGCGAGTGGCGCACAAATATCGTAATCCGCTTGTGTACCCGACATAGTATGCCTCGCTGCAACAGCCGTCATCGCGGAGCATTTAAATTATATTAGATTTTATTTATTTTATATACTTTATATCGCTAAGTTGTGTTTAAAATTTTGTTACATAAGTTCATATTGATTTTAGAGTATTGTTTGCGGACTCTATGTAAGTCAGTATCTATGTTAATTGGAGGATTTTATTTTTATTGTATTAGTTATTATGATGCTGTTATAGTTAACATGGCGACTCATACAACCCCGGGACTACGCATCAAATCTAGGAAACTCGACGTCCAACTAAAATGTTGCAAAAAGCCGTAACGGATTAGCTGAGCGACATTAATTGTTTACTTAATTTAAAAACAGCTTTGAAAAATGTTACGTTTTAAGTTCTGCGTAAAAGTATTTTAGGAAGTCGCCAGAGAAAAGTAGTGAGTAAATAGGACGCGATAGGAAATTGGATACAATGATTACTAATTATTGTTACCGCAACTTAGTCTATAATTAATATTATTAATAAATAAAAGAAACCGTGCGATGTCTGCGCTGCTTTGTCAGGAAACGACTCGCAGACGACCATCGCCGGTTATAAATTGTAACTATTTAGTTCGGCTGTTTCGCGAGTGAGAACAGCGCAACGCATTTCCGCTGATCCGAAGTTTGTATAAATAAAAATAATTATAAAATTTTGTTTTTAGATTTTAATTATTGATATGAATATACAAAACTATATTTGCAAACAATTGTTTTATTTACACTATCTATAGTAAATATTTTCGATAACAATTTATTTTATAAACTATTTATTGCTTTTGCCCATATAAGATCATTACATTCACATTTCGCTTTTCATCTCAATTACCAGTGTCTGCAGACAAAAGTCTTCAACCAGTGTGTGTTACCAGTGATGAGTGATGACATACGGGTTTGAAACATGGCCTCTAACTATGGGCCTTATAAAGAAGCTCAAAATCAAGCGAGCGATGGAGAGGGTTATGCTGGGTGTTTCTCTATTCTATGGGGTTGAATCAGTAATGAGGAGATACGTAAAAGAACTAAGGTATCGGGACATAGCCCTGAGAATCAGTAAGCTCGAGTGGTAATGGGCAGGGCACATAGCGCGAAGAACTGATGGTCGTTGAGGCAGATAAGTTCTAGACGGGAGACCGTTTGATTAAAGTCACGGCGTAGGACGTCCACCGACAAGATAGACAGACGACGTTGTAAAGATCGCAGCATCAAAAATGGGTGCAGACCGCTATTGATCGGTAGCTGCGGAAAGCTGTGGGGGAGGTCTATGTTTAGCAGTGGACATCCTTTGGCTGATAATGATGATGATGACATTTATCTTTTGTCTGCGACTTCATCAACTCGGTCCAGAGAAAATAAAATTAAATAAATAAATATTGGACACCAATCACATTCATTGCTCTGATTCCTAAGTAAGTAGCCAATGCACTTGTGTTATGGAAATCAGACACAACGGTGGTAACACGTGCTGATCATGTAATCTTTTTGTAACACCGTAATTATAAATTGTCTGATCAAGGGTGCGTTCCGTTTTGCGCCAATAACACTGTTAGCACTGTGAGTGACAAAAGCCGTTCCGTTTTGATTAGCGTGCTGACAGCGCTGTTGACGCGATTTCATTTCGGAACGGTTATTTAGCACATCGTAAGCGAGCGATATGTTTTGTAATAAATGATAACCTAAGACCTTGCTAAAAATAAAGAAAGAGTACCAAATAAAGTAATGATAAATTATTATGGATATTCCTGAAATAAATACTGTATTATTAGACACCGATGATGATTGTGACATTCAGTCATCATCGTATTCGAAGGAAAATGATGAGAATTTCGGGGTAGGTACAATTTAACATTAAGAAATCTAGAATGCCAATCCCTAGAATAAAAGGGTATGTGAATGATGTTGCATCCGAGTACAACTCTGAAACATTTAAATTACATTTGCTGTTCTTTGAAGCAAAAAAAACGTCAAATGTGTCAATTTGACAGTCCGCTCACGGTGCTAACGCGGCAAAACGATTGCACTGTGAACGCAAGATGGCGGTGATAGTGACGTCAGCCGTGACGTGACTACAGCTGTCGTTGACTCGCTAACGCCAAATCGGAACGGTTTGTAAGCGCGATACCAGTGTCATTTTTGCTGTTAGCGCAATACGGAACGAGGCCCAAATGTTCATGACACTTGTTGGCGGCAAGCGGCCACGATGGCGATGTTCTCGGGCGAGACGGCGGCGGGCACGAAGCGGCACAGGCGCGCGCGCAGCCCGCCCGCGCGCAGCCGCCGCGCGCGCGCCCAGTCCACCAGCGCCTTGGCGCGCCGACCCGCCTCGGAGCGCGATGCGAGCGACAGCCTGCCTGCCTGAGGCGAGCTCGACACGCCTACGACAATATATTTTAAGTCACGATTCATGCCAGTAATCTGTGGTAACAACAACAAGAGAGAATTATTTAAAAAAGAAAGTCGTGTTAATTACACTATTTATAACTCAAGAATGGCCCAACCGATTTGGCTGAAAATTGGTGGCTAAAAAACCAGGAAAAGGACATAGGATTCACTTTATATACATATTTTAATGCTTTAGAATGTTTTTAACACTCACAGTGCCATATTCCATACTCATAAAGATGAAATAAGAAACAAAAAATTTGCGCACGGGCGGGACTTGAACCAGTACTTACTGGCTAACCGGGCCAAACGCTATACCGATTGAGCTACCGTGCTGACTGTCGGACCCTGCGAAATTTGTAGTCTCTTACAGATCCGACATTATACGTGACGTTTAGCGCCATCTACCCATCTGTTTATGCAACAGTGGTCACGATTCATGTCAATAATCTGTAGTGATAACGAGAAGAAAGAATTATTAATCTATCTATCTATACAAAACCGGCCAAGTGCGAATCAGACTCGTGCATTGAGGGTTCCGTGCCAACTTCAACTGAATTTGGAAATCCACTGAATTCCACTGAGCTAAAATACTACAATATTTGGTTGACAGCAAATATAACTTTGTTTTTCATAGTATTTGTATGAAGAACAAAATTATGTTTGCGGTTGTTGAAAATTTGCTATATCCAAAGACTCCTAGTTCGATCTCGTTCAAAGGAATATTCGTTGAAAGTTTTAATCTACATTACATATTTTTATAAAGTGGCTGTGACATACGGACGGACAGACAGATAGCTTGACGATACTATAAGGATTCCGTTTTTTGCTGTTCGGCTACGGAAAAACCCTAATAAAAAAGAAAGTCTTGTTAGTTTCACTATTTATAACTCAAGAATGGCCGAACCGATTTGGCTGAAAATTGGTGGGTAGGTAGCTAAGAACCAGGAAAAGGTCATAGGATTCACTTTATATACATATTTTATTTTAGGATTTACTTTATAGACATAATTTATTTAGGACTTTTTATCCCGTTCGACGGGGCCGGGGCTAGGGCGAAACAATGTAAGCTAGGATCGCTTGTTTAAAATTATTATATGTATTTCGAAATACACACATCAACATGGCCTAGGAATATTTCAATTAAACCTAATAACTAAAATTCTTCAATTATTAACTTTCTGTTAAGTAACCTACACATTTAAAAAAAACCTTGTTTAATTGCCTATCTAATGTAATAATAAACTTTTAACTGCTCTAAAATACCGAGATAATAATTAAATAATAAATAAATAAATATCCTTTGGACATTCCCACACATCGCCATCTAGTCCTAAAGTTACCCAAAGCTTGTGTTACGGGTGCGAGACAACGGATATAATACTTAAATACTTTTTGTTTGTAAATATATACATGATATACATAGAAAACACCCAGACCAATACAAACAGACATGTTCATGTACATGCACAAATGTTTGTATTGTGCGGGGATCGAACCCGCAACCCGCTGCGTTAAAAAAAACATACAGTCGAATTGATAACCTCCTCCTTTTTTGAAGTCGGTTAAAAAACTCACAGGAGGAGTTTGAAGAATCAGAGGTTTCATTGTAGTAGGCGATTTTTCGATCACTAAACCAGATGGGTCGTCAAGTCATAGTAAATTCTATTGAGCATGTCTGGAATATGCTTCAAACAAGAGCTCTTAGGTGGATCCACAGATTATCAATTTTAAGTTTTCTTTAACTTTTATAAAAATAATAGTTGTTTTGTATAGGTTTTGATATTTCAATAATAAAGTTAATATTGAAATTTTTGTCTGAGTTTTTCCTCTTTTTCTAAGTTTTTTTTTTAAGTTAACTTTACCTAAAAGTATATTATCACATTAGATAGGCTATTAAACAAGGTTTTATTTAATGTCGGGGTGTTTTAACAGAATGTTGATATAATTTTAGTTATTAATGTTTAATTGTGATATCCCTATACCATGTTGATGTGTGTATATTATCTTTACTGTCAAATGTTCAAAGTAAGTAAAACGTAAAACAGGGACTTTTCCCACCACTGCACTGTCTGCTCAGTCAAAGATAGACAGCTAAGCCTCGTATGGTAAGTAATCGGAAAGTAAACCAAGTTCAAAGTAAAGTTAACGTAAGAAAGGCTTACCCTGCCGTGTATCAGCCGTGTGTACCCCTTGGTTGCCGTCCGCCTGCCGCCTGTCGCGGCTGCGCCCGTCGCCGCAGGTGGCCCACGAGACCACGCCGTACAGCACGCCCAGCTCTTGCGCCGTGAGGCCCAACTCCTGCGCAGAAACAAAAGCCAAGGATGACTGACAGAAAGATAAAACTTTTGAAAAATACGTGTAAATCTTAGCGATAGGTGTCATCTCGTCACATGAAAGACAGACTTAACGTATAGCCACTTTGTCGTTTCAACATCCGTAAGTCAAAAACAAATTATAATATATATATAGTCCTCCTCGTCGTATCCGACGACGGCGACCCTTGCAATCGTATTTTGTGATTTAAGATTGGTGTAGTTTTCTGTCATGGGCTCGCTGATGACTTGCGAAACCGAATTTGGACTGGAAAGTTCGGTTGCATTGCGCGCAGTGAAGCTGTCCGTGTTCATTAACCGTGTAGGTATAGGAGGGCTTTGGCCGAGTTTTCCGTATATGGCGCTTTAGGTCCAAGTGGTTAAGCCGAGCTTCTTCAAAAGAGGCTACACCTTTTTTGACTGCATTGCGCCATTCCGGTCTCATTCCTGCCAGCTCCTCCCAATGACCCGGTGAGATGTCGCAAGCCTTAAGGTGGCGTTTCAAAACGTCCTTGTACCGCAGGTACTGTCCCCCGTGACTCCGTTTCCCGTGGGATAGCTCGGAATAGAAAACAGATTTCGGGAGTCTGCAGTTATTCATGCGGCTTACATGACCACTCCATCTTAGTTGGCTCTTAATCAGAAGAGCCTCTATGCCGGTCATACCAGAGCGACGCAGCACCTCGGCATTGGTCACATGATCCTGCCACCTTATGCGTAGAATACAGCGCAGACATCGCATGTGAAACGTATCAAGTTTCTTGATGTCTCCCTTGTATAAACACCAGGTCTCCGCGGCGTAAGTGAGTATGGGGAGAACTATCGCCTTGTATACAGACAGCTTTGTTTGTAGCTTCTGATCATGCGACTTCCAAACTCGATGGTTCAGTTTGCCGAAGGTAGCAGCGGCTCTGGCGATTCGTGATGGAATCTCCGATGAGAGGCTGTTGTCGCTTCGGATTTGGCTTCCCAAGTATTTGAAGTTGTTGACTTCTTCCAGCGCTGTGTCTCCCAAATAGAATTGGGTTTCAGCAGCAAGGCAGCCTCTAGGTGGTTGCTTGAGGACTTGGGTTTTGGCTACGCTTATTACTAAGCCAAATCTACAGCACGATTTTCTCAGAGAGTTCATACAGTTCTGAAGATTTTCGAGACTGTCTGCCATTATGCAGACATCGTCGGCATAGAGGATTTCAAGTACAGCGGTCTTTAGTACTTTATTTTTTGCCCTGAAACAAGTGATATTAAATACACCTTTATCTGACCGTACATTGAGCTTGATGCCTGCATTACAGCTTTTTAGTGCGTCCGCCATTACCGCAGAAAAGTACAGAGCAAACAGGGTTGGGGCCATGACACAGCCTTGCTTTACGCCACTCGTTACTGGAAAGGGGTCCGAAAATTCGTTGTTATGCTGAACCTTGGCTGACATGTCATCGTGAAACTGTCTGATCAGGTTTACGAATTTTGTGGGACAACCAGCTTTTTTTAAGACCAACCAGAAGGCAGAGCGAGGGACACGATCGAACGCTTTTTCAAGATCTACAAAACACATGAAAAGAGGGCGATTCTGTTCGAGACTCTTCTCCTGTATCTGCTTGACTACGAATATAGCGTCTACGGTTCCCCTGCTTGGTCTGAAGCCACATTGGCTCTCCGGCAGAACTTCTTCGGCAAGGGTGCTCAGACGGGTATTAATTATGTGCGCCAGTATTTTGCCAGCCACGGAAAGAAGCGAGATCCCCCTGGGGGAAATTATAATAGTAAAAAAACTAAAAACAAGCTTTTTATTTTTTCGTATCCCTTTCACTAAACCCTTTCAATTTATACCCATATCATGGGGATGCATTTCAAATAGCCAATCCGCCATGTTGGATTTAAGTCACGTGACTTTTTTCGTATTCCTGACAGTAAACCTTTTCATTTAATACCCATATTATAGGGCAAGGGCGGATCCAGCTTTGCCGCCAGGAGGGGGTCACATAGTCGTGGTCAAGTCAAGCACTTACAATTTAATTTTGATAACAATAGATACAAGTAAAAAGTAGGTATTTTATTAATGTGCGTAAGTACTGTACTAAATATTTATTCTTTATTGTACACTTGAAAAACTTAACACATAATAACTTGTACATACGAGGGTCAAACTGAAAGTTTTTAGAACTGGCCACTTATAAACAATATAATAACAAAAATATTCTAAAATTTGAAAATATAACTCTTTGCCAATATTACTGAGTATATATTTCATTCATTTGTCATTTGTTTTACGATTTGGCGGCAAATTGAAAATTGTCTGTGTCACATCAACATGAATTTAACACGAGAAAATTTTCGTGCAATGATTTTTTATGACTTTCGATGTCATTTAAGTCAACAAGAAAGTTATGATAGACTACGATTGGCCTTTCACGATGAAGCCCCATCTCGTGCGACTGTTTACAACTGGTTTAATGAGTTTAAACGTGGTCGCACTAATCTCACTGATGATGTACGTGAGGGACGGCCTTCTACGGCAACGACTGAAAATAACATCTGTGTTGTGCGGCGTATGATAGAGACTGACAAAAGAGTGACCTATCAGCAGATTCGGACAAGCTTAGGCATCGGTATGAGTCAAGTGCACAAAATCCTCCACGAACATTTAGCGGTCAGGAAGCTTTGCGCCCGGTGAATACCTCATAATTTGACTAAGGCTCAAAAACTCCATCGTGTGGATTGGTGCCGTAAAATGATTGAAAGATTTAACGGAGGTGACTCAAATGCTGTGTTCGACATACTAACAGGTGACGAAAGCTGGATTTACTGTTATGATCCTGAAACCAAAAGACAATCTGCTCAGTGGGTGTTTCCTTTCGAGGAGTTGCCAACTAAAGTGAAGAGAGATCGAAGTGCGGGAAAAAAAATGGTGGCCTCGTTCTTTGGAAGGATAGGTCATTTCGCAACAATTGTGTTAGAGTATCAAAAAACAGTTTCTGCAGAATGGTACACTACCAATTGTTTGCCACTTGTCTAGGAAAAAGTTCGAGAGAAACGACCTCGCAGTAGGATCCTCCTTCACCACGACAACGCCTCGTCGCACACCGCCAAGCGAACGATCGACTATTTGGCGACATCAAACGTTGAATTACTGGGTCACCCGCCGTATAGCCCCGACCTCGCGCCTTGTGATTTTTATTTATTTCCAAAAATTAAAGAAAAACTTAAAGGAAAGCGGTTTATGAATGCTGAAGAAGCGGTGGCTGCGTATCGCGATGCCATTGAAGAGACCCCTAAGGACGAGTGGGCAAAGTGCTTTTCCCAGTGGTTCCATCGCATGCAGCGGTGTATTGACGTCAATGGACAATATTTTGAAAAGATATAATAAAACTAATAACTGGCTAATGTAATCAGTTTTTGATTTTCTAAGAACTTTCAGTTTGACCCTCGTATACGTGCATATTGTTATCTTCTCTTAAAGACATCCA